>CAJNDT010001169.1:340000-442321 GCA_905221615.1 Symbiodinium sp. CCMP2592
AAATATCCAGTCGAACTGCAGTCCGACAGCCTACCCTACCACAACCTGCTGCTTGGGCAGGGACTAAACGGGCTCCACCAAAGGTGTTGGATAGTTTGATACGGAACCCAAGACCATAAAAAAAGGAAAAAGGGCCCATGGGGAAACCTTGCTAAGAAATGTGCCGGGTCACCAGAAGCTGGAGAGAAGCTAGCACCTGGTTGGAATCGTCAGTCGGGGGTGTTAAGGCTTCAGGGGCTTGGGGGGGCTCAGGGCTCAAGTGGGGAAGTGGGGGTTAGGCTTTCAGGCTTTGGGGATAAAGTAAAAGCCAGAAAGTTGGAATATGATTATCCTAAACCCTTTATGGTAAATTATAGGGTATCCTACCCTGCAACCATATTCCAACTTTCTGGAGTTCCCTTTAGGGGAATACGCGGCCTTGTTCTGGGCTCAGAGTAACAATGTTGATGCCTCCAGGCTTGTTGATGGGACGCCAAAACCGGGGTTTAAGATTCTTAACAATTAGAATAGGGTTTTGGGCCCCAGTGAAATATAGTTATAATAAGGAAGCCCCCAAATAGTCTCGGTAATTATTTCATGGGAGGCCAAAAGGGAGGTTTAAGATTCTTGGGGTAGGGATTCCTGAACCCTATTGTGGGAACCCTAATCCCTACTAAACCCCCATCGGCTAAAACCCCTTTTGGCCTCCTATGACTTGTACATGCTGTGTTGCTCATCGCGGTAGCCGGGCTCTCTCAAACAGAGAATTAACTCTGAGCTGAAAAACCACTTCAAGTGCTGCGATGGTCCATTTTCGTGGATGCAACATCCTGCTTGAATGCGTAGGTTGAAGATGGTTTGCGTATTTTGGCCAACATAGGTATTTGACACAATCAGCTAGATGTTGACCATTGCCTTTTATGCTATGATGGCACAATATCATAATGAGGCGTCGTGAGGATGAGGTGTCCCGGTCAACTCTAGGGGTTCCTACGATGAGAACTCTCTCCTCAGTCTCTCCTGCTAACCAGGGCTTCTTTTGGATTTAGGGGTTAGGATGGGTAGTCGCACAGTGATTCACAGATGCGGCCTATGCCAGTGACAGCGCATTACTCGGAGCCACGCAGCACTGGGGCAATGCAGCTTGTAAACCATGTTCTAGTTGTACCTACCCTGCAACATCTGTATAATGACTCTAAGTTCGTAGTACTGGTAGTTACTACGAGCCCTATATGATGTCCTTGCATAACCACCTCCCTCGAAGTGGACGCCGAGCGACCGAAGTCATCGACACCACCCGGATCGCTCTTGCAAGCTTCCCAAGTCGAAGTAACCGGAAGAGCACCTTTCAAACTTCAGGGTGCTAGCGGTCCTAAACCCCTAAACCCTAAGAATCCCTTCTAGAACCCTTTCAGGAGCTCTAAACCCCTTAAACCCTTCAACCCCTAAACCCTAGGATCCCTTATAGATCCGATTCAAAGGAGCTCTAAGTTTCCCTAAACCCTACCTTTAGTCTCTATTGTAGCTCCTTTTTTTGGTTTAACCAATTATATAATTAGGAGTGTAGTTCCTTTTGGGGTTACCTTATAGGATCCTATAAGGTAACCAAAAAGGAACTACAATGGAAAACCCGAAACCGGGCCTTACACTCAGAACTTTGAGACGCGACAAGGTGAGTTCAGAGAGATCCTACGGCGAGGCTTCGGGACGTCGGGATTCGCACCCGACTGCCCGGGTTTAGAGTTTTCGTGTCTAGGGTTATAGGGTTTAGAGTTTAGGGTTGTAGGGTTTAGAGTTTAATGGTTGTAGGGTTTAGGGTTCTGAAAACCCAATGCGGTTCAGTTGGTGTGCTAACCCTATCCACTCCTCCTCCTCCTCCTCCTCCTCCTCCTCCTCCTCCTCCTCCTCTTATTTCTGCTCCTGTTCTTGTTCCTACTCCCACTTCCACTCTCACTCCGAGGTCGATTCGTTCTCCTACTCCTACTGCTCCTACGCCTCCTACCGCCCCTGCTGTTGCTGCCGCCATTAGTGCCACCACATGACATATACTGACACTAGCATGGAGCAAAGACAATGATGACGGTGACGATGATGATGGATACGAAGATGATAATGCTGGTGATGAATAAAAGGTGATGATGCAGATTGTGTTCACTACTACTGTTGCTTCTGCTACGGTTGCAGCCAAGATCGCGCACCATTTCAAAGGCTTGCAAGGAGCGTGCCATAGCACTTAGCATCTCTTAGAAACAGCAGCATCTTAACATAAAAAGCAGCGACATGAATTTAAGCAAAAAACAATGTGGATGATAAACAAAGCAAGCACTAACTGGGGTGTGAAGAAAGGGGAGTTTCTCGAACTACAGACCTTGATATAGAAGCCTGAATCGAAAGTCTGTTTGTACGGGCCGCCTAAATGAGGCACACTATTTCTGAAAGTGCAAACGGGGTTGGCGAGGTACAAGGTCCCAATCTAGAAACCCAAAGACTTGCGAGTTTTATTCCTCAGGGCTGCTCATCATTTTTACAACCAAGTATACCTCCATTAAGCCCTATCATATGCATACTGACCTACAAAACCCCAATCCTATGCGTAAGGGCCCCGGTATTATACGACCTGCACTGCAGGCTCAGATCTCCGGTGCGCTTGAGAGGCCGCACTTTAGTCGTTCCGATGCGGTACCCTAAAGCCTAGCCTAAACTTACCTTTGGTTAGTAGGGAATGGAGGAATGGGGTACAATTATAACTACTATTACTACCATTCTTCCATTCCCTACTAACCAAAGGTAAGTAAAGCTCAAACCCCGAAGCTAGATGCATAAGCATAACAAGCCCAACAGATCCGAGGCACTGGTGGAAACGGCAATGCAGTGGAGCTGGAGTACATGGAGATCTCGGCAGAATGCGAGGGCGGCTTAGGGGTCTCTTAGATATGCCCTTCGAATCTTCTGACATCTTCTGACTCATGTCGATGTTGGGGCTATGCAGGTTTCTGAAAGTTCGGGGTCCCTTCATGGGGGGGGTGTCCTACATACCGGCTTCAACTTATGTTAACGACGCTTCAAAGACTTGCAGTTTCAACCAGGTTAAGGTTTATTTCGGGCAGTCGGAGTTAAGGCCTATTCCAGGTCAGTGTCTCAGAGAAAAATGGCGGGCTTCTCTAAGTTTCCTGCCCAATTCTAGGTCGCGACGGGTATTCATTTCCTTTTGTGTGTATACAGAGTTCAGGGATTTTAGGGGGCTCAGGACATAGCATGACATTCATGTTCCCATGTTCTGCACGACGGCTGCCTGTTTCTAACAAGCCAGCATGGTTGAAAAGTTTGTAGCTGACTTTAGAAAATCGGACACCACTGCTACAAGTACCGAGATTGTACAGCAAAACACCATCATGCGGGAGGTAAGGCTGTGACACAAGACATGCCAAGTGTCTTCACAACAGCAGGGCTTTCAGAATTGGGGTTGCACTTAGACTTCCGCAACAGCGACATAATCTTTCAAGGGGCCAAGAAGGGATTGTAGTACGTACAGGAAACCGTGCATAATGACCACACGCCTGTTCGCAGTTATGCACCAGGGCCAAGTCTCATGACATTTGAAGGTGTGAGTTTAGTCCGGGTAGGCCACGTATGTAGGGACGAGAAAACGAGAAAGATACCTCCGAAAATCCAGCAACACTAGCTGCACACAAGGTGCTGAACGGTACCCAGCCATATGGAGGAGATTCAAATCCTGGAACCCTATGCCAACTTGAGCTGATGCGCGGAATCCCACGTTGCCTCGCTACACTATGAAACACGCATTCGTGCTGCTTGCGAGTGAAAATCGCTGGCTGCAGTACCAGTACTTTTGGGGTTGTACCCTTATATTGACGGTTCCCTTCCCACTACTTTGAAGGGACAACAGACCCTACGACGAGTTGACACCCAAGCTGCCGCTGTTTCGAAAATGTTTGTAACGGAGACGGCAATGTCGATGTAGTTCAGCCATGCCTCAGGGAGTCTTCTAGGCCAATTATTCCAGAAATCAAATAGTCAGGGCCCATACTAAGTTACTACAACCGGATACAGCAGCAAAATACAAGCCCGGTGATGTTCTCAAAAATCAGAGTTTCAGTTGGTCGGTTTCCGATCTGTGGCCGAATTTTCCATCAGTTTTAGGTGCGGTCATCATGATACGGCAGGGGTTAATTATGGGCAATGTGCCCGAAGTATCCCTGAATGTCAATACTGGATGAACCACCAAACGTGCCAAGTCTCAGACCCAGGCATTTCTACAAGAACTTGGACATTTGGATGACGTAGAAGGGGTTCAAACGAAAATGGAACGACGGAGGCAAAAGGGGATACCACATGTCGATCAGGGATCTACATTACGGTGCACGTTCATTCGCAGATTGCGGACCTGCCACAACATAAACCTGCTGGAAACTTTGCGCTGTCTCGGAATCGTTCCATGTTGCACCCTCAACCTTAAACCCGAAGCCCTAAAACCCTAAGCCCTAAACCCAAAGCCCTTCAGGAGAACACCGGCGACAGCTGCCAAAGACCTGAACTGCAGGCTATGACTATGGGGGGGCCTTGGGCTCTGAACCGGACAAGTACCTATAGTAGGGTTTAGGGTTTAGGGTTTAGGGTTTAGGGTTTCGGGTTTGGACCTGGGCCTTTATTGGGGTTCCTTCTATGAATCCTATTATTTTGGGGTTAGAGGGTTTCTTAATGAAGCTTACATAGGGACCCAGGGTTTACCTATAGTCTCCATTGTAGTTCCTTTTTTGGTTAACCAGTTTTATGGATAGGACCCTATAATAGAGATTTTGGTTAACCACAAAAAGGAACTACAATGGAGACTATAGGTAGTACCTCCTTAAACCCTACCTGTGGCCGGGATAAAAACCTGCCTTTCTACGGAAATATACAGAGCAGCCAGAATAGCTAGGTTCCTGAGTAGCCCCTTTGTTATAACAGGGGTACCCTTGTTCCTACTATTTGGTCTTCATACAGGGGCCCCCCCAAAAAAAAAGGCACCAGGGTACTACTCAGGAACCCTAAACCCTAAGCCCCGAAACCCTCAACCCTGAACCCTGAACCCTCAACCCTAGAACCCTCAACCCTAGCACCCTCAAGCCTAAACCCCAAAATCAGGAACCCTAAACCCTCAACCCTAGAACCCTCAAGCCTAAACCCCAAAATCAGGAACCCTAGACGGTTTAGGGTTTAGGGTTTAGGGTTTAGGGTAGAAAGTTAGGCTTTGGTCGGCTGCGGGGAAGCCCTGAACCGTGGCTCTCTTGGGCCGAAGGCCCTGAAACCCTACACCTAGGGCTCCTTTAAAGGAGTTCTATAAGGGTTTCAGGCTCTAAGGACTCATACTTTAAGGCTCTTGGGCATTAATGACCCATAATAAGGAATATACCATAATTCCCATAGTTTAGGGTCCTTAAAGTAATGCAAGATTTATATCATCAACAGTAGGGTTAAGGGTTCAGGGTTTTGTTTAGGGTTTTGGGCTTAAGGTTCAGGGCTTAGGGTCTAGGGGTTTAGGGTTTATAGGGTTTCCGGTTTAGGGCTTAAGGTTTAGGGCTTAGGGCTTGGGATTTAGGGCTTAGGATTTTGAGTCTGGGGTTTGGGGCTTCCAGGGTTTATGATGGGCTTAGGGTTTGGGGTGAAACCTCGACCTTAAAGGCCCGAAGACCCAAAAGAACTCCGGGGGCGGTCCTTCCAGAAAATGCCTTTCAGGACGAACATACGAACCAGCACGTCCGCAGCGAAGATGAAGGTGAAGATCCTTACTTCGCCCTTACTTAGGGATGTAGGGATTGGAATCTAGGGTTTAGGGTTTAGGACTCAGGGATTAGGGATTTTACGGCTTAGAGTTAGGATTCAGAGGCTGAGGTTTAAGGCTCAGGTTTGGGGTTTTGAAGATCCTAACCTAGTTAGAGTTTAGGGTTTACGGCCTGGGGTTGAGGGTTTAGGAGCCAGGGCTGAGGGTTTAGGGCTTGGAATCTAGGGCTGATAGGGCTAGGGTTTAGGGCTAGGGTTTAGGGCTTTGGGTTGAGGGTTTAGGGCTTAGGGTTTAGGGTTTAGGGCTTAGGTTGAAGAATCAGGAGGCTTGGCAGGGTGCTGACTCAAGTAACTACACTTGAAGTTGGCCTTAAAGTACTTGACCCTAAATGGGAGTTTCTGAAAATAGGGGACCCTGATATAATACCCTAAAAAGTACCCCCAAATTTCGGAAACTCCCAAACCCTAAGGAGTCCCTGATTCATCAAGCAGGTTTGGGGCTTTGGCTTCGAGGTTTACTCACCTCACTCAGAGAAGCGCGTGGCTCGCGTTTAGGACAATTCGGGGGGGGGTTCAGACGGTAGTCCTTAGGGGTTTCGGGCTTAGGGTCTATGTTTTGTGTCTAGGGTCTACGGGTTTAGGGTTTAGGGCTCAGGCTTGAAACTGTAGGGTTAGGGCTTGAGGGGTTTAGGGGCCAGGGTTTTAAGGCCGAGTCTAAGTTTAGTGTCTAAGTAGCGGTTCAGGGTTTAGGGCTCAGGCTCTAAACTTTCAGGGTTAGGGTTTAGGGTGTAGGGTTTAGGTTTGGGGTTTACGGTTTTAGGGTTTAGGATTTAGGGCTCAGGCTTTCAAACTTTGGGGTTAGGGATGTGGAATCACAAGTGGGATCTGCCTGCAGGGAGATGCGATGATAGGCTTCAGCTTTGTGTACATAGCTTTCAATATCATTCAGCCCTTAAACCCTAAACCCCTAAGCCCTGAACCGAATCCACAGGTCGAGGAGTTGCCCGAAGAGGCGAGAAATGCCTCATATCAGGTTCAGGATATACGCACACATAAGCACCGAATTTAGCTACTCACGAATGCCTCTGAACTACCACGTGGGACTTTACCCTAAACTCTGTAAACCACAGGCACACTCGCACAAGCACACCCTCACATGCTGAGTTCTGAACCTGAACTTGCAAATCATCACACAAGCCATCACCAACAAAGATTTGCACACCGTGCACGGACCACATCCTTCAACCAGGTGGTGCTCCGGGATCATTTGGGACTTTCCGACATAGGGGAGCCCCAATATAGTACCCTGATTAGTAGGATCCTTATTATAAGGTCCCCAAAATAAGGTACCCCTATTTTCGGAAACTCCCATGTGGTTGACGTTTTGGCAGGTCCGCATCTGTTTGCGTTTGTTTACTGACCAAGTGCCCTAAGCCCCAAAGCCTATTGCACAGGAACTGAGGGACACCGACTAGACTTCAAGTCCAAAATGTGTCTGCTTGATAGAATAGTAGGCCCTGAAGAACTGCAACAGGGTGTTGAGAAAGTCGTGTAAGTCTGGCTGATCTAACAGAAGAGCCTGAATACTTAGAATAAGGTGTTGGGAAAGTCGTGAAGGAGCCTTAGCGGCTTAAGAATACAACTGTCAGCACTGTTGTGTATTCTGGCCCCTGTGCGAAGCACCCAGCTGCATCTTGTTAAGACTCTACTGTAGCGCTTACCGGGCGACCCAAGTGCCTAAATACTGGCTAACTGGGCTATCCAATAAGCAGTCAGCAACCTAGTGTTTAGGGTAACTGGAGCAGTGCGGAACAGCTCTTCTACTGCTTACCCATAACCATACTAGGGAGCCCTACAGACTAATAGTGGTAACCCTCTGAGGCTTCTATAGTGAACCGAAACCCCTATTATAAACCCTGCCAGTGCCTGTAGGGCGGTTTAGGGATTCAAGGGTTTAGGGTTTAGGGTTTAAGGGTTACGGGTTTAGGGTTTAGGGGTTTAGGGGTTTAGGGTTCAAACCCTACAAGCTTCAAGCCCAAGCGCAAACTGCCGACCTTTTCCAACTTGCACTCTTTGCGAGAGACCGCGTTTCCTGTTCGGTCCAAAGATGTAATAATCTCTTCGTCGCGATGGAGGACCGGGGCGATAACATGCCCTTCATCGGTGTGAAAATATATCTACTTGTACTGTAGTTCTTCCTTGACGTTGACTTCTTGTTTTGTTTCCTATACATGCAGACATGCGTACATGCGCACCTGCATATACACATAAGTACATATGTGTGGGTTTGCATATATACACACACACACATCCACAAACACATACAGGAACAGATGCAGAAACAACGCAACATGTCCGTATAAATAACTATATATATATATATATATATATATATATATATATATATAGGTGTATACATCATATATACATGTACACATACATTTACACATACACACACATACATATACATATAAACAAAAACATATGAATATACAAATTAATTTTTGATATGAATTTACATATGTGTATACACATACACACACATACACATATACATATAGTTACATTATATATATATATATATATATATATATGTATGTATGTATGTATGTATGTATGTGTGTGTGTGTGTGTGCGTACGTGCAAGCATGTACGTAGATATTTTTAGATTCTTTATACATATACAAGATCCTGTAGATACGTCTTTATTGCAGCGTGTGTGGGCCCAAATGCCTGCATGCACATATGTCCTTCGAGCCCGAGCATAGACGCCTATATAGGCAACCTTAGGCCGCAGCATTCTTGAACTTTGTGGGATCGGCATGAGGCCCTGGGTCTTTTCGGGCTCTTACAGGTTGGATTTACGGCTTGTGTATGCTTTATGGGGTTGAGGGTCCCTCCTTTGGGATCTTGCAGCATTGCTAGAGTAGGTCTTCGGGATCTTACACTTTGCGTTTTTCTTGCCGGGATGCATGCTTTGTTGGAGTGTTAGAAAACTAGGGGTACTGTGTGAGGTGTCCTTGAAGCAAGCGTCCCAGCACTTCGCAGTAGTTCGGATTGCATTCGAGTGGTCCAAGGGGTAGACATGTAGGCAGAGGTAGCGGTGCGGGATTCGGCACGTAGTGATTTCAGGTTTGGAGTTTTGGCTTTAGGCTTTCGCTGCCTTTCTCCCCACTTCACCCCAGTTCGCGACGAAGAGGTCACTGGAACTAGGCGAAGCTTCTTGTTCGCCATTCTAAGCTTCTTGTTAACCCTAAACCGTGCACCCTAAGCCTCTTGTTCGCCATTTTCTTCCTTCTCCATCTTCAGCAGCTTCTCCTCTTTCACGTCATCCTCTTCCTCCGGTCTGTAGATCGGCTTTTTTATTGGGCGGGGAGGGGCGCCATGCACGGTGAACATGTCCATTCTGTGTAACTGACTAGTACAGTCGAGGAGTGCAAAAAGTTCATGCACAAATCTACGACCGTCAGCAGCGCTTCATGTCGCTCAGTTAAGTAGACTGTGGTGCAAGTGTATTTATGTCACACATATGGGAGTTTCCGAAAATAAGGGGACCCTAAGAAAGTACCCCAAATAGTAGGATCCTTACTATAAGGACCCCGAAATGAAGTACCCCTAGTTTTCGGAAGCTCCCATATATGGGCTGAGATTCTGCAAGTACCCTAAACACGGAATCCTCAACTCTAACCTTATGTGCCCAAGTGTCCAAGAGTCGTATGTACATCTATTCTAAACTTATAGACCTAAACCCTAAACCCTAAACCCTAAACCCTAAATCCTAAACCCTAAATCCTAAACCCTAAACCCTAAACCCTAAGCCCTAAGCCCTAAACCCTAAACCCTAAACCGTTTATAGACCTGATAATTGGGCCTTGCGCACCACTAGGTCAAGTCTTTGACTTCGGCCCCTAAGTTGAAAACCTTTGACCCGAAACCCTAAGGCCCTAAACTCAGCCCGAAACTCTCCACCCGAAACCCTCCTTTTTGAGCTCTTCCTTCATCTCCAGATCCTCTGACTCCTCCTTCGCCTCTCCCTGAGAGCCGTGGAAGGCTCATGGTTACAGAATCTTGCGTAATGTAGAGGCGTTTAAAAATTAGAATAGGGTTTTAGGGTCTATTATTCTATAGTTCTAATAAGGAACCCCCAGGATAGTATCGAGGCCCCTATATAAGGGCAGTCTGGGGTGGACGCCTGTGGACTTCACTGTAGGGGCTTAGGGTTGAAAGAGGGCTTTTTAGGAGAGTTCTTGTTTGGAGTTCAATGCATCTAGAATTAAACTGATCCAGGAATATCCGAACGGAACCAAAAAGCTGTACTGTAACATATGGAGGTGTCGAGGTTAGGGGCATCTTGCGTTCACCAACCCGTAGCTCACGGAAAAATAATTTCGCTCAGAGAACCCTACCAACCCGAAGCCCGACAGCTTCAGCGCCAGATCCCAACGCCGGTTTTACCGCGATAGCCCTCATAGAATACTTATAGTAACGTTGAGAACCCCCAGGAACCCTCGTAGCGACGCCTCTGAAGGAAGACAGATCCCAGAATAGGATCCTCATCCTAAGGAACCCTAACAGGGACCTATATAGGCATCCTTTACAGAGCCTTTTGAGTGGCCCTGCATGTTCCGCAATTTGGGCTTTAACATTAAACCTGAACCCAGAGACTCCAATACTCACTTAAGGAATATTCCGTAAATCATGTTAGGGGTCTTGCCATAATTTAAGGAATATTGCGTAATTAAGGGACATAGGAGTCTTTCGGAACCCTGAGCCGGATTCAGCAAAATGAATCGAGCCTGTGGAGGCAGGTCCAAGTCAATGCTTTCAACTTTCACCACGCCGGTGCTGTTGGTGAAGTTCTGAGTTTGTTCATGTTTGTGTTGCTTAGTGGTCTTATAGGGTCCGGGGTTCTGAGGTTTAGGGGCTTGAGGGCTTGGGGTTGCAGGTTGAGGGTTTAAGGTTGCTGGGGAACTTGAACCTCTCTTCATGTGCGGGAGCTTTTACTACTTCTTCAGGCCGCTGCAGTGTTTCAACCCTAACCCCTACAGCAACCCCTTAGCCCCTAAAGCCTGAGGCCTAAATCCCCAACCCGAATCCCTGAACCCATTAACTGTCAAACAGGAATGCGGTTTCCTACTGCTCAGTTGTCAAAAGAAGCCAGCAACAAGTAATACTCTGCGACCTAGGAATGAACAAGACTCCGTTTTAATCTTAGTATTGCTAAAAGAAAGCACTTAAGGCCACAAAGAAGGAAAAGAGACGTAGAGCAAAAGTAGTACTCTGGGTCCGAGAGTCAGATCCCGTGCTGAGAAGACCGCTGCGTTCGAAGCCTTCCACGAAACCTCGTGGGCCCAGGTTTGGCAAGCCCTACAGGGCTTAAGGGATTTTTGAAGGGCTCTATAAGGGGTTGAAGGTTTTGGGTTCTTTAAGAGTTCTCTATAAGGTTTTGGGTTCTTTAAGAGTTCTATATAAGGGTTCTATAAGTTTACTATAATAAGGGTACTATATGGGTTCCTGACGAAACCCCAAACCCTAAGCCCCAAACCCAAGCTCTACCCCAAAAAAACCCAAACCCTAAGAGCCAAACCCTAAGACCCCAATCCCTAACAGTCCAAAATCCTCCAGGATCTTAAAGCACGGAAAGCCCTGAAGCAAGAAACAAAACCACCGAACTCCAGCTGTTGAGCCAAAACCGTAGTCAGCTTCGAGATCTTCGCTTGGTTGACCTTTTAAGGCATCTGAAAAGTATTCAGAAGTGAAATCCTCTTAAGCCCAACAAGGGAACAAATGCAAAATGTCCTCAAGGTCTATCTACTTTGAGCTTCAAACATAACCAACAAAAGGCAGCTCCATGAATCATGGACTCGGTAGCCACCGATTTCCACCTTTGTCTCCACCCGCTCGTACATTTTGGGCATGGTCTTCGGTGCTGGAACCTTAAGTGTTCAGCTTGCTAGGAGAACTGAAGGTGAACGTCTGGGATGATATATATATATATATATACAACGAGTACTACCACACAAAACAAAATAATGGTTGCTTACTCTACTAAACCAAGAAAACGACACCCATCTAAACCCTAAGCCCTAAACCCATCTAAACCCTAAGCTTTCCTAAACACAAACCCTACTAACTACTAAGGAGCTGTTGGAAAGGACGGGCAGGAAGGCACGGCGAATGGAAGTTCCGAAGAGAAGACTGCAGGTTGCACCTCGCCGGCCGAGAAATCTGACCGTTTCGGGCTCAGGGTTTAGGATTTATGGTGGAGCTCAGGGGTTAGACTTTAGGAACCCGTGGGCTGAAACCAAAGAAGCTACGATCTTTTAGGGTTTCGGGTTTAGGGTTGAAACCCAGCCCAAAGAGCACGGTGTACATCTTCAAGACCCTACCCGGAAAGGGGTAGAGTTTACACAGATGACCCCCGCAACTACACCCCCTGTAGAATATGCCAAAACAGGCAAAGTGCATGTAGTCTCCATTGTAGTTCCGTTTTTGGTCTCGGCCCATTACACAACAAATGGAATGAGCAATCGCCAGAATAGTATTAGGTAAGTATTTAAGCCCCGGTACCAGGGCAGTCTAGGGTGGAGGCCTGTGGACTTCAATTTTGGTTGAAAGAGGGATATTGAGGGGATTCTTTGTTAGGGTTTAGGGAGGGCCATTTTGGGGACAATCAAGAATCAAACGGGTCCTTTTGGAAATGATTTAGACCCATGGTACCACCAGACTTCCAGGAACCGCCCCCCTATTTTTACCTGAAAACACCCTAAACACTAAACCTCAAATAGTACATAACGCCACCCCCTAAACCCTAAACCCAACATAGAAGTGGTAATCATTTAAGCCCCTATTCTACACTGAACTTAGATCCCTGGCAAAAACTAGAATTCTAGCAGGTTTCTTAGATAGTATATCAACCAAAGGCTTAAAACTTATTTCTAAGTACCCTATAGTATTACAGTACAGTAAACCCCATAAAGCTGGAAACCGGACTAAGGCCCAATAGTGCTGGGATTCCCTATACATTACTCTTAAGGGTTGAGGCTCTGGGGTTTCCAACTTTTGGGCTTCTACTGTACTTGGAGGGTCGGGGGACTTAGTAAGTAGGTAGCAAGTAGACTTATAAGTACCCTAAAAGGGACCCTAATTGGGGTTATGGTACTTATAAGTCCCTAAAATAACCAGTTACTAAGTCCCCCGACCCTCCAAGTATAGTACAAAATTCCAAGCCACGGGTTGCATCATCGCCTGCGGTGTTCCCGGCAGAGGCCTTGGCGAACTCCGGCGACACGGATTTTTTTGAAAGGGCTTGAAAGCCGAGTTCGTAAAGGGGGCTTCTGGTATACAGGGCTCTGTAAGAGTTGTATAGGATTCCGATGAGTTTTACAAGTTTTTGAGACAGTCTTACCAGTTTTCGGTTACTAGAGTAGAGGGCGACAGACTCTAAAACCCCAATCCTTGGCTTTAGCGCTTTAGCAGTATGCAAGAGATGATCCAAGGGTAGAAGGAGGGACCCTTAATAAGGACCCCTAGAAAATCTACCCTTAATATAGCTATTATATACCCATTATAGGGACCCAGGGGTCCCCATTAAGGGTCCCTCCTTTTCCCCTTGGATATGACAAGCCCGACAACTGCAGGCCTGATACAAACGGACACAGAAACTCGTCGCATTTCAAATTGAATGAGACTCTAAGTTGCAGGGTTTAGGGTTTAGGGTTTAAGTTTTAGGGTTTAGGGTTTAAGTTTTAGGGTTTAGGGTTTAGGGTTTAAGTTTTAGGGTTTAGGGTTTAAGTTTTAGGGTTTAGGGTTTAGGGTTTAAGTTTTAGGGTTTAGGGTTTAGGGTTTAAGTTTTAGGGTTTAGGGTTTAGGGTTTAAGTTTTAGGGTTTAGGGTTTAGGGTTTAAGTTTTAGGGTTTAGGGTTTAGGGTTTAAGTTTTAGGGTTTAGGGTTTAGGGTTTAAGTTTTAGGGTTTAGGGTTTAGGGTTTCAGTTTTAGGGTTTAGGGTTTAGGGTTTAAGTTTTAGGGTTTAGGGTTTAGGGTTTAAGTTTTAGGGTTTAGGGTTTAGGGTTTAAGTTTTAGGGTTTAGGGTTTAGGGTTTAGGTTTTAGGGTTTAGGGTTTAGGGTTTAAGTTTTAGGGTTTAGGGTTTAGGGTTTAAGTTTTAGGGTTTAGGGTTTAGGGTTTAAGTTTTAGGGTTTAGGGTTTAGGGCTTAAGTTTTAGGGTTTAGGGTTTAGGGTTTAAGTTTTAGGGTTTAGGGTTTAGGGTTTAAGTTTTAGGGTTTAGGGTTTAAGTTTTAGGGTTTAGGGTTTAGGGGTACGACGTTGGAGTTCTGGAACCAGGGTTCGAACCTTTAAAGCCTCACTAACCCAAAACCCAAGGAAGCAAAAGTTGAAGCTTTCAGAATCGACTACCTTATAACAACCCCAAAAGTTGAAAAGTTGAGTTTACAGCCGATAAGTGTACTTCATTGGCCATAAACTCCCTGGACCGTAAGGCCCTAATACCCGAACCCCTGGATCCCTCTTTCTCCCCTTGGAGCAAGAGGCAGGTGCCAAAGCGTCAGCTGCGACGCAGAGTTCCAGAAGAACTCGCAGCGGCTTTTGTCGTCGTAGAGCCGCTCCCACCAGCCTTCATGCCTGAGCCCCCTTCCTAGAGACTCCAATATCCCTTAATTAAGGAATATTCCTTAAATCACATTAGGGATCCTACTATAATTTAAGGAATAATCCTTAATTCAGGGATATTGGAGTCTCTGGGTACCAAGGGCAGGAAAAGGGGCCAACATGCAAACCCTACATACTTCTGAAGTGTTGGTTGTTCCTTTGTTGGGGTGGGGGTGGGGGGGGGCTGCGGTTTTGGTAGGCTGTAGAACCCTAAACCCTAAGCCCTAAATTCTTAAATGTAGTTGTTGTTTTGATTTGGGCGTCTTGAGGCCACACAGTTTGCTGACTTTAGTGTTTGGAGCTTGGAAATCGCTGGAACGCAAACCTGGACATCTGAAGTCTACTTCAAGGATCAAGGGACTTAGCAAGAATGGCGAACACTGCGGCACTTTAAAGCTTACAATAATAGCACGTGATCTTATAAGTCCCTAATCATTTGAGACACCTTTATCCGTGCGATCAACAAGAGTGTACTGACCCCGTGAGCGTTGGTGTAGTCCTCGTAACATGGGTTGTGCTGTGTGTTTCCTGGATTCTTGGGAACATCGCATATATGATATATGCACCAGACGGTTGCCAATGTTCGCAAGTCAGATACCAATAGCCAAGTTCAGAATTCAGGTAGCACGGATACTCTACACCTCAAAGATGCGTTTGCATCCCTGAACCAAGATACGTACCTTAAACTCTAAAAAAGCCCACAAAGAGCCTTATCCATACAAGTAATAGGGGCCTAAATTATTGCCTCTACTGTTTTGGGCTTTCCTTCGTATCATTCTCGTATAATGGGCCCCAAAGCCCTCTGCAAATTACTAAGGCCCTATAATACTTTTTTTACCTTTGGTCAGGAGGGAAGGGAAGGATGGTAGTAATAGTCGTTATAATTGTACCCCATTCCTCCATTTCCCTACTAACCCAAAGTAAGTTATAGGAATATTAAGGCCCCTCTATTATAGTACCCTTATAGATCCCTTATAGTAGTCCTTATTTATAGACCCCTTTATAAGGCCCCTTTCATCCCTACTAACCCAGGGTAAGTTTTCAGATCCAGGCACATGGGCGGTGGTTGCCATGAGGCCCGGCGAGCCACCTGGGTTCCCAGAGACTCCAATATCCCTTAATTAAGGATTATACCTAGGGTTCCTTTAAGGGATCTCTAGGGGATCTATAGGGTTTAGGGGAGTCTAATATCCCTTAATTAAGGAATACTCCTTAAATCATATTAGTGATTGTACTATAACTTAAGGAATAATCCTTCGTTAAGGGGTATTGGAGTCTCTGGGTTGAGCACCCAGCAGAAGAAGTGGCCGTTTCTGGGCTTCTCTATGTTGTCTGTAATGGCAGCCCTTAACCCTAAACCACTACTCCCTAAACCCTAAACCACTACACCCTAAGCCCGCAAACCTAAACCACTACACCCTAAACGCTAAACCACTAAACCCTAAACCCGAAAACCTAAACCACTACACCCTAGACCCTAAACCACGACACCCTAAACCACTGCACCGTAAACCCTGAACCAATACACCCTTCACCCTAAACCACTAAACCCTCAAACCTAAACCACACCAACCTAAGTAAACCACTACACGCTATAAACCCTTAAACCTCCACACCCTAGACCCTAAACCACTAAACCACTACACCCTAAACCCTAAGCACCTAAACCCTAAAGCCTAAAACCTAAACCCTAAGGGTCCAAGTAGTCCTTATTTATGGTTTTTGGTACCAAATAAGGCCCTAAAGTCCTATAATGGGGAGTACTTGAACCCTCTGGGAAACCACTAAAGCCTAAACCCTAAACCTCCACCCTAAGCACCTAAACCCTAAAACCTAAACCACTAAAGCCTAAATCCCGAAGACCCAAACCACGACGCCCTAAAGAGAAGCTGCAGTTGGGGCCTCATGACGGCTAGAGGTTCTTTCCATTCCATGATCCCCTTAAGGTTTAGGATTTAGGATTTAGGGTTTAGGATATGGGGTTTAGGATTTAGGGTTTAGGATTTAGGGTTTAGGGTTTAGGATTTAGGGTTTAGGGTGTCTCGCCGCGCAGCGGCAGTATTTTCTATGTAGGATGGCGCCCCAACACTCCCAGGGGTGTGAGGGGGGCGGCATATCGACGTCTAGCGTTCGAATGCATTCCACCACCAAACAATTACACATTGGTTCCTCGCCTTTTCCCACCCGCTGTGAGAATACACAGGCTACCACCCAAAACATTGCCTTTTAGGGTTTAGCGCTTACGCCCTCAATTCCCACCTGCCCCTGGTCTGTCTGTTGACGCACCTACACGCCACAAAACAGACAGGGTCAGGGCCAGGTGGCAAGGGCCAGGGGAGGGCCAAGGGGGGCCAGGGGGGGCCAGGGGGGGCCAGGGAGGGCCAGGGGGGGCCAGGGGCCAGGGTCCAGGGGAGGCCAGCAAAAAAGGGCAGAAAACGCCAGGTCTCCCCCTAGGACACGCCAGGAGCCCCCCGGGTCCCTGGAATCTGCCAGCTGGGGGGTCCCCTGGGCCGGCCCCTGGGGCCTTTTCTGAGGGGGGCCAAATGGAAAGGGCCACCAAGGGATTTGGTCGTGGGGTTTAGGGTATTTTAATCTCTTGAGATTCGAGGGAATTCCCACTGCGAATATGGGCGCCACGCAAGGGGCCTAATGGCTTGGCTCAGCCCTAGGGGCTGAATTCGACCACTCTCCAATGGCTCCACCCATTGTCCATCCAGAGTTGGTGTCAATCACTGCCGGATTTCCTTCTTGGGTCCAAGCACCCTAAGAAAAAGGGTGGGTACGGCCTAAGCAGGCCTGGGTGGGAATTTAGGATTTAGGGTTTAGGATTTAGGGTTTAGGGTTTAGGATTTAGGGTTTAGGGTTTAGGATTTAGGGTTTAGGATTTAGGATTTAGGGTTTAGGATTTAGGGTTTAGGGTTTAGGATTTAGGGTTTAGGATTTAGGATTTAGGGTTTAGGATATAGGGTTTAGGATTTAGGGTTTAGGGTTTAGGATTTAGGGTTTAGGCTTTAGGGTTTAGGGCTGAGGATTTAGGATTTAGGGTTTAGGATTTAGGGCTTAGCATTTAGGATTTAGGATTTTAGGGCTTAGGAGTTAGGGTTTAGAGTTTAGTGGTTTAGGCCTTAGGGTGTAGTGGTTTAGGATTTAGGATTCAGGGATTGGGGCATTAGAGTACCACCAAAAAGGTTAAAGGTTACCTGCTAGGTGTTTATACGCCCTGACGGTAGGACCCCAAGGCCTGTCACACCCTACTGGGGCTCGACAGAACCAAACCTCCAGATTAAGCCCCCCCCCCACCTAAAAACACACACACACACAACTTGCACCCTACACCCCAACCCAAAATCTGAAACCCTTTGTAAAACACCTTGAAACTCTAACAGACAACGGGTCACATGCTCCCAGTAGTACACGGCATTCCGCCTCTCGTCGACGCAACGCTCCCAAACCTGGGTTCAAGGGATTTTGGGGCTTACTTGTTCTCTCCACTGTAGTTCCGGTAGAACTGAAGCTAAGGCCTTTCAGGAGCCAGGCTTGCCCGGATGTTATTATGGCCTTTATTGTCATCTGGGTTGTAGTTTTGGGGCTCTGAAAAGTATTTACGAATAGGTACCTCTATAGGAACCATAAGGGAAATTATAAAGTTTCCCAAATTGCCACCTAGTCATTGGTATTCACGTGGGTGGTTTTATGGTCCCTTTTGGTACCCTAAATATTAGGTGCCGCATTAAAATAGGGACCCAAAAAGGGACCCTAATTTTGACAGCTGCCCATGTAGCAATGTAGTTCTTGTAAGTGTTGTTGTAAGGCTCATCGTGCTTGCTGCTCGTCTTTGATGCTTCTGTCGATGGTTTACGTGGTTCGGCCGGTTGGTTGGTGGACTGAACTTAGAACCCTAGCAAAAATGATCTTTTTAGCTGTTTATTAGGGTTTATAATAACCAAATTTTTTTAAAAAAACTAAGTACCCCTAAGGTTGGTGGACATTTTTTGAAAGTCTAACTGCCTTTTCTGGGTTGTCCCAGACGAGGAGTCGGTAAAGTACACCAGGTCTGTAAGGGTATGCCGGATATTACTGTTGATGATATAAATCCTGCATTACCTTAAGGACCCTAAATTACGGGAATAATGGTACATTCCTTATGATGGGTGATGCAGGATTTATATCATCAACCGTAGTGCGAAATCTTCCTGTAAATATTGAGGTTGAGGATGTTAGTCTTCGGTCCTTTTGGAGGGTTGAGATGCGTAGTAGACTAGGCTCTGGGTAGAAGCTCATAGCGACTTCATGGGATTCGGAATTCCCAGCCGATAGGTTAGACCCGTGGTAGGGCAACGTTAATAATAACGTCCCAAGTCTACCCATAGTCTCAAAGATAACGTCTTCTTGTGGCTATCCATGTCTATAGTCAGGATCCTATCATCCAAAACCAGTAGTAACCAACCAAAGCGAGCTGCAATGGAGATTAATGAATTAGCAAACAATCCAAATCTTTCTTGGAACCCCCACGAGACCCTAAACCCTGAAGAGTTTAGGGAAGGAATTAGGGTTTAATTATAGTAGACGCCGAAAAGTTGTTTTAAACTGGATGAAGGACAGTTATATAGTGCTGGGATTCCCTGTGAATTGCTCCTACGGATGGAGGCTACTGGGTTTCCAACCTTTGGGCTGCTACCATAAACCTTATCCCTAAACGGCTCACATAATACAGAAACCATATTATTAGTTGCTACAGATCCCAATTCTGGTAACTTCTAAATTAACATCCCTAATTTTAGGCCTTTAGGCAATTTTAAGGCATTCTAGGATTTAGGAACTGGCAAGGGGCAGCTGCGGGTGGCTGGAATCCAGGCATCCTCCTCCGACTGCCCTTCAAAGCATCGATGTTGGGCGGGTTGGGCTTCTGCGCCGGCCCTCGTTTGCCTGAGATGATATCAGAGGGTTTAGGGTTTAGGGGTGTAGGGCTTCAAGAAGTACGGTGAGAGAGTTCAGGCAACCATTACCTTAAGCCGGAATAACCTACCTTTTTAGGGCTCCTTGTTATGATTTCCTTATATAAGTCCTTAAAAAGGTAGGTTATTCCGGCTTAAGGTAAGGCTTGGGCTTGAGCCAGCACCACCGTTGACAGTGAAATGGGCCACAATCAGTCAGGAGGCGGCAAAGATATATGGGTGGTTGTCAAAATGATGGTCCCTTTTTGGGTACCCTAAATATTAGGTGCCGTACTATAATAAGGACCCAAAAAGGGACCCGAATTTTGATAACCACCCATATACTGACCAGAACAAAAGCAAGAACAGCAACGGCGACAGATCCTAGATCTACAATCTACAACCCTGGGTTCCTGAAGACCACATCCCAAATCCTAACATTAACCCTTAGATTCCAAAACCTGACCCCGAATTAAACTCCTGAGCCCTCAAGCCTTAAGCCTAAAACCCTAAACCTAAAACCCTAAACCCTTAAATCCTTAAACCCCCTAAACCCTGCACCCCTAAACCCCTAAACTCTAAACCCCTCGACCCTAAGCCCTAAAACCCTAAGCCCTTAAACCCTTAAACCCCCTAAACCCTGCACCCCTAAACCCCTAAACTCTAAACCCCTCAGCCCTAAACCCCTAAACCCCTAAACCCCAAACCCAAAACCCGAAACCGCGTTCAAATCCTTCACCGAAGTGCCCAGCTTCTCTGCGATGGATCCTCTGAGTTTCCTCTGCGGCGCCGGAATGCCCGGCATCCGACGGGGAGGACTTGGGCGCGCTTTGGCCTTGCTGGTGATCACCTGTCTGTCTTCAGGATAAAGTTTAGGGTTTAGGGCTTAGGTTTTAAGGGTTAGGGGTTAGGGTTTAGGGTTTAGGGTTTAGGGGTTGGGGTTGGGGCCTTAGGGGTGTAGAGTTTAGGGCATACAGTTTAGGGGTTTCGGCGGTTTTAGAGGTTACGGGTTAAGGGGTTTAGGGTGCTGGGATTTACACGGAGTCAGGGTTTGGGCTTCTCGATGCTGTAGGGTTTGGGGAGTGTGGGATGTGGGTCTTCAGGGCTTTGGGGCTATCGGGTGCTGGCGGTCTGACTCGGAAACCAAAACGCTTAGCGGTGCACACAATTTCAATTTCAGGGTTTTGGCCTGGAAGCATTCGGGGGGACCCTAAACCCTAAACCGATGCCACAGCTTCGCGGTGCAAACCCAAGAGCAAGCCACACAGGGGCCTTCTTACTTGGATTTGAAGTCGATTCTCGTATCATTTCTTGTAACACCAAGGAAGATCGCTAATGATACTAATAATACTAATAATACTAAGAATACTAATATTGCTAATACCTTAAATAATACTAATATTGCTAATATTTTTACGATTAGTAATTTAGAACCTCCTATAGACCCTCAATGACTGCATCCTATGCCTTCCTCAGCTATCGAAACCTACTTCTAGGGTCTTACTTTCCCGAAGGGTCCATGTCATGAGTATGAAAGCGTGCAGCCTCTGAATGTTGGGGCCTTAGTAGAGTATATCCTAGTATAGGTAAGTATGAAGGCCTCTATATTGCCCCAAGGGTCCAAAGGACCCAATAACTGGTACTCGGTTTTAGGATAGTAGTTATGTAGGTTAAGATTTTGGAGAGTATATGATTATTAGGTACTTGGACCCTTGGGGTTACTTTATTAACCACTAAGATATGAAGTACAGTGGCTCGACAACAAAGTAGAATGAAAGGTATATTCGGGCAGCCATCCACGCCAGAACTGCTTAAACGCTCATAGAACCTCAATTTACGAAACTAGCAATTTAGTAATTCCCTGGAGTTACATTCAAATAAGAATTTCAATTGATTCCGAAGAACCCTGAGAAGACTGTGAACCTGCCTTGTCAGACGTATCCATGTCATCCATGGAAGCATCCGCATGATCGAAGCTGTCATCCTCAAACGTGTCAAAAGTGTCTTCATCCTCCTTTGGCTCGGCTGCCTCCTTGGTTGTCAAGCTCTTACGAAGGTAAGAGGGCTAATAATTTAGAATGGGGTTTGGGGGCCCAATCTACTATGTGTAACATAATAAGAAACCCCAAAACAGTATTGGTAGTCATTTAAGCCCCTATGTTAATCATCTCCTGCCAGTCGTGCAACAATGCCACACGTCCGAACAGTAAGCGTCATGATAGTACGGCTTGCTTCCGCATATACAAACAAACACACACACACACACACACACCAACGTCCATACACATCCATATCCACTGCATAAGCAGATTAACATATGTACATACACTTACACAATCACATAAACAGATACGAAAAACATGCGTGCGTGTATAGATGTATATGACGAGAGTGCTCTACAGCTGCATTGATTTCTGCTTCAATCACTGCGGCTGGTTTTGCTATTCCAGCTGATATCGCAACTCTGGTGAATATCGTGGGTGGTTTGGGATTGATATGTTGCACTCGTTCAAGCTTGCAGCTGTAACTGAAACGAGCGGATACCTGGACGTAGAGGGAAGGCTCTTCTTACAAACAGGCCCACATGTTAAGACGCGCCAGGCACAGTCACCGGGTCACCTTGAAGCCATGCGTGTCTCATACGGATGGGAGGGGTCTTTTCTATCAGCAGAACAGCTGTGCCCGAGCGGCCTGAACCCAACACCCTCAACATCTGAAGGAAACCCCTCTGAGTTTAGAAGTATGGGCCCCTAAGACGGACCCCTAGGCCTTTTTGAGGGAGCTCTGGGGACCCTTATGAGACAATATAGGGTATATAGTATGTATTTAGTGATCCCAAGGTTAACGGCCCATACTAGGGGCCGGGGCCCATGGTTTCAACCCTTGAGCCCCGCGCCCAGCGACGGCACTAACAGTTTCTCCAAACACAGGGGTAGTTGTCAAAATTAGGGTCCCTCTTTGGGTCCCTAGTATAATACGGCACCCATTATTCAGGGTACCCAAAAGAGGACCCTAATTTTGACAACCACCCACATGCTCCATGCCCCGAAGCCCATCAAGCCCTGAAATCCTACGATCTTCAACCCTACAGTTTCACACCAGCCACATACAACATAGACATGTAAATATGAGTATAAGTATAAGTAAACCTGTGTATATGTATATATACGTACATTTAGATACGTACATTTACATGCGTACAGTTGCACACGTACATTTACATACATACAGTTACATACATGCGTTTACATACATGCATACATACCTAGAGGCTCCAAATATAGTACCATTATGGAATTAGGTCCCAAAAGACCATCCATATCATGGCTTTGGGGACCTAATTCCATAATGGTACTATATATGGAGCCTCTGGGAGACATAGATGCATACATACAGGTCCCCGTCGCAGGCTTCTCGTCGGCCTTGCTGGGTGCCGTCTTCGGGCGGGGCACCAGCAGCTTTATCCTCGAGCGGCCAAGCAGGGCATTGGGGCGTATGGGGTTTAAGGCTTTACCCCATCCCTCCAGGGACCTTATTATGGGGTCCTTAAGGGGTCTAGGGCCCTAACTATGAGGTCCTTGGAGGGATAGGGCTAGGGCAGGGTTGGGCGATTGGAGTCAGATGAGCTTAGGATAGTTCAGGGCTGAGGGCTAGCAGGTTAGTCGAAGATAGTTGGGTGTATAGGGTTGGGAGTCTAGAGTTTAGGGTTTAGCTTTGGGGTTACGGTTAAGGGTTCAAAATTGAGCGTTTTGTTGCCTTGTTTGTTTGCATTGCTTGTTATTGCAGCAACCCAAACGACAAAACTGGTTAACCCCAAAGAGCAAAGGCAATCGAAGCTTTAGGACAAACAGGTCTTAGGGTTTCGCGCGTAGCGGCTCAGTTGTGCTTCAGTCTTTGATGAGAGCCTGTTTAGCAGGGTTAGGCCTTTGGGGATTAGGTTCTTTCAGGGCGTGGAGCTCTATGGTTTAAAAGGCTTTCCCTAAGAGTCCGAAGGACCCAATAATTAAGTAGTCGGTTTTAGGATACTAGTTATGTAGCTTAGCATTTTGGAGAGTATATGACAATTAGGTACTTGGACCCCTAGGGTTTTAAATGCTTCATAGTTTCGTGGTTTACAGCATCCGCGGTGGTTTCGTGGTCCAAACTGAGGACAAAGGGTGTCAAGCGTGAAAAGTAGGTTTAGTGGTGCATGCTGAGAGCTGTAGGATCTAGGCTATGAAGATGCAAACTGATGGTTTTATCGAGTGGGGGGGCTTAAAAGGATAGGAAGCCGCTAGAGGTTAAGATTCTTCAGAGTGCTGTGTTTGCCGATTTAAGGCTTAGTTTGAGAAGTCTTTCTTCTGCCAATCCTGGTGACTGGCTCCGGGCTACCAGTGAGAGTCTAAGGTGGATGTAGGGTTAGTTAGGTGCTGCAAGCGTAAGGTAGCCTGAGACCCAAACCTGCCAACTTGGCGCGCAAAGCTCAAGTCCAACTGTCCTCAGCAAAACCTCGAGGCCTGCAGAAGTAGACGATGACTTTGGGCAGCTTAAACCCGAAACCCTAAAACCCAAAGCCTGAAAACCGTAAAACCCGTAAGCCCCCAAACCCTAAAACCTAAACCATAAACCTTAATCTCTAAACCCCACAAATTTTGCATGAACCATCGCACTGTGTTGTACCAAGATGCAGGGAACCAGGCTCGAATGTCTGCATGCAGGCGGCAGGCCATGGCCCCAGCCGGAGCCCAATTATGTGTGTATATACGTACACCATGTGACTAGGAATGTGTATGTATGCATGTCTATGTATGTATATATATATATATAATGTATATATATATATATATATACATACATCACATGTATGTCGACGCCCTGACATTCCGTACAGACAGTGTTTGCTCAGCAGGAAAAGCTCGTGTTTGTTTTGCCATAGGCAGCTGTTTGAGGTCTTGTTGTCGTCTTCGAGTGAGTACCGGTGGTTGCCTGTGAGGCTTCTTCCATAAATTCAGGGTATGGTGATTTGGTAGTAGATCTTAATACACTTATGGACCACTGAGGGATACCATCTGCAGGATCTAATACTCAGCTGATTTAAGCAAATGTCATGAATCCGCCAAAAGGCTGCAGCCAAGACCCGTTGAAAGGCATGTGCCGGCAAGCATCTCTGGGTGATTGTGACTCGCACAATAAACTTTTCCCACCCCGAAGCCCTAAACCCTCACGCCGAAGACCCAAAACATAACCATCCCCCACCCCTAAACCCCAAGCCCGTAGACTTCAACACCCAGCTCCAACCACAAAAGCTCTTCACCCTGGAACTCTTACACAGCGACATAACTTATGGCTGCTGGTAGGCTTCTTCGTAGGAGTCTGCTCCAACTGAACCATGTGAAGCAGGGTACGCTGATTCAAAAAGCCGTCATATGAGTCATTTCCGGCATATGTTCACAACACTTCCGCGATTCCGTCGGACTCTCTTGGAAGGCACCGAAACAGAAACCAGAAGTCACAATCCCCTCTGGGAGCCAAGAAAAAGGTAATGATACCTAACCCGAAAGTTTGAAACCCGAAACCCTAAACCCGAAAGTTAAAAACCTGAACCCTAACCCGAAAGTTTAAAACCCGAAACCCTAAACCCGAAAGTTTAAAACCCCAAACCCTAACCCGAAAGTTAAAAACCCGAAACCCTAAACCCGAAAGTTTAAAACCCTAAACCCTAACCCGAAAGTTTAAAACCCGAAACCCTAAACCCGAAAGTTTAAAACCCTAAACCCTAACCCGAAAGTTTAAAACCCTAAACCCTAAACCCGAAAGTTTATGTGTTGGTGCTCTGCTGCTCATGATTGGGAGGAGCACTGGTTCTCACATCTCCCTGTTTTGATACCCAGCGGTAGTGCACACCACATCTACTGATCTCGTTCCATTCCAACTCTTACATAGTATAGGGTGTACTTTAGCAGCCTTGATGTACCTAGAAGCGGACTAACATTACTTCTGAACAGTATATTTCTCAAAACTGCCATAACTCAGACCCGTCTATTAGCACCAACGCCTGAAGCCCTACCCTACCGCATGAAACCGACCTCAAATCTTAATGCATGGAATCATATTCCCAACCATAAAGCCCAAAACGCCAACCCTAAGTCGCAACCCGTGCAAGCCCTGAATTCCCGCGGGCGAACTTAGGAAAACCCAAGGGGCAGCTCGCCGACTTGAAGCCAGTCTTCATAGATGTACATGTCGCTCCTCATTCCCGGGGTTCGGGTCTGCAGGGGTTCGGGTCTGCAGGGTGTTAGGGTTTTGATTTGTGTTTAGGGGTTACGGCTTTAGAGGTTTTAAGGTGCAGGGTTTTTTTGGATATTGGGTGCTGTTAAGCTTCAGGGTGTAGGCTTCTATGGCTCTGGCTTCAAAGTGCGTGCTTGGGGAGTTCTTCAGGTATTTGGAGGATGGATCTAATTAGGGTCGCTGTATTGCTCCGGCTTCAAGACTAGGATCTAAACCCTGAACCCTAGCGTTCGGGCTCTAAACCCCCTACCTAAACCCCGAAACCCTAAACCCCGAAACCCTAGACCCTACCGTTCGGGTTTGAGAGCTGAGTTCTTACGGAGACATACCAAAATGGGGTTGGTAATGATTTAAGCCCCCCTGGGCTCTGAACAGATTTAAGAAAGGCCGTATAGTCATAGCAAAGCGGTTAAACCTGTTGGGTTCTCGGTTCAGGGCCTGGGGGCTCCATGATGCAGATTTCAAACGTGTAGTTCGCATATGTAATACCCTAAGGAACCTACCTTTTTAGGGACTTATATAAAGAAATCATATTAGGGGGCCCTAAAAAGGTAGGCCCCTTAGGGTCCAGGTATGTAATACTACTTCGGCCCGGGTGGCACGACGAACCATCGGTGTAAGCGTTTAAACCAGATAACACCAACTCCCAGGATTCCATGCAAGCTGCGTGCACATCAATCTGCTTCTTTTAAGAACAGCAGAATGTTTCTCACGGCAGCTACGAAGGTACATGCAGATGCATCTGGCTTCTGAGAGAGACATACTAGCAGGTGCTACCCTAGAGCCTAAACCCTGAACCTTAGCCTTACACCCTAAAACTCCTAAACCCTAAACCCCTAAACCCTAAACCCTGAACCTTAGCCTTAAACCCTAAAGCCTTACCTTCTGACCCAAACCCGTCTTACGGTGGTGCCCATGCCAGGATACTCCGAGATGATGGCCGACTGAAAGAGGCCGAGATCCTCATAGGGTTGAGGTTGGGTACTGCCCTTCCTGTAAAGGGGTCTATAAGGGTCACTATAAGGGATCTACTAGGGTACTATAATTTAGGGGCTTAAATAAATGCCAATACCATTTTGGGGGTTCCTGATTATGACCCCTTAGGTACTGCCCCCATACAGTAACAGTCCATAATAGGGCTACTATTAAGGGCCTAATATATCTATATTTTGAATATTCTCCAACTGTTACTGAGTGGGGGCAGTACCCAAGGTTGAGGGTTTAAGAGGTTCAGGGGTTCAGGGTTTATGAGGTTCAGGGGCTCAGGGTTCATGATATGTTTGGGGTCCGTAGACCAGGTTTGCCGTCTTGACTGCTGCATCCCTATTCTACAGTCAGGATCCTGGAATCTCGGCAAATATAGGGACGCTTGTGGTCAGAATCGAGATACTCAGGGTTGCAGTACGGCTGCATGCCCCAAACCCTAAACCCTGCCTAACCCCAAAACCCTAAACCCATAGCTGATAATTAGAGGTGCATCATCTGATCAAGATCCCGGAATTTGGGACTCCGAAACTCTAATTGACGGATGCTTTTGGCCAAACGCAAGATGCATTTCTCTCAAAATGAGCTTACTCTCCTTGAAAAGGAAAGCGCATATATATATATATATATATACACACACATACATATACACACATACATATGCACACATACTGATTATGATTATCAAGAATACGGTTATGATGATGACGAAAGTTCTGATTAGGATGATGATGACTACGAATTCTATGTTCATTGTTATATATGTAGTTCTCTAAATGCGGGTCTGTTTCGGGTTCTGGTTATAACGTACTATTTGGGAAGCTAAATAGGGACCCTGCGTTAGAGTACCACCCATGCAAGATATGTATAACATAACATGTGTGTATATGTAGATGTATATGTATGTATGTATATATATATATATATGTATAGGTATGTACCTGTATACATATGTTGTTTAGATGCGTATGTACTCATCGACTTATTGATTTATATCTCCAGCTGTCTATCTAGTTGGGGGGATCCCTGTAAAGGAAACCGGATCCCCCCAATGCCCAACAGTAGTATGCAAAAGCTCCCCAAGAGACTTGAAGTATGTGAGCCCCTCAGCCCTAGCCCGAATTTGAGGGTTTGAGATTAGAGGCCTCAAAAGGTGGGATGAAGATAGGTGGGATAATCCCAAAATAAGAGGCCCTATACAAGGGATCCTTCATCATACCCACCTTCATCCCACCTTTTGAGGCCTCCGAGCGATTTCCCAGTACTTTCTTAAAGCTCCCAAGCGGCAACGCCAGACGTGGAGCCAGTGATCCTGATACTGATACGCTCGAGCGGGTCTTTTAATGGATTTCGGGTTTAGGGATTTAGGGTGTAGAGCTTTAGGGGTTTAGGGTTTAGGGGTTTAGGGTTTAGGGATGTTGGGGGTTTAGGGTGATACGGTTGATGATATAAATCCTGCATTACCCATAATCGGGTATATGGGAATTATGGTATATTCCTTATTATGGGTCATGCAGAATTTTTATCATCAACCGTAGTTCGGTCGCGTCAAGATAGTCAAGGCTCGGGGCTTGAGGTCTGGCCTTTCAACAGCTTTAGGGCTTTAGGGTTTGGGGTCTGTTTTCCTCTGAAGCGCCGAAGCCTGAACCCTCAAAGCTAACAGGCCTGAAACCCTGCAAACCTTAAACCCTAAAGCCCGTGATCTGTGTGGGGGCCGCAAGGGCTTTTCGCACAGGCTCTCTGAGGCCGCTCAGGACAGCGTTTCTGACGGCGAATGAGAGGTTCAGAGGGCTGTCTGATGATGGGAGTGGGGTTTTCAGGCCCGTTTGTGGACTTCGATTTCAGGCCCGTAAGGACAAATATCCCAAACCTCTCAAACCCCTAAACCATGCACCCCACAGCCCCTTTAGACCCCAACCCTAATCCCAAAGCACCAAAAGCCGACCCAGAGGATCCAGGGCTCAAGCGCCCAGGGGCTCAGGTGTTTCGGGGTTTTGGATGGTTTAGTTCTTTACCTGGAACCCAACGGTATGTAGAATAGTAGCCGTTTATAGGTTTCGGGCCATTATTTTACCTACTTTCGGGGGTCTAGGTAGGTGTCTTGCAGGGCAGGGTTTAGGGTTGAAGTTTCAGATTGTTTGGGGGTTCAGATGTTATGAAGCTATGTGGCTGTGGACTCATACAGGAACACATGGGAGCTGGGCGGTCCCCAATATGAGCATCCTTCTTCTCACAACGGTTTAGGGTTTAGGGTTCAGGGTTTAGGGTTTAGGGTTCAGGGTTTAGGGTTCAGGGTTTAGGGTCTAGGGTTTAGGGTTTTCAAGAGGGCATACTTGCATGTATCGATGGTCTCTGGGGACTCGAGCGTGGGCTGAAGCTGCCTTCACAAGTAGAAACCCTAAAGCCTAAACCGCGCCCCCCCCCCCCCCCCCCACCCCATCAAAGAAGCCATGTCTCTGAATCTCCAAGGCCATCCACATCATGTTGATGCATAATAGTACCGCCATCCTCGGATTTCGTGAGCTTCCTAGATGGGGTCCATTGGTGGAGCTTAAGGATTGGAGCTGTACGCATTGTAAGGGTTTTGGCAGCTCATTCCTAATAAGGCTAATAAGGTCCGAGCCTTGTTGAACCGCTGCTTGCTTGCTAGCACCCCATGCTTATCTTCGGCTTGAGGAAACCTACATAGCATGATTTTATTCGCAGCAATGGTAGTAGCCGTGTAGCAGAATCAGAAGTAGGATGAAGCAACCGGGTGAGAAAAGAGGTACCCCAGGAACGAATCAGCGGTCACACGAAGTTCGCTCCATTTCGGACGAAAGCTTTCAGGGTTTAAGCTGCAGGGCCTGCCCTGTTCTAGGAGGAGAGGGTTTGCGAAGGGAGAGCTGGTTCAAATCACTACGACTCCTAAATTGATTGCCAAATCAGCAATTTCCGACACATCAAACTCCCTCATGCTGTTGTGCCAACCCCAAGCCGTACACTCGAAAGCATAAACCCTCAAGCAACAGCAGCAGAATTGTATCAGTATCTCGTCCCAGCAGATTTCTCTAACCAGTCCCAGTGGTGAAAACCCAAAAGCCCAAATCCCTAATCCTACTATTTGCTTAAGAAACCCCCTAAAAATAAAAATAATAATCCCTATATTACCACCATAAGGAATACATTTTGTATTTTTTGGGGGTTCTTAAGCAAATAGTAGAATCCTCCTGACCCCCAAGCTCATCCTGAACCCAAATCTTCATCTGGGTGGCTGTCAAAATTCAGGTCCCTTTTCGGGTACCCTAAATATGAGGTGCCGTATCATAATAAGGATCCCAAAAGGGGCCCTAAGTTTGACAACCACCCATCTAAACCACAATCCCTAAACTCAATCAGCCCATAGCCCGAGGAGGAGCCCGAGGGTTCCTCCTTGGAGGTGATCTAAGGTTAGGGTTTAGGGCTAAGGGTTAAGGGGTTTAGTGTTTAGGGGTTTAGGGGTGCAGGGTTTAGGGGCTTGGATTTCGGGGTTTAGGGGTTGAGGGGTTTAGTGGTTTAGGGTTCAATGAGGGTTCTGCTCTCCCTTCTAGGACTTTAGGGCTCGCTTTGCGGGCTTCTTAAGAGAGGGGTACTGTGAGGGTTATAGCGTCCCTTTGGGGTTGGGAAAATGTAAAGTGACGCCTTGCCGTGTTTGTTGTCGATCCCGGAATGGGCCCCAATTTAGAGAACCAACTTACCGTCTATCCCAAACCAGCAACAGCAAACTCTAAACCGAAGGACTGCTCAAAACCCGCAAACCCTCACCCGGATGCCTCCGAAGCCAAAAGGCAGCAATAGGACTTCAGCGGTTTAGGGGCTTAGATTTTAGGGTTTACGTTTGAGGGTTTAGGGTTTGTAGGGTTTGGGATTTATAGGGCTTAGGGGTTTAGGGTTTTTACTTATCCCAAACCAGCAAACTGTAAACCCGAGCAATGAACCCAAAAGCCGAGGAACAGCATCTCGTAAAAGTTGGACTGCAAGGCAAGGGCGACTTTCTCCATCCGGGTCATCTTCCGATAACCTTGTGCCAACCGGTCACATATTGGGTTTACGGTCCCGCGATAACTTCATACAAATCATCAAATACTTATAGTATAGGGCCGTTACACCCCCCCCCCCCCCCCCCCCCGCCTCGCTCTCCGGAAAAAACAAAACCTGCTGTGCTCTCCTCAAAGAGCCTTACTTACAGTCTCAATTGACTGAGTAAGTCTGTTTTGTGGCATCCTTTATAATTGCCATCTCCATGCAACCTGACTAGGTTCCTCAAATGGATAGGAGAATGAGGAGCAATATGCTTATCTGCGTATCAGACCAACCCTTAATTAAACCTGAGCCCTAAAACCCTAAACCCGCACTTGTAAAAGCCTAAAACCTCCGGGGTCACATGGAAAAGAAACGCCTAAAGACGAGGAAACCGGGAGCCCAAGGTACCAAAGGTTAAATTCGAGACCCTAACGCCCAGAAGCCCTTAACCGACCTACTATAGGGGCCTTAATAATTAGAATAGGGTCTCGGGGCGCACTATACTGTAATTATGAAAAGGAGCCCCAAAATAGTATAGTATAGGTAATTATTAAGGCCCCTATATTACACCAGGGTTTTAGGTTCAGGGGCTTGTTCTTGACCCACGGTAGGATTTAGAGTTTGGGGTTCAGGGGTACCGAAGCCCCAAACCTTAAACCCTAAAACCCCAAACCTAAAGTAGAAGCCAGAAAATTGGAACATCATTCTCCTCATGCCCTTAAGGTAAATTGTAAGGGATCCTAGCGCGAATCCTCCCAAAGCCATGTCCCAATAAACCCTAAAACCCCAAACCTAAACCCTGAAACCCCAAACCCTAAGCCCCTTTACAGAATCCTTATAGATCCCTTTAAGGAACCCCTATACATCCCTGTAAAGAAAACCCCAAAAACCCCAAACCTCAACAGAACCCCAAGTTCGAGATCCTGAGCCCTCAGACCCTACCAGCGATATTCAAGCAACGCTCCATGTACTCGGAAGCCGTCTCCATAAAGAAGGGGTCAGCGCCTGTAAAAACCTAATACAACAAATCAGAACAAGCTGTAATACAACATACTATAATGCAACATAACAGAACATAACATACTATGATACAGCAGAATAGAATATAACATACTATGATACAACATAATAGAATATAACATACTACAATTTGAGGTGTGGGGCCGGTGTGGGCCGGGCTCTATCTTGGAGATTAAGGACTTTGGACGGGAGGTCTCTTAGGGCGCCTCAGGGTTTCTAGTTCATAATGAAAATTCCTACTCCTCATAAATTGGGCTTAAGTACATGTTAAGATTCAATATGTGGACCCACTACAACAAAGAAAATCAAAACGTGCCTTAAATATAACAATTAACTTCAAAAGGTGGCCCAACTATAACAAAGGTTTGGCAGGGTTTACAATGGCTTATGGTTCTAGCGTGTTCGGAACGGGCGGAGGATGCTGATGTTCGGGCTCAAGACCTTTAGTATAGGGGCCTTAATATTTAGAATATGGCCTTGGGGCCAATTCTACTATAGTTGTCACAGGGAAACCCCGAAACTGTATATATATATATATATAATGGGCCATTGGTAATAATTTAGGCCTCTACATTAGGCGTTCTATATGGCTTGTGTATGGTTTAGGGATGGGATCTAGCACCGGGATCTAACTGGCCAGCTGAAAGTGCAAGCAAACACCGGTCATGCCTTGTGACCGCACTTGGAGGTTCTTGGGTAGTGATAAGTAGGGTTATACGTAAGGTAACTATACATATAACCGTTTTTAGGGGGCTTATAACCCCACGTATAACCTGCCTGAAACTTCGAAGATTGTGGCTGAAGCTTTAGGGGTTGTCAAAATCAAGGTCACTTTTTGGGAACCCTAAATATTAGGTGCCGTACTATATTAGGGACCCAAAAGGGGACCATAATTTTGACACTTAGGTGTTCAGAGCTTAAAGGTTTAAGCTGTCAGAGCTCTTGTTCAAGAGTTAAGGTCCGGGGGCTGAGTGTAAACCGAAGGGCATTCATACTGTAGAAGCCTAGATAATTACCAGTACTATTTTATTTGGAGGTGTTCCATAAGAAAATTCTAATGTAATGGGCATCGGGCCTCCCTCCATGAAAGCATGGCTGTTTAGAACACCCTAAATTTGAGCCAAAGATCCCTTACAGGATCCATTAAAGGACCCTAAACCCTAAACCCTGAAGGACCCTAATTGGATCCCTTAAGGAATCCCTTAAGGGAGGCTGTAATGTAGGGGCCTTGATAAGTAGAATAGGGTTCCTTTAGAGGGTCCTTTAAGGGTTACTATAAGGGATGTATATGGGTACCATCATGCAGGTGCCTTCATAATTAGAATAGGGTTTAGGGGTATAATTATGCTTCAGTCATAATGAGGAACTTCCAAAGTAGTATAGCTTATTATTGAGGCCCCTACATCAGATTTCTCTGTGACTTCAGGGCTGTTCTATGACCCGTGGCCGCTGTGGGCAACATGAACTTCCACTGCAAAATCAAACTCAACACCATGACAGTCTCGCCATCATTGCGGTCATAAGTCATAATCAGCATCACCATCATCGTCGTAATAGACCGCATTCTTTTGGGTCGTCCTCATCAGCTTCTATTCCAGTCGTCCTCATCGTCATTTGTCATCACCATCAGCAGCGCTTGGTTGCTAAGATTCAGCATGTTACATCATCAGGACCGTCGTTCTAGACGAGCAGCAAACAAATACATGTTCCGGCGGGGGTCAGAAGCCCAACGCAACTGCAACATTGATCAGCAGCCAGCAGCACATAAACAACAAACAAACAAACAAATTTGTGTTCGTATGTATGCATCTCTGTATACAAAATCTTCATCCTGGGTCCCAGGTCACCTGAGTCGTCCAACCGCAGGCCATCCCTCTCCTTTCGCTCGCTTGAGCTTAGGGCTGGGCAGGGTTGAGGGTGCTCGATCCTCCGCATAGGGATCCGTACAAGGGGATTAGTGTTGTTGGTCTGCTGTTTGCCGGTTTTAGGGTTCGGGCTTTGTTGTTTGCAGCTTCGGGTCTAATCAGGGCACAAGCTGTATACGGGCTTCAAAGGTCAGGGTTCAAAGGGGGTTCTCGGGGTTAGGATTCACGGTCTAGGATGCAGGGGTTGGCAACTTGGTTGAGGGGTAGGGTTCAGGCCTTAGGAAGGTTAGCTGCTGGCGCCCGTGACCCGTTGCCAATGTGATGAAGGAACCACCCGCGAAGCTTCATCAGCTTCGATAGCCCCCTTCACCGTGGTACAACCCGTTTTTCTTACCCTAAGGCTCAAGAAAGCCCAAAAGCCTTTTCTAGTATGGCCTTGGGGCCCAAAAGCCTTAAAATATGAGTCCTTAGAGCCTACGGGTGATACATCAGGGAAAGTCTTTGATGTCTGACACTTATGCTTTTGTAGGGGCTTCTAGATGTTGCAAGCACGTCACGGAATTGAAAACCGTTCCTGGTACATGTACTGGAGACATGTCCACTGCAATGCCGACGCTGCACAAATGTTGTAAAGAGATGTAAAACAAGTACAATACGGGCCTTAATGTCTAGAATGGGGTTATGGGGTATATGATACCGTATAGTTTATAGTGTTAATCAGGAATCCCCAAAACAGTATCGGTATTTATGAAGGCCTCTTCTGGAAACGGACTGAACACAAGCCTCGTATGTGCTGAACCGTGGCCGGCCCGGAACAAACACTGCAAGCTACCCAAAGGCCCCGAAGTAGTTCCTGTTGGGGGTCCATACGTAGAATCCTATAAGGTAATCCCCAAAAGGAACTAGTATGGGGCCTATGGGTATCTTCGTAGTTCTAAGGGACGTGGACAACAAAAAAAACAAAACACATCCACACGACAGACGGCGTCATCAGTCCTTTGAAAGAAGCACTTGGGACTCCTTCCTGTGCAATGTATATAGATCGCAGATTAGCTATGACCCGCTGTAGTCGGATTCCTCTGCTAAGTTGGCGAGGATCAACGTTTATCGATCTACCTTTCCTTAGCGTGTATGTCTGTAGTGGTTACAAGGACCTCATCAATGCCTTGGCGGTAAGGGGTTTACGGCTTTAAATACATTACTACGGGGCCTATATAAGTGCCCATACTATTTTGAGGGTTCCTTATATTAATAAATCTTAGTATAGACTCTCCTGCCCAAGGTGGTATCGAACAACCTGCAACGCAGCGTCCGTAGAATAACCCACTCTCTCAAACAGCACTGAAGCAACACAAAGGTACAGAGACATTACGAACAGAGCGCTGCCAGAGAATCACGGAGAACGTCACCCTAAACCCCTCAACCCTAAACCCTAAACCCTAAACCCTGAACCCTAAACCCTAAACCCTCAACCCCTAAACCCTAAATCAAGATCACCAAACCCTCGACCCGACAATGGAAACCCCGAGTTCCTCAACCCTCTAACAGAAACCCTATAAACCCCTAGTTAACCCTGAATAACCTGCCTTGTTAGCGCTCCTTATTATGATTTCCTTCTATAAGTCCTGAAAAAGTAGGATATTCAAGGTTGAGATAAACTTTAAACTCAAACCCTAAACCATTACCCGGAAGCTCCAACACATTGAGCCTGTCGCCTTGCTTATGGTTTAGGTTTACCGTGCCCAGAGACTCCAATATCCCTGAATTATAAGGAATATACCTGAAATCATATTAGGGATCCTTACTATACTTTACGGAAGATTCCTTAGTTAAGGGATATTGGAGTCTCTGGGTGCGAAGGGGTTTGTGGATATTTGGCGCCAGAAATTCCATGCAGTCGAGTCTCGGAAATGCCGGGCTCTTCCTGCATGGGATTTTCGGAGTCGTGAGTGCAGCTGAAGTTTATGGTTTACACTGTTAGGGTCTATCGGGTAGTAGTAGGCTTCATGGTGTCAGGGCTTCAGTGTTTCCGGTGTCAGGGCATTGGGGACTGTAGGATTCTGGGGCTTAGTCTCGTGGGTTATGAACTTATTGACTTGAGGGAATCAAGAAAGGACCTTCCATCTTTCAACCTTTAGGGTTTATAACGGTTTAGGGTTTAGGGTTCAGGGAACCCTCCGAAAGCCCTTGAATTCCCCAACTCGTCACAAGGCCGGCATGTTGCGGTTGTCGCTTTGGGATGCTTTGGGTAATCCTTTACCCGTCCAAAAGCTCTTCAAATCCCCAAATCGTCAACAACAGCGGTCTGTTACGCTTGTGGGCTGTGGGTTTCGGGTTTATTGAATGCGCTTCAGGGTTTCGGGTTTTTGGCTTATAGTAAAAGCCAGAAAGTTGGAATATGATTATCCTACACCGTTTATGGTAAATTATAAGGTATCCTACCCTGAAACCATATTCCAACTTTCTGGAGTTTCCTTTAAGGCTCAGAGCGGATATATAAGACCTATGCAATCTTGGTAACACTGTGTGAGGCAATTTCCATCAGAAAAACACCACTGCAGAAGACGCCATAAAACTGGAAAGCAGCACGTATACCTCCGATCACACTACCTCCAACAACGTGAAAGCTAAATCCTCTATAAGCTTGGAACCCCATGCCTAAGCACGATACTCCAAAAAGCCGTACTCCTTCCTGCACCTACGAATAAATCCTACTCAATACTCTTCCTTCAAGCCTTGGAGTGATTTGTTTGTACGAAAAGATACCTCTTTCACCTACATTACGGGCCCTGGATTCTGGTGGTTCTGGTGGGCATTGTACATCCCTTCTGTCATGCTAATGGGTATTAATTGAGGCCCCCTACCCCCGCTCCCCAAACCCTCCTAAGGGTCTTTATGGTTATGGGACCTTTACATCAGAAGACGAGCTGCTCCAAAGCCAATACCCGGAACCAACCCCCAAACTCCAAAACCCAACTCGAATGCCCTAACCCTAAACCCGAAGCCTTTATAACCCCCCCCACCCTAAACCCTAAAGCTTAATTTCCTTTAAAACCCCTACTAAACCCAAACCCTATACTTGAACCCTAAACCCTACATACCCGAAGACGTCTATGTGTTCAAAAGGCCTCCCGAATGCAGCACAAGAAGCCCAGGCATCCAAGATTTGCGAGGCGTGGAGCTCCGGCAGATCTTTCTTCTGCTTACCTGGGTTTAAGATTTAAAGGTTTAGGGCGTACTTGAGCTTGCTTCTGCTCACCTGGGACTTCACACGTCTTCATAATTCTAGGAGATTCTAGGACAGTTGAGGGTTTAGGGTTTAAGGCTTCAGCCCAACATGCCCGCCGAGTGGCTCATCACGTCGCACACAGTACTCCTTAGTTGGAGATTAGGAGCAGGGATGTTGAAGAGTGCTTAGGGATTATAGACGGGTTAGGGTTTAGGATTCAGGGTTTAGGGTTTAAGGCGTCTGGCCCGAGTGCAGGTAAAGTGTAGCGTCTCCTGTAGGAGTGGCTGCATTTTCTGCACATAGCAGACCCCAGCTACTCGTAGCGCCTCTTGTCCGCCTGCGATAGGCCCTCAAGTGTTTTGGAGGGAGCGCTCCCTCCTCCGAGTCTCGCTGCTTCGGCCGACACTCGGGTTGTCCCGGCCTGGAGGGCCGTATGGGCAAGGCCAATACCTATTGGCCACTGGTACCGCTTGTCCTTTTTGGCTGCTCATTGCTACTCTGGGGCAACTGTGGCGAAGAAGTGGCACCGGTCCAGGGCGCCAAGCCCTTCTTGGCATCGTCGCCTGAGGAAGGCGCGTTCGAAAGCGCGGCGACAGCTCCGCGCCGGTCGGGTTTTGCAATCAGCGCTTGTGATCCTGCGAAGCCATCACGGAAGCATGGCGCCCAAGGCGGCGTCTGCCACGCAGCCCACCAAAAGCCAGGGTGGCAAACAGAAAGGCCGGGGGGATCAGCAACCCCAGCAAAGCAAGATAGAGTTTGGACTACCTGGTTCGGTCGTCCAAGCTGTACAGTCTATATCTACGAGGGCGACGCAAGATCTCTGGACTGCCGCACCACTTCCCTTTATGGAGGGTACGGCGGAGCAGAATTTACAACGTCGTACCAATATGACAAACAAACTTTCGAAGAGACTTGGCGGCAATTCTCGCGCCAAGTCCGACCTGGCCAGCGCACTACAGCAATGGTTCTTGCAGATCAGCCAGCACACCATCGGCCTTCTCTCGCAGGTTCGCGCTATCGGGCAAAGGCTCGACGAAGATACCGAAGCTGCTGTGCGCGAGATGCGCAATATCCCTGCCGAGCAACCGTCCGAGGCGACCGCATCTCAGGTGGAGTCGGCAGTGGCGGCCTTAGGACCCGTGTGGACCTCTTTCCAAGAACAAGAGGTGATGCAAATGGCAGCCAGGCTTCGTGCATTCAGTACAGTGATGCCTCCTCAGGGTGGTCTGATTTCAACACCAGTCGGAGGGCCATCCTCCGGCCTCACCCTCTTGGACACGGACGTGCTGGGCCCAACTTCCGGAATGGGCCTGGGCTCGGAGGCCAGTTTCGGTGCGCCAGACCGAAATTTTCATGGCGGCCCCTTGCTTGCACCAACAGATTGGCCCCCGGTCGGTGTCGCGGCTCCGGGGCCTCCACTGACTGGGCCCTGCACCGATCAGCCTACCTGTGCACCGTCATCGACACCGGTTGGCGTGCCCGAGCCCAGTCTCGGCAGTGGAAGAGGAGGCCGCTGGCGCAAACGTGCCGGAGGCGCAACGGAACGTCCTTCCAAAAGTCCTCGACGCGAACCGCACGGGACTCCGTGGGCAACCAGCGCCACAGGCCTCACGCCGGAAGGGATTACGAGAGCCCCTCAAACCCTGGTCGCCGAGGAGGACGAAGAGTTTTTGCCATGCGAGCGCAGCGGGAAGATGGTACCGTGGACGCAGGCGTGGTTACATCTACTTCGTTTTGCTGTCGACAACGGGGCCGATCCTGTGGGGGAAGTCAGTGGGTCCTCAGAACAAGATGCGGTACTCCCCTTGCACACCGACAGCAGTGTCGTCAATGCGACAATCGAGGAAGGGGAAAAAGTGTGGTGCAGCATGACACAGGTTCTTGCAGACCCCCAATCAGGCACGCTCTCGCAGCTATACACCGACTTGCTGCATGTGCTTCACAGACTACGGTGTTGTTCAGCGGCTCTCCGCCATGCCCGACAAGGTGTTCTGGTGGCAGCCCACATTACTTCCGGTTCACTTCTCGACCCCTTCAGCTACGCGCCTGCAACGGCCCAGGAATGGCTGTTCCCAAGCATGTTGTTGGAATGGCAAGGCCCTCTCAAAGGCCATATTGCGGCCACAATGGCCGAGGACGTTCATATCAGAGCCGTCCTCTCACAGCCTTCCCCACTCGCGCCACAGGAGTTGCTCCCCGGGGTCAGTACCGAGCGCACTTCTTGAAGCTTCTACTTCAAGGTTTAGCTTTGGGTGTGTACTGTATTATTCCCTGGCTTTTCGCCCTTCGACTTCTCGAGTTTAGGTTGCAACGCAAACATACCGCCTTGAGGTGTGCTGAAGGAAGGCTTTCTTGGTTGCGCTGCCTATGCATGCTGTGGCCGAATAAAGGCGGGACAGGGCACGACTGTCTATCTGCACAGCAGGATCCCAGGCCCCACAGAGGTCCTTTACGTCGCTGGCCACACTTTTGGCGCAGCAGTTGCCGACAACTGCAAGCCATAGGTTTCATTTGGCTGGTATGTACACCTACGCATGCAGTTCAGATCTGGCCTGCGGGGCGTGTTGGTGACAACACCATCTATACAACAGGAACAGTTCCGGACACTAGAGCTGCTAGTGAGTTGGTGCCGGCCCGTGTCGCAGGTACACCCTGCCTGATACCCGCTCTACAGCAGACGCCGGTCGCCTTGAGAGATGTGGCAGTCTTCTCTGAATCGTCAGAACACTGCCCCTTAGTCTTACAGGTTGATGAACGCGTTCAGGGTGCTTTGCTGTTCCGATGGGTTGCCAAGATTTTAGATCTCCAGTGGGAGTTATATCATTTCCGACGCCAAGTTGAGGTCCTTCCGTCAATCCCACCCGAGCAATATGTGCTGTCACCCTGGTCACTCCGGTGGCACTGCATCGTTATTCCGGTTGATCTGCGGCCTATCGGTGGACCGATTGTTCTCACTGAGGTGCACCGCAACCAGCCGTGCGGACATGTCGTGCAACAGGCCGCTCACAAACATGGTCGTCAAGTTCCAGCGGATCTTTTGTGCCGCGTCGGCGGGCACTGGTTTGTTCCTTCTGCGTGCACTCTCCTCCTGCCTTGTGGCGACGCACTACAGGCTTGGTCTTCTCAGCGGATTCCTCGCTCGCCCTTCCCTCAGCGGCCCGGCTCACTATCTCCTCGGTTGTCCCTGGAGAATGTATTTTCTACGAGCCTGTCGTTGCCTACCAGCGATGCTGCAACCTTTCACCACGCAAGTGGTCACAGTGCCGTTGTCATCTCCCAGCATGGCTTGCATTACGCGCATGCACCGAGCTATGTCGATGCTGACACTATCCATGCTATGGTTTGGCACAGCTATGTAGGCCAGGTTGGTAGGCCCGGGGATTTGCATCTTAATTTTGACAGGGTCTTGCCTCCGCTTGCAAACCTGCCTCCTGTGCAGTTCGTTGTGAGCTTATGCCAGCCTGACCGAACTGCGTTTATACTGGACCTTAGGCCTCTAGGGGAAGGCATACTTGTTGATGTTTGCCCTAGACCCGTTACGCCGGCACAATGTCTGTTCTCGGCGTCAGGGCAGCTTGGGGATAGATCGGTTTCGGCCTCGTTACAGCAGGCATTCAGCGCTAATCAGCTCTCCTTCCTTCAGTGTGAACGCCGGGTTGAGTACGATGAGCTCCTAGATCCCGGCGAGCTTATCGTGTTGGTTGTACGACTGCTCTCAGCAATCGAGCAGCCTGAGCAAACATCGGAACGGTCCTCGTCGCGGGCTGCCCTTCCTAGTTGGCAGCTCCTTGGTCTAGGTGGGATACTGGCAATCAGGCCCGCTCGCCGAGTTGCGTGGTTTGGCTTCGTACTCGGCGCTGCTAGCGCCACATTCTTGTCCCCTGAGGTTCCAGTGATCGCACCAGGCATCGAGGTTTTTGAGGCAGCTGAGGCTGACTGCCCGAGGATCCCACCTACAGGGCTGGCGTCTGTTAGCGAGCACAACCGTCTTGCTAGTCGCTTTCAGCTAGCTAGCGATTGGGATTTTCCCGATTGGCGCCGACCTGTTACATCGGAGAATCCTCGATATGCTTTTCAGGTTTTTGCGCCAGGTGGCAGTCTTGGCTTTGTCGCTTCTGGCTCGCAGCCAGCCTCGGATGTCCGACAAGCCTTGCTGGTGGCCAGTGGCAAGTTTGGGCGGCAACCCCCGGTCCCCGTCCAACCGCAATTTCTGATGCGCGAAGTGCAATTTGTCGCTCCCGCCCGGGAGGCCCATCTTGTTACCATTCTTGTCGACAGCGGAACGAGCCTCACTTGCCTGGACGTTCCCAAAGCTAATAGCGGCCCTTGCATTCTCCGTGCGTTGGAGCTCCTGTATCCACCGGACTCCTTCAGGTTGGAATACCATGGACTATCACCTCTCCGACATGGAGATGTTGTGGTTGCCAAGCGAGATGCCAAAGCCGATGCGCCCGATCTTGGTGCGTGGTCACTGGCTCAACGTGCCTCGTTAGGTGCCTATTGGCTTGTGCCTCACGTGGAGGTGTATCTTACTGCGCCTGCACATAAGCTCCAGCTTCTCCGGGTACCGACCGGGTTCACTAAGTCGCAACTGCTCTCCGCGACTCTTGACTGGGTCGGAGTTGAGCCAACAGGACACGATATGATCCGACTCCCGCTCCAATCTCCAGCAGTTGATCTTTTCTGCTGGTTAATGCCTGAGCAGAGCACGGTCGCCGTGATTCTTACAGACGTTTCAGACTGTGGCGGCAGACCTTTGGTGTACACGGTAGCGATGCCAGTTGCTTCTGCCCTATCTCTGCAGACCTTTGCGTTGCCGGGTACACAGCACGCCGCTTTCTGGCACGATGTTCTGCGTCGCCAACCGGTGGTGCTTCGGCACTTTGAACTGCTTCCGACACAGACACGCAATCAGCGCCACTTTCGGTTTTATCATCTTGGGTTAGACTTTTGCCGGGCGTTTAGTCATGGATGGTCTCTCACCCAGGATAGCAGATTCGAGATTTTGGAACTTGCTCAGCTTCAGCCCGAGCATTTTGAGCCGCCCTCGGACTCTGCTCAGGCTGCCGCTTTCCATGATCGGCCACTGCTCTGGCCGCCTACGGCACGTCCTGCTAATTCCGACGCCCTGCTCAAGCGCCGGTTTGCAAGAGGATGTACTCCTGCGATTCTTCCATCTGCTTCCGGGGCCGCCCGGCGCTTGAATTGTCAGCAATTCGGTGTTGTGTGTGCTTTACCCTGTCCCGATGGCTTTCATGTCTGGGCCATCCGCATCGGGGAGTGGGTCAGGGCTGCTTGCACGAGTGAAGTTGATTGGCAGCATGTGCTGACGCTAAGCGGGCTTACTTCCTGGGACATGCCCGATGTTGCGATCCATGGCGAAGAACAGGTTTGGAACTGGCCCACCGAAATTGCTAGTCTGTCAGGTCGTTGTGGTCATCTGCTGCAGGGAGGCAAGGACCCATTTGTCTGTGATGCTGGCCGGGGCCTGCTGCTGCATCTTGGGTCTGCCCCGAATACCACACTTGGAGTGCCGCTCCTGATATTGTTCCCACACTTGTTAGCGCTGGATTTTGCCGATCTTGGTTGCGCCCTCTTGTCCTCCTAGGGCTTCTTTGGCGTACTGGGGCCATGGCCATGCCGATGCACGCCGACGACTCAGGCGACGATTCATGCGAGGAACCGTCTGTGATCCCCCAATACGATGCCACTCCGACCTGCAATCACGCATGGTGCCACGAGCTTGCCTGTCAAACTACACACTGTGGAGTTGACGCGGCCCACCTTCACAGGCATTGCCGTGTGACATCACCTTTTCAGGTGATACGCATTTCCGTGTGGACTCCCTTCTTTGGCCCGCACACATTCGACTTCCCCACCGGGCACTCCCTGGCTGAGTTTAATTTCCTGTTGCATGAAGCAGGCTACCATGCGAATCAATGCACACTGCATGTAGCCTTCGACACTCTGCCGACCTGCCTGGACTTAGTAGCAGTCCCTCGGGGGCCACAGCGGTGGTGGATAGTGCGTGATGGCTTAGCTCGTGAGCTGTTGCGACCTGTGTCGCCATGGGTAGAGTCCGACGGGCGACGTATTCTTACAGTCAACTCCCATGGACAGGCCCAAGGTCTATCGCATTCTGAAGAGGCCGGCCGACTTCACCTGCTCCCAAATGGTGTGCGCGCCACCATTACTGTCCCATTTTCTCGGATCACTGGTAGCCTGGTCTCTGGAAGTCTTGCTCTGGTTGAGCACGCAGTCGGGGCCACTGTTATGGCGTCAATGGCTCCGACCATGACCAAGGGCCTTTTTTTCGTGGTCGTTCACTTTTCCCTTCAGGGAGTGGCTGCTATGCAAAACAACCTTGCGCTTAGGGCAGCTCAGGAACAAAACACATCCGGCTGGCAACACCCTGCTCCGACGGTTGTTCCCTCTATCACTCGCATCTGGACTTCTACGCTAGCGGCACCTACGGTGATTGCGTATAATGCCTGTCCGGACCCGGTGGCCATGGCACGAAGTGTAGCCAATACCGCTAGGGGCCTGGCACCTGAGGGTGACTTTGTCTGGACCACACCCAGAACTGTTCAGGGAGTTGCACACCTTTTGCATGTCCCCTCGGGCTCTGCGCCACCTATGGTTTACTGGCTCCTGCACTATCGTGGGCGTGCAACGGTTCTGGGTTCTCCCAGGGCCGTCTTTGACTGGCAGAGTGTGGGTCAGTTCGCTGCCGAAGAATTTGGCCATGCCTTCTTTGCACAAGGGTTGTTCGCTGCTTGGCACAATGGGCGATCCATCGCATTCGGGTCGCAGGTTCCAGCCCCTGCCCACGGGACCATAGTGACCTTGGTCAGGACTGCACCCACCTCGACTGCGGGTCTCACTGCCTGGGATACCCCCGCTGAGTTTCCGGCGGCTTTTCACTTCGAATATGATATTTGTAGGGGACCGGGCGGTGAGAGCCCGCTCGCCGGTAATGTTTGTTTGCATGTCGGACCCAGCGGACCCATTGACTCTCCTGCCGGGGAGGCACGTTCGATACATGCACAGGGCCCAGGCCGCCCTGCGAGGCCATCCGCTTCTCCCGCTCCTGCCTTGGTGCGCCAGGTGAACGAGGTAAGCCACCAGCTCAATGTCCTGATGGCACGTTTAGAGTCCGCGGGTGTCTTACCTTCGACAGACACTGAAGTTGCACCGGAGGGACCAGTCTTCCAAGGTGCTAACCCTAGACCCCCTAATGCCACAAGTGTGGACAGCGCTAGTCCTCGCAGTAGCCTCACTTGGACATGTGTTGGCGCTATTGTGCTCGCCCATCGGTGGCCAACCTTCTTCGGGGTCGGCCTCCTGCTTTTTGCAGGGAGTGGCAAAGCCTGGGCGACGGATAGCTCGGAAGAAGCGGAGCATCCTCCAAGTTCACCTGATCTTGCAGATGTGGCACCGCCCACTCCTGAGGGAGATCTGATCGGACCGGATAATAATGCAGGGGCACTGCTCCGTCCAAGTGATGACCCTGGTGCGAGTACAGCGGCTCCTGGTGACGGCGTCCTTACCGAGGTATCTGGCTTTGATAGCCGCCTGATACCCTGTCTCCAGCAAAGGACCATTGCGTTTCTTCATGGTGTGGGGGAGGATCATCATGGCCCTCGGCCCTTTCTCCCTGAGGGATGCCCGCTTGTAATACATAACCCATTTACGTGTAGTGCGCAATGCCCGGTGTTATCACCTCTCATCGGCACAGGGTTTGCGTTCCGTCTCTTTCTTCAGGACTATGCAGGGAGGCGAGGATGGCAGCCTATCGTCCCGGTCCTGCCGCAGCCTAATGACCAGGCTGTACATCTCATCCCGGCTGCTGCAGATCCTGCGCTGGTGTCAGTGGTACTTAGGACCCCCAGTGTCCTCCACCCAACATGCTTGCAGCGGGCCCTACCAGTTGGACCCAGCCGCTCAATCACTCTTGCAGGACGCTTTGGCCGTTTGCGTGAACCATATCCACTACAACGGCCCCGCGAGAGGCCTGTCTACCTCCGCGATGGGGACTGTTTACAGCTTGATCAGGGGCCATTTGGACCACCACCCCCAACCCCTGTTCGTTCCTGCAGTTCTCGTCTGCATTTCGGTTTTGGGCTTATGGTTCTCGCCCGAGCTCCCCTGCGGGCTCTCGCGTTGATCGCCTTAGTGAGCACCGCTGGCAGTATGCAGGTTGTGCCTAGCCGCCAAGGTTTATCTTCCCGGGAGGGTCTCCCGGTTCGTCGCTATCCTTGGCGCTATATTGCCAGCGATAGACAGCTCTCTGATGTGAATGTCAACGGACGAGTTCGCTGCACTCTCCTTTGCCCCATGACAGGCCCGCAAGGGGTACATGAGGTCCCGGCGGCTGCTTCGATCGCATCTGTTCTGCAACATTATCAACAAACCAAAGGCTTCTGGATTCGTGATCTGATTCCCGTCTGGCCGAGTCCTCGGTGGGATCAACTTGTCCTTGTACCCGATGTCGACCCTTTTCGACGTTGTGTCTGCATCGTGCTCTGTGAAGGTGGACAGTGCAGAACATTGCTGCTCCCGGAAAGGTGTGAACACCGGGTTTTGTTTAACATGTTGAACTACCTAGCACATCGAGAGTTCCGGGCATTTGGCCTACCACCAGCGCTCAGGGCCGCCGTTACTAGATCGCCTCGTCGAGAGATTGTACTGCGCCCGGCCGATGTGTTTACAGCACGAGGTGTTCGCCAGCCTGTGACGTCCGAAGACCCAGTGGTCTCGCTTCTGCAATGGGATCACCTGCAATGGGCATCCCCTTTCGTCCTCGAGACAGGTTGTCACGCGGCCTTCTGGCATCCAGCCATCAATCGACCGGTGATCCATTGGGTTACAGCCGGTGCCAGGTGGAACCCAGACATGTTAACCTTTGAGGGCGAGTTTGCTGACACGTGCCTCGGATCTTGGGTACCTGTCATGTGGCAGCCGGCCACACATCCGCACTTCATCCAAGCATCCACAAGACCAGGCCGGGTGCACATCCTCCACGAAAGCCGGGACGGTCTTTTCCCGCTCTTCTTCTCCAGCCGTACTTCGCGGGCTGAGGTTGCTGAAGAACTCCACACTCTCCCGGAATACATAGAGGTCCCAGCTGCGACCATTGACGACTACCATGGGCCCTTGACCCTCCGCGACGGTGACGTTGTCCTGGACTTGTACATGTATGATGAACCCCACTTTGCGACATGGGACGTGCTCCACAGCTCTAGTTTTGGGGTTTCCATTCGCTTTCTCATGTGCGGGCTGATGGGCCACGTGACGAGGATTGCCGCTGGCATGTGCTTCCTTCAGGCTGCTGGGGCCACTCGGGGGTCAACCAGTCGATCCAGTCACTCCCGATCGAGATCGGTTTCGCCTGACCGCCTTAGCCCCCGCGCTGGGGCCTGGCGTCCTGAGCATCCTCAGCCCATGTCCGAGGTCCTCAACACAGGCACAGGCCACTGTAATGTGGTTTCTCCGTTCCATGGAGTGGGGCCCCCTTCCCACTTCTATCGGGACACGCTTGGCAGTTCCCTAGATCAGGCACTTAAGGACTTCTGTGGGCGTTGGTGCAGTTTTCACGTCCTTCAGGCACCTTTACTGGAAAGACGTCCTATGATGTTGCTACCCGGAGGTTTGCCAGACCTTGCAACCGTCCTTGTTCTAACGGCGGATCAACTACAGGCAGTTTTGATCCCCCGGCGATTCTCTGCCAGGGAACTCACTTCCCATTTACGAAGAGTTATGCGGTCGGCAGGAACTACGTTGCGTCTGCCCCCTGCTCTTCGTCATCATGAGGCGCTGCCCAGCATGTGCCTGCATCTCCGTGATGGTGACACATGTAGCTGGACCCTGGACTTCGATAATCCACTCCACCGTGAGGCACCCATGCCCCGCTTCCGTTATCTTAGCTGGCTGCCACATCACAATGCATGGCACTCAGGTTTTACGGTTCGCCACGGGGGCTGGGTTTGGGTCTGGATGTCGGAGGTGCATCCCGACCATCAATGCGAAAGGCACTGGGTCCCACCCGGTAGCCAATGGTCGCCAGGCTCGCTGCAGTTCCTCCGGCCCAGATGTGCCCCCTGTTCGGAACGGTGGATTCCCACCACCTATAATGAGGATGGGCAGTGCCACTTTGTACGTCAATCGCTACCTGGAGAGGCTCGCGTTCTCTTGCATCGGCCATATAGTGGGGATCATCCCGATTGTGTCAGTGTAGGGCCGGAGCAAGGGTTGTGTTATGCACCTGAAGGATGGACACTCGCACCTTCTCTACGCCGCCGAGCCGGCAATGCTGCCTTGCGCGACGGGGATGTGCTCATTCCGGTCACCTCTGCGGGTCATAGGCCCAGCCTGGCCCTTGCTGCCGTTCCTCTCATGTTATTGCACGGGCCGCTTAGGTCTCTAGGGTTCCTAGCTTGGATCGGTGGGCTTCCGGTCGCAGCTATGTTGACTACTGATGAGGGTCGGACTGGCTCCCCAACATGTGTAGGTAAGTTCCCTTGGCGGGTTGCCTACGCAGATCGGGCTTTGCATGAAACGGTAAATGATCGACATCGTTGCCGACTGTTGTCCCCGTTCGCTGTTCACAGCAATCAGACCTTCGTTGCTGGACCTGACGACACAGTCGAGGAAGTTCGGCTAGCACTCACGGGAGCTGAACCTGCATGGTCCTTCGATATCATGCCAGTCTGGCCAGCGCCATCACCCTCAGAGCTCACATGGGTGCCGGTAGCTCCCTCTGCTGCGCTGGCATGTGTACTTGTTGTCACTCCGGATTGGCATCTGCCTATGTTGCTGCCACAGCGAGCAGATCTCAACTGGGTCTTAGCGTATCTGCGTAGCGTGTCGCCGGGACCGGTGCACTCGATCCGGGCACCCATCCCCGCACAACATTATGGCACTAGTCCCAACGAGGCTATCCGGTGGCGGGACGGTGATCTCATCTTGGCTTTCCCGACTGATTTCGAGTTCAGTGCGTTGGATATGCCTAGCTTCCGGACGGCTTTTACAGAGTCTACTGCTGCCTTTGTTCGTCACACTGCGCTCTGGGCGCTCGATTTCTATGTGGATCAGCCTTTGAATGTCGTCCTTTGGCGACCTGGGCGCCGCCCCGTTAGTACCAAAATCCCTTCCCCAGTCTTGTGGTGTGCTTCAGAAAAGCAATTTAGGGGTCAGTTTCCCCACCGGTACCCGGGGAGATGGGTCCCACTTGCCTGGGCCTACTCTGATATCCCCCACCTCTGCCTGTGTCCGGAAGCGGAGGAGTTGCGCACCATTATCATTGAAACCTTCCAGCAGGACCGCCTGGTGGGTCAGTGCCATGTGGTCCATGCGTGTGCTGATGCGAATACGTGCCGCATCCTGGTCGACCAGATTGATGCCCCATGTATGTTGCTCGGAGCCACTCGGGACAAGGAGTGGTCCGAGCTCCGTAATGGGGATATTGTGCACTTTCCTTCCGCTGGGTCCAGGCCCGAACCTCGTCTCAGTCACATATTACCTCTCTTTCTATTGCCGAGCACTTTGCACCTTAAACGTCGGTTGGTCATAGTCGGGATCCTCTTCGGGTTTCTCCCCCTTCTCGTACAAGGTACGCGCACTGATTCCACTCCCATCGATACAGGAGCTGGGCTGTCTACAGCTCTGTGCCCCTTTCGTGGACGGGTCAGCACCCACCCCAGCCAGGAAGCCTCTCACCCTATAATGACGCCAGCTGTGTGTGGGAGGCGATATGGGTGCCTGTCCGTCCAGCGCTCAATGACCAGGAGACACATGTCCTCCTGGCCCCAGCGTTGCAAGATTTAGTGACAGTGTTCGTAGTTGGCGCACCTGCACCGCGTGCCCTCATCCTTCCGCGGTCATTATCCTTGCCGACCCTTCTTGAAATCCTGCAGCCCTCCTTCGGTTCGGATGTTCAGGTTGCTGCTAACTCCGCCAGACTAACGCACAGGCATCAGGAGGTCTGCTTTCGCGACGGTGACTGCCTGCGTGTCACAAGGCTGTTGTGGGCGCCGTCACTCGTGCCCACTTTGCGCACCTCTTTCACCCATCCCCGCAATGCGCTGCGGGAGGGCCTGTGGGGTATGGCGCTCACTGTCCCGGGCCCTGGACGCTGCTTGCTTTGGCGTTGTCCTGGTGTTTTGCACCGATCCATCAATTTTGCAGGCACTCAACACTGGGATCCGTACCAAGGACGTCTTCTGCCTTGCATGGGCGATGAGGCTGAGAGCTGGTGGCCGATTTTTGACCATCGTCTCCCGGCACATACCCTCGCCTTTCACCCTGTTGCACAAGCTCAACAGCATGAGCGGCTGGCCCTCACTCTTGACGAGGAATCAGTCACGCTACGGGATGTCTCCTTCGCGCCAAGCTTCCACTCCTGGAGTAAGCGTACTGTTGGGATGCTGTGCCTGCTCCTCTGTCACTCCCTCCAAGGGATCCGGCCTCGTGACCCTTGGCCTCGCAGCATTTTCTGGAGCTCGCTGTTGATTGTACTTTGCTATCTCGCAGCTTGGGGTGCACCAGCCTGGGAACGGGTTAACCCACAGGAATGGGATCTAGATTTGACGGATGTCTGTCAACTACAAGCCGATCTGCATCAAGGGTGGTGGCTGCATGGGCTCGCTGATGAATTGCCCCGCTCTCTTCCTTTGTCATACCACGCGGCTTGGGCCGCCGATCTTCCTTTCGGGGTCGGCCCGCCTGACAGCCTCTTGATTGCCACAGATGGAAGTGGCGCCGGACAGGGGGCATGGGCGTTTGTCGCATGGGGGCACTGCCGTTATGGTTGGCGGCGCTTGGGCTGGGCCGCAGCTTCCTTACCAGGCACCCCTTGGCTGCCCGACGGCTCGAGTCATCCGTTCTTGGCTCAGCGGTCGTATCTGGCTGAGCTTGCTGCCCTGCAGGCAGCCGGCCACTGGTGTGTGGCTATGTGTGATTTGTGGCGACTGCGCACCGGGCGGATGCCCAAGTCGGTTACAGTCGCTGTTGACAACTCTGCTGCTCTGCAAGTCGTCTCAGGACATGGCGCCGCCATGGCGACCCCAGCTAGGTGGGCACGTGCGGTTTGGCAGCCCGTGCAGACCCGCCTCACCACGCATTTTCGACACGTGCACAGTCACCAGGGCACGTATGTTAACACTCTTGTCGATGCTCTAGCCACTTGCGCAAGCGACGGTAGCCTCGATGACTGGTTACGGCTACCGAGTTTTCAGCGTAGCAGTCACCTCACTACGACACTGCTGGAATGGCTCTGGATTATCCCTAATGCTGCTCTCATCCACGGCCGGCCCATTTTCCGGTTCCCGTTAGGGGAGGCACAATGGGTCCCACCTGTGGCTCCTTCCGGTACCGACGGAGTGGAACCAGATACGGAGGCGCACCCTGTGACAAGCAGTTTCCAGGTGATCACAGCCAATATTCAGTCAATTAAAGACGTCTGCCCCAACCCCTTCAACCCGTCCGGCCACGGTGCCCGAAGGCAGTACTTATATAAGCAGTTAGGGGATATAACAGCGGACGTCGTGTGCCTTCAAGAGACCAGGGCTCCTCCAGGACGTTGGGCTACTGGCGGTTGGTTAACTTGGCGCTCTGGCAGTTTAAAGGGTCAGTATGGTTGTGAAATCTGGTTGCGACCTTCCCAAGTACAGCCACCTCTCACACTTGACGCTTGTCGGATTCTGGCAGCGTCGCCCAGGTACATCGTAATTACGTGTACCGATCCAAGGTGTCCACTCACCATTTGCTCCGCACATGCACCGCATGCGGACCGTCCGCACACCGAAGCACAGCAATTCTGGGCGGAGCTACGAGGGGTTCTGCAACGGGTGCCGCCATCAAGAGCTCTTGTTGTTGGCATCGATGCCAATGCTGACTTCTGTGCTCAAGACCCCTCTGAATGCCTTATCGGGCCTCTGTTAGCACAACACGAGCCTACGTCCAATGATGAGTTCTTGTACGAGTTTGCCACCTCTCTTGCGCTTGAGGCGCCCGGCACTCATCCCGACATTCAAGTCGGGCCTGGTTGGTCTTGGATGCACACTGGTGGCCGTCAGAAACGCCTAGACCACCTGCTGTTTAGTTCAGGATCTTGGACACATAAGCAAGCCTGTCAGGCATGGGATTTTGACATTGTCAATACCCAACGCGACCATGTTGCCCTTCGGGTACATACTGAGGTCTCCGTGCGCGCACATCAGCCGCACCGCCCCCCCCAACGACGCTGTACCGGCAAGGAGCTTTTGGATGGCGGTCAGCAGATTTGGAGTTCCCTGCCGGACGACCTTACTTCTGGCCGTGCATGCGGAACAATCGTCCACTCACTGCAGCAGCAGTACCAGGGATGGGTTGATCTCCTTCCTCGCAAAATGCCCGTACAGCCTAAGCAACCCTACATTCAGGAGGCCACGCTTCAATGGCTGACTCAACTACGCGACTGGCGCTGCCAACTGCGGCATGCGCGCGAGTCCCTTAAAGCGGCAGCCAGAGCCCTCGTCCTTGCAAGGTGGCACCGACGTCTGCGCCCCTTGCGCGCGAGCCGTCGTGTCGCGCACCATAATCAGCGCATGTTCGTAGCTGCATTGACCGAGCAAGAGAGCCAACTCCAGCAGCAGGCGCACGCTTTTGCACGTCATGACAAGCAGCAGCACTTCCTCAGCCTGACTGGCTCAGCCGCTGAGCACTGGCACCAGCACGGGCGCCCTATGGAGGCCATTGTGAAGCTTCGCTGGGCTTCTCGCAGAGCTGCGGAGCGGCGACAGGTCTATGCGGCTGGAGGATTTGCCATTGAACTTGAATTAGAGGAGCAGTTTAGGGCACAGGAGGCTGCCATTCGCACACCTCGTGAACAGCTTCCAACGGTAGTGCAAACGTGGCTTGAGACGCCGGCCCCAGCCTGTGCAACTGCCCTACCATCCCTTCTCGACATGGAAGTCGCGTGCCGCCGACAAGCAATTAACAAAGCACCGGGCCCAGATGGGATACGCAACGAGCTCTGGAAAGGTCACCCGGTCCAAGCAGGGCGATGGCTCTGGGCCATTACTTCTCGCATTGCGCTAAGCGGCCGAGAGCCCTTCCAATTCAAAGCTGCAGTCTACTGTGCGCTTTATAAAAAGGGTCCTGCGGCGCTACCCCAGAACTACCGCGCCATCGCACTGATGAATGGTGTGGCCAAGATCTGGCATGGGCACCTCCGACAGTCTATCGGGCGCAGGGTTTTGCACGGATACGATAGGACCCAGCTTGGCGGGAAACCGGGTATCCCAGTTAGCTTCGCAGTTGCTGCTTATCGGTCGGCCATCGACCTGTGTGTCCAAGCAAATCACAGTACTGCCACATTGTTCATTGATGTTCAAGCCGCTTACTATGAAGTGAGCAGGCGGCTTATCTTTGAAGGAGATGATCTCTCACAGGGCGATGCTATTGCACGCTCTGATGCATGGCATCTTGCAGCACTTACAGAACAGCTCGCCAATTCGGGGGCCCTCGAACTTCTTGGCGTGCCGCAGGAGGAACGGGCCCTGCTTCAAGATTGCGTCGCGTGCTCCCATTGGCATTTGGCGGGTTCGGATAGGGTGTTTGTTGCCTCCCGCGGGTCGCGGCCCGGGGATGGCCTGGCAGATATTCTCTTCGGTGCTCTTTTTGCCATCGCACTGCGCCATATCCGGAGAGCCTGTCAGGAAGCGGGGATAGCACTGCAGGCGGCAGGTGACTTCATCGGTCTTCATGGCGATGTACTCCCACTGGGCTGGGCGGATGATCTCGCTATGCTTGCTGATTTTCCTACACCCCAGGTGTTGTTGGATCAACTGCCGACTTTTGCTGGCATTGTCCTGTCTACCCTGGAACTGCTTCGCTTTCGTATCAACCTCGGCCCCAGCAAAACTGAGCTCCTCCTCGATATTCGGGGTCCTGATGCAAAGCGAGTCCGAGGAGAGCTCATGGCCCCCCCAGCAATCCTTTCTCTGGCCAGTGGACACTGCATCCGGATCTCTCCTGAGTATAGATACTTAGGGGTTATCACGTCGCCCAGGGACACTGGCAGACGCGATACTGAACTCAGTGCGCAAAGGGCTCATGCAGCGCTATCCCATGCGAAGGGACTTATGGTCTGCAGCACTCTTCCGTGGCGACTAAAGCAAGCGTGGGTCGCAGGGCGTGTGCTCCCGGCGGCATACGCTACCCTTTGCACTTCTCTCGCCACATCGGGCCGAGCGACAGCGCCACTGCAAGGCTTCTTTGAGCGTGTGTCACGCCAGATGTCCGACTCCTGGCAGCACGGCCACATACTGTCCCGTCCCGTGCTTGTCTTACTGCTCGGCCTTTCTACACCGGAAGATGCGTGCTGCATAGCGCGTGCACGGTTGGTGCTCCAGCTGCTAAATCGCGATGCCGGCCACGTCTTCGAGTTGGTCGATGCGGCCTGGAACCGCGCCACTCCCTGGGCACAACTCCTCGTTGAGGCATGTCAGGAAGTGAGTCGCGCCCTCCCGACTTCGTGTCCCCTCGCTGAGGTGACTTTACAATTCCTACGCACTAGGAATAGTCAGATGTTGCGAGCCTGCCGACACCTCAGTCGCTTCGGCTCTGCTTACCGTGCTCTCACCGCCTTATGGTCCGAGATTGCGGAACCGAAGGTTATTAAGGTTATCGGGCCGCGAGAACCACACCGCTGTCATCTCTGCGGCGCCTCTCTGCCCAGCAAGCATGCTCTTGCCGCCCATGTGCATCGCAAGCACTCCGTTGTAAACTGGCTCACTCAGTTCACCCACGGGACTGTGTGTCTTTGGTGCAATGTGCAACAGCATTCGACGGATCGCATCAAATACCACTTGGGGCGCTCCCCGATGTGCATGCACGGGTTACGCGTGGTTGTCGGACACGCCTATGTGTATGGCTCTGGCACCAAACGCAAGGGACAACGAGGTCATCGTGGACTCCCACCCATACGACTGCCTGGGCCGATTAACGCGACACCGGCTCAACGCCGAGCCGCAGAGGAGGGGCGTATTTGCACGGAGGATGAACTCCGACAAGAACGCCTTCGTGTGCTGGGTGTGGGCGACGTGTATCAATGGCCCCACGAACCCTCTGATGCTGCTGCCTCCGGGGATGGAACCGTTGGAACTACGGCGAGCGACCTCCCGCAGCTGCCCGTCTCACATCCAGGCTTTCCTGACACGGAGGGGGAGCCGCATGGTCTGCATGGCAGGGATTCCTCACCGGAGGCTTTCACCCACTTACTTGTTGAAACCGACACTCCCGGCGAGTCGGGGGACACTGCTCGGAGCGACACCCTGCCGCCCCTTGTGTCGCCACTCTGGCACGCTCTTCTTCACCGCCGAGGCTATTGGTGTTTGCCCAGAACCTGGCACCGTATGTGGGGTCTGTGGTGGACTCTTCAAAGCTTGCACCCATGGACGCATGCTGCTAAGCGTGGGTTTCGGCTCCTACGCACAGCTCTCGAGTCTCGTGAGCCTGGGCCATCTCGCGGCCCGCCGCCAGCGGTCACTACGCTTCTTGCAGCTACAGTAACATTTCGGATGATTAGCGCCCATGTACAGCGGGGGGCGGCCATGTATATTCATGGTACGCCTAGCTCCGTCGGGATCGCGCTCTGGCGCCGACTGATGCCAGGGGCTGTTACCAGGACAGTTGTTTCCAGCCGTGGCCCAGTGTTTTGCGCTTGCCATCCCTCTTGTGTTGATTTAGTGGTTCGACGTTTGAGTTCCTCTGGCATGCCTGAGGCATGGTCAGTTGACGAGCTCCGTCTCCGACCTTCGATGGTTTTCCGCTCTTCGGCTTCGGCCCTTCTGTCCAGTGAGTTGTAGCTTGCTCGCTCGCTCCTCCTGGACTTGATTTTCTCGTGTTTTAGTTGGTTTTGTTCTCGTTGTCTCCCTGTGCGTGCTATAGCAGCACTGCATTTTTGGGGTCTTTGCACGTTAGACGCTCCGGACTGTCCGCAATGCGAGTGAGTGAGTGAGTTTAGGGTTTAGGGTTTAGATTCTAGGGCTTTGCCAGCTAAGGCTTCCAACTTTACGCTTTAAGGCACTCTTTGGCTGGCTTCTACATGGGTCGTTGTCAAGATTATGGCCCCTTGTTGGGTACCCCCAAATATTCGATGCCGTATTACACTAAGGACCCAAAAAAGGGGACCACAATTTTGACAACCACCCACATATGCAAAGGCTGCGAAATTTGTATGACTGACTCAGCCCTCAACCTGCAGCCAAAGGTATACAAATCGAGAAGCACATGGGCGACTGTCTCAGAATTTAGGATGTCACTGGGTGCTTGAACAAGGGTCCGGATAGACAGCTGGGATTCAGCCAACAACGCCGACATTCAAAAGAAGACAGCCGACTGCCAGTCTCGTACGTAAGGGTTCTGCAAGGGCTGCTATCCGGGGCATAATCATAGCTACTACAAGGGCTTTTTAGACAGGGGTTACTCCTGAACCCGAGGCAGCAAGCGATACTGTTGCTCAGAGTGACAGTTGAAAGATCGTAGAATTGTGCATACATCCCGACACGGTGATGGAGCACCACGACGACCGCAGCGGCCATGACGACTAATGTGGGGGTCGGTTTAGGAATATAGGCCTCTTTGATGCGTCGGCTCGGGGGCTAATTCCGAATCTGACCAAAAATTTGGGGGTTCTAATTAATGCGTTTTTTTTTTTTGGCTGGGGTGATTTTTTGGTGGCGGGGCTGTGCTATTTGCTGATGGTCAATCTTAAGGCAGCCACGACCTAAACCCCCACCCAAACCCCCACCCAACCCTAAAACCCTGGCCCTGAAGCCCGAAAATCTCTTGCAGAAATGTTTCGCTTATTGGGGCGTCAGGAATGAGACTCTGTACTACTACTGTACTATTGTACTGCTACTGTGTGCCTTGCTTATTGGGGGGGCTGCTAGGGTGAACCGCCGAATTGGGAATTGGACCCTTGCTCGACAAAGGCCTCTCCAGTACTAAAGTTTGTATAAAAAAATTCAATTTTGGGTCTAATCTGGACCGACCCCCCTTTGGGAAGGGTTTAGGGCTTAGGGTTTAGGGTTTTTAGAGGGTAGGAGTTTAGGATTCGTTAGGGTTTAGGGTTTGTTAGGGTTTGTTAGGGTTTAGGGTTCAGGGTTTAGGGTTTAGGGTTTCAGGCGCTGGCTTTATGCTTTGCTTATTTGGGGAATGTGCTCACTGGCTTTATTTTCTGCACTATTACTGTATTACTACTGTACTACTGTTGTACTACTACTGTACTACTAGTATACTACTGTACTACTATTGTACTACTACTGTACTATTACTGTACTACTACTGAACTACTGTACTATTATCGTACTACTACTGTACTACTATCGTACTACCACTGTTCTACTGTTGTATTACTATTGTACTACTGCACAATTATTGTACCACTACTGTACTACTATTGTACTACGGTACTATAATCGTACTACTACTGTACTACTACTGTACTACTATTGTGCTACTATTGTACTACTGTACTATTATTGTACTACTACTGTACTACTACTGTACTACTATTGTACTACGGTACTATTATCGTACTACTACTGTACTACTACTGTACTACTATTGTGCTACTATTGTACTACTGTACTATAATTGTACTACTGTTGTATTACTATTGTACTGCTGCACTATTATTGTACTACTATTGTACTACTACTGTACTATTTCTACTGTACTACTATTGTACTACTGTACTATTATTGTACCGCACCAAGCTTCAGACGTGGTCGATTGTGGGTGGGAGTGTGGGAGTGTAGATTACGGAGGCAAAAGTGTTCAAAATGAAGGGTTTTTAGTCTTGGTAGTAATCTTGGAGTGATCGGGGCTTGGTTTCCAGCATTTGGTGATCCCCAGACCCCCGACACCCGACCGCGCATTCGCGCAGAACCGCAGACCCTGCACCCATTCCAGCCCCCAAACCCCGGCACCTCCCAATTCCCTGCCACTCAGACCCCTGACCCCTGTCCGGTGTTACCGGCTCCAGACAAAAGTGTTTTTTTTTTTTTTGTCGGGGGGGGGGGCCTCCATTAAAGCGACACCCACATTACCACGACCAGGACAACCACCACCGCCACGACAACCAGGACACCACGACGACCACTACGACCGGCACTACCACCAGGAGACCACAAGGAGACAAGCAGAAGACAACCGCAGGACACGAGACCACCAACCCTAAATTTTAGACGGCTTGCGCCGCAGATGCGCCAGCGCAGGTTGTGGTTTGAAGAGCGGGATTCAAAGAAAGCAAGGGACAACCATAATTCCGTTTAAGTAAATTGGCGGTTTGAGTAAATTAAGGCCCAATTTGGTGGTTGAGAAAAGAACAAAAATCCTAGCGTGGGTAGGGCAAATGGCCAAGGCCAAGGCGAAGGTGAAACGGGCCTGGAGAAGGTCAACACAATTTGTGGGCTTGGAGAGGGCCTGGAAAAGGCCAAAAACCTAGTTTGGGGCTTGGAGAGGGCCTGGAAAAGGCCAAAAACCCAGTTTCAGTTTAAACCCTAAACCGTGGAGACCACCAACAAAAAGCTCAACGGCAGACCCGGAGACCATCGGATCAGGAGACCTTTGGCCCCGTGTGCCTCACTGTTTGGCGCCTTTGGGGATGAGCCTTCTTTGAGTAGTAATTAATTAGTTCGGAATGTTAAGACCTAAACCCGGCTTCATTCTATTACTTTAGTTCCCCCAAGCAATGGATCCTACACCCGGATCGAAATCCCAAACCCAACTTCGTGGTCCACTTGTAGTACCGTTATGGTACCTTGTATTGATAAAAAGGACCCTGCCAAATCCATGAGCCGTTCAGTACAAATTTTCATCCGAACACGGTAGGTTTGGGATCCCCAGGTGTAGTAACCTCACGTTACCCTTACAGTAACCTTATGGTACCCTCGCAGGCCCCAGACTCTAAACATTGTGTAGGCCCCAAACCCTAAACCCTAAAACTTTAAAAACTAAACCCTAAAACCCTAAGCCCCAATTAAACCCCTAAGCCCTAAAGCCTGAACCCCAAACCCTAAAAGCCCTGAAACCTGTGAAGCTGAAGCTCTTCATCTTCAGCAGATTCGGAGCGTTGGCCGGGACTGGCACGCGACAGATGATGGAACAGGCTTTAGGTTTCTATACTGAACTTAGAACCCCTAGCAAAAAAAAAATTAGCTGTTTCTTAGGGATTATAATAACCAAAAAATATTACAAAAAAAAACCCTAAGGTTTAGGGGTTTCGGGGCTTAGGGTTTCGGGCCGTTGGGGTTTAGGGTTTAGGGGTTGAGGTGTAGTGTTTCCTTCAAGGGTTCCTTGACAGGGCTCCTCGAATCGCTACTTTACGCGAATCACTTCATCATATGGTACCAAGTGTGTTCACCTTTTTTGCAGGAATTGTTTGTGTATAGACGTCTATGTCTGGACATGAGATTTGGGGGGAATGGTGTTTTCGGAGCTTCACAGCATCCACCAACAGCAATGCAGGGGTCTGGTGGAATGGAGTTTTGGGCGATACGTCTAGCAGAGGATAGCTTCATCCACGTATACCCTACCTAAACCCCATACTTGGAGGGTCGGGGGACTTAGTAACTGGTTATTTTAGGGACTTATAAGTACCATAACCCCAATTAGGGTCCCTTTTAGGGTACTTATAAGTCTACTTGCTACCTACTTACTAAGTCCCCCGACCCTCTAAGTATAACCTCTGTAAGGACTTCTATAAGGAAACCATAATAGGGAACCCTAACAAAGGTAGGTTCTCCAGGGCCTAGGTAAACCCTAAGCCCCAAAGGCTGCAGCTATCCCGGGGAACTCTCTATCCGGCTGCCCCACCCATGCCGAAGCCACCCCCTACTTCGAGGTTCATGGGACTTACAGTGAAAATACTGTATAAGAACCCACTGTTTAAGAACCTGAGCCCCTACCCAAGGCGGAATTCACTAGATTCAAGTTGCCTCAATATTAAGAACCTTAGGGTACCCTAGTTTTCGGGTTACTACGGTTATAATTAAGGTAACTATACTTAAAACTAGTTATACCCCCCAACTAAGGTACTTATAACTGTAGTTACTACCCATAGGCCCCAAAGTAGTTCCTTTTTTGGGATTACCTTATAGGATTCTATATACGATCCCCAAAAAGGAACTACTTTGGGGCCTTAGGGTAAGTCCCATGAACCTCCAAGTAGGCCGCAGACCCAAGAGCCGGCAACAGTGCGCCGGGCGTTCTTTCTTTCCCTTAGGCTCTAAGGACTCGTAGTTTAAGGCTTTTGGGCCCAAAGACCATACTATGTAAGGCGTTTGGGCTATTTTGAGCCTTAGGGTTTGTGAAGTGGAGTTTAGGGATTGGGGCTCAGGGCTAAGCGGCGAATTCATCGCTCAGGTGGCTCAAAATCCACCAGCGCAAGGCCTTCTCAGAAGCTTTCGGGGCCCCTGCCCTCAATTTTAGAACCTATACACCGTACCGTACCTATTCGCACTACGCCCCGCGCTCCCCTAAAGCCAGGATGCCGAACCCTGAAACTCAAACCTCTACACTCTACACCCAAACCAGAAACAGCAAGCCCGACAACCGTGTTACGGGGGCTCGGAGTAATGTACACTGAGTTACTACTGTTCCCTGTAGACTCCATATGAAGTACTATACCATAATGTGCCCCCCCAACCCCGCTGAACATGATCAGGGCTCCCCCAAAACCCAACATAACTGCGTCAACAATCACCTACGGTGAACCTCAGACAGTTGGAACATGATTTTAAGATGATTAGTGCTGGGGCTCCCTAAACTTCACCTTAAGGCATGGGGACAATCATAGTGATGTTCCAACTACCCCAGAAACAATAATCAGACATACCCCAAACCCTGCAACACACAAGTGGCAACTCCCGTCCTTCGCCCTCGGACGCGCCGCTCAACATCTCTAGGTCCTCAGTGGGAACTTTGGTTCTTACTTGTCACCGAAATTATAGTACACCCAAATAGGTTAAAGGTTACCTATGCGACTACTAAGGATTTACCTGAGAGGGTTCATAAACCCAAATAATGTAAGGTGTAGGCGTAGGAATTAGGGCTTCGTAGCTAGGATTTGGGGTTTAGGGTTTGTTTGGGCCTTAGATTTTCGGGTTGCCAAAAGCCTTGTTGTATCTTTAATGTTACTCGTCTAATGCTGCTAGGGGGAGACTCCAAGGGCGCTTTTGGGGTATTAGGGAGGGTCGGAGTTTGGTAAAGCTTAACGTTTAACTAGGGCCTGTGGCCTTCAGTTTCTTGCTATCTTCGCGGTTCTACCGTGTAAGTAGGGGTCATAACATAGTTAAGCTGCAGGGTCTGAGCCTTCAGGGAAACTCTATGCGTCACAGGCAACAAGCCCTACCCGAGAGAGCGCATACTTTGTGGGGCCTCAATCTTGTTTAGGGTTTAGGGCTTTCAGAACGATGCAACAGTTTAGAACTGCAAGGGTAACCAGGCAAATGCTAATAAGTAAACGGCTTTTGAAGTTCAAACTTCACGAAGCCGAAGAAGCACATTCCATGCACCATGTCCTTAGAGAGATCATTCATCCGCAGGTGGGCGGCGGTCCGGGTGATGAACTCTCCAGATCTCCTCCTGGACGTCAACCATCCGACATCGTATCCCTTGCAAAGCGTGTCCCCAGAGACTCCATCCAATATTCCTTAATTAAGAAATATGGCTTAAACCATATTAGGGATCCTTACTATACTTTAAGGAATATTCCTTTATTAAGGGATATTGGAGTCTCTGGGTCCGGGCTCGCAGCCTTGCACAGACCACCCGAAGCGGCTCACGAGAGGGTTCTCTGGGCACGCAAGCTGGAAAGGTCGCAGCCTGCATTCCCGAAACATGTAACAAGGAACCAACAAAAACATGTTGGCAACGAGTTCGGCTTCTACGTAGTACACGCAGGCAACTCGTAATCTTCGCAAGTTCCCTAAGACTTGGTGGTGAAAGGTAAGGCTTGGAAGCTGTTGCGAGAAGCGCTGCCGAGGGCAACACCGAGACCTGTGTAGGTAGACTGTATGAGGATTTTGGAGGGCTTCAAGTTGCAGATAGAATACCTACTTGTCGGGTATCATGGGGAATTGAAAGTTAACCTTTTTGGCTATATACGGATCATATAGGGACTATACTACCCAAAAAAAGTTAAAGGTTGCCTACTCGATTACCAGGAATAAGCATTTTGCAGTTCAAAGCCTAAAACCCTCTGCCTTCACTCTGAGCGTCAGCGGCCCGGCGGAGAGCTTTTGGAGTTAGGAGTAGGGAAGCTAAGAGTGAGGAAATCGGAGGTATATACAAGCTTGGGATAAGAACTAGGTTGAAGTCGGAAGTGGGCACAAGAAACCCTGGCCCAGGGAAGCATGAAGCCCTGAGCCTAACTGCTTCCAGTTCGTCTAGGTTCAGGAAACAAAAGCTCATAGAGTTGGAAACCGATGAGGCTCAGCATTTGCACTGTTTTGGGGATTGGGGTTGAGGGCTCAGCATTTACACACTTCATCACGACTGAATAATTCGCCCAAAATCCGGATTCCGATGCGTACGGCCCTAAGCAATCCATCCCTGAGATCAGAATGCCGGAACCTGTATGCGGCTTTCCGACAATAGGGGACCCGAATATGGTCCCCTAAATAGTAGGATCCTTATGATAACCAGGCGTCCGGTATAAATCCCCAATTTTCGGAAACTCCCGTATAAATTGGACCCAGGTGCAGCAGTCTTGTCTGATCTCATGTCGGTATAGACACTCGACGTCTCCTGCCAAGCAGCATCAAGCAAAACGGTGTTGAAAGTTTTCGACTTCAGGAAACGGTCAGGGCTGGGGTAATGCTTCTTGACGAAATTGCGGAATAGGCCAATGTCTTCGGAATCGCAACAAACTCTGTAAGACATCATCATCTCATCTGAGATGGGGTCTATAAAAACTAAACAGCCAAACTGGGCTTGGATACCGGCTGGCTAGGAGACACAGACTTATGCTCCTCATGAGCTACGTTCACATATACATACCTATGTATATGCATGCAAATTTACACATACATACACATACATACACGTGCATACACATGCATACACATACACACACACAAACATACGCACATACACATACACATCCACATGTGGACACCTACATACACACAGACATACACAAGCTCACACATACATTACAGACATCTACATCTACATATACATATACAAGCCCGAGATAGGTTCAAGGTTACCTACCTGGCCCCTGAGACTCTGGCACGCAAGGCTCACCCGTGCTGTCAACTGTCTACTCAGTCTACTCCAAAAAACAACCCGAAACCATGAAGCCCAAAGCCGAAAAAGTACACGACATCATTTCGGAATCTCAGCAGACAAGAGGTAATTACGTTCAAGTCCGTACCAACAAGACCAGACCTAAGAGTAACCTAGGAATAAAAAGGGTGCCCTTTTTGGGTTAAAGGGGGTTATAAGGGAACCTGAACCCTCAAATAAGGGAATAAGGGCCTGATCTAGGTCCTAGCCAACAAGATCTGTCAAGACCATCCTGAGCACAACGACCTCCACGGGCTGCCGTTTCGAACCCCTGTGCTTAAACAATATTTTGAAACCGAACATCGAAATATCGGCAGCCGACGGCGACTTTTTCCTTTGTTGCTGCTCCTTCTGGTGTTCCTCCCTCTCTATCTCTATGTGTATTTCGACCGCTCTTCCGAATCTCTATCCCTACCTCTATCTCTATGTCTATGTCCATCTTTATCCCTATCTCTATCTCAGTCTCTGTCTCTGTCCTTGTCTCCATCTCTCCCTCTGGTGTACCATCGCACCATATCGTACCCTAAGCGGTTGCTGCAACCCCTGGTAGTATCTTCCCATCGGCCTCCGTCTTCCGGCGCTCGGAGCTCCGTTCGAAGCGCATCGCCCCGAGCCTTAGAGAATCGAAGATGCTTTGAATCGTCCAGGCGATTCGGGTCTCAAACTTGTGAAAAAGCACAAGCTTTGCACCATACTGCTTCGTGCCGAGGTTTTGAGCGCGTGGGGTTTACAAGATTTCGGGTTGAGAGATTCGGGCTTGAGGCATTTCCAAGTTCGGAGATTGGCGGTGTCGCGAATTAAATACTGTCTGGAGGTTAGGAACTAACAGACCACCAGACTCGTTTACACCGTCAAATTGATGTGAGGGGGCGAGATGCCGGACGAGTTCAACAGTGTGCATCTTTCAGGTTTTTGGTTTCCCACCGAAGCATTAAAACTTGATATGCATCTTTGTGATTTGGATCCTCTTTCGCCCCTTCAAGCTGGTACCGTGCAAGGTTGTTCAGCTTACCATATTAAGATCTCACAAATACATCTTGAAAAGAAACCGTAAAATTGTGATATGCTTTCGTAGTTCGGATACTGCAGAACAAGACATGGAAGGTGTTGGTTTGCCGGTGTATACAAGGAGCAGGGTCTCGGGATTGGTTATAGCTGCGTGTGATGAATAAAGCGAAGCCTTTTTTTCTAGCATCAAAATTTCCGCAGCATCTCGACACTGGCAGGAAAATTGAACGTTGTTCTGTTCTACTGCAGGTACTACAAGTGACGAGAAGAAGCGGCGTGTAGTTGCTTCCAGACATGGATCGCCGTGCATTTTTCATGCCTCGCTGCAAGTTTCCTACGTATAGTGAAAGGCACCGTTCAGCATTGAATATCCCGAAATGTGAAACATGAATGCGAACAGTCTCACGTCCGGTTCGCTGCAAAACGTCCTCGAATCACTCAATCTTGTGCATGCTGGCCATCTGCTTGGCGCAAGTGCAAGACCGTACTTAGGCCCACTGAACCCGTCAGCGGGTAACCAACATTTGGAAATGCTTCGCTTTGCGATGACATGGACAAGTTGTACTGGAGGAGAACAACGACAAACTGGTCACCTGGGGCGATTTCGGCTTACACATCGTGACACGGCAACGACGTTCTTGGTGCTGTTGACCGCAGCACAAGAGAATGTCGAAATTGAAATGATCCAAATCTTAAGTGAATATCGCCAATTAAAAATGTAGAATTTGGGCCCGAAACAATAAACACGAGATTAACAACTGTTGCCAACAACCCACTCTTGATGATGAGCGATCTGACTCTGCCCTGTAAATGGCTTCTTTACGGCTGGCCCTATGTCTCGCTGAGGAGCTCCAGCAAGCAAGCTGTAACACAGGGCTGCTCAAGATCAGGAACCAAGTTGTGCAATGGACGAAGTTAACTTCGGGTCTTCGGGATTTTGGGGCCTTTTACACTAGCTCGCATGTCGTGCGGGTTTTCCAAGGTCTCCAACGCTTGCAGCAATCTGTGTGCCGAGGTGTGTGCGTCTTCCTTGCCGAGATGGGGAACAGGGCGCACCCCGAGTCTTGAAGTCGCAGAGGTCAAAGTCGTTGATGAAGAATGCTTCTTCAAGTCTAGTTGTTGGATGTGGTTTGGAGAATTTAGTGTCAGGCCTGAGGTTTAGAATCATAGGATATTTTGGGGTTTAATTATAGGCTTATAGGCTGTTGAGGCTATAGGGTTAAGGGTTATCGGTTTCTAGCGTTCAGGGTTGTAGCGTCTTGATCTACAAGGCTACTCAGGGTTATCTGTGGTCTCGCTTACCGCTGTCAACTGTTCAGTATTCGAAGCATATCCCGAGTATTCGAATACTTGGTGGGTCGGGGGGACTTAGTAACTGGTTATTTTAGGGGCTTGTAAGTACCATAACCCCAATTAGGGTCCCTTTTAGGGTACTTATAAGTCTACTTACTACCTACTTACTAAGTCCCCCGACCCTCCAAGTACCCTACACCCTAAACCGGTGCGTCGGTCGGCTCTGCCCTGACTCTGAGTAGAAAAAGGAAGCTCTTCTAGGTTGGCCCCTTAAAGCCTCTGAAAAATATTCGTAAATAGGGTCCTACTAAGGCCAATAAGGGAAAATGTAAAATGTCCCAAAGGCCTACCTAGTCTTTTGCTTCAGGGTATCGTACCCTGGGGATTTAGAAGATTCTTTGGCGGGTTTGATAGAGTTACCCGAGGGCTCTGTAGTGGTTTGTGGGCGGGCTTCATAGACCAGAGGTGCCCCTTTTTCTGAAGCTCTCAAAAAGGTACGAACTAAACAAACACGATCTCACAAATAAGATTTCTGGAGGCCACAACAACCCTAACAGCAATGGCAAGGTAGTCTTTAGGGCCGATATGGAAAAGCCAAAGCAAGGGCGAACTGTTGTACAGCCCATGAGCTGTCATCAGAGGCCTCACCAGGAAAGAACGTAGGCGGTCCTTGACGAAGAAGCTAAATACCGAAATGATTCCCGACAAAATAGATCACGGTTGCTGAATGATGTATACATCCCACACAGCTGATCCCCAACCCCAAAACCTAGGCAACTACGAAACTCGCTCGCTGCTCGGCCGTTATCCAAGTATCCACGCAGTCGTACTTGCCAAAACCTGTTTTTGTGTAAGGACTTGTCCTAGGAAATCCTCACAAGGAGCCCTAGAAAGTAGGTTGCCCTAACTAGGCCCAAGCCCTAAAAAAGTAGGCTCAGGGACTATACAGCCCCGGAGGCCCTTCCGGCTTCCATGCTTGTAGATTTCGGGTTTTCAATCTTTAGGGCCGTAACCCCAAGGCTCCAAAGGACCCGGTCGTAGGTACTCGGGTTTAGGATGGTAGCTATGTAGGTTAGGATATTGGAGAGTGTATGAGTAGTTTTTGCTTGGACCCTTGGGATAAGGCTTATAGCCGTATTAAGGTTGAGACTGCTGGGGTCTAGTTGACAGGCTTAAGCAGGCTATAACCTGTCTGTAGATTCGGTGTGTCAGGGCTTTTTGGCATTCTAGACCTTTGGTTTCAGATGGTGGGGATGTTTTGAGAATCTTGTGGTGTCCGGTTCAAAGGGTGCCGGATCAGTGTCGTGTTGTTCGACCGTCGCGCCTTTTTTGGTGGCATGGGGCTATATCATGTAGTGGCAGTGGCCCTAATAATTGGAATAGGGTTTTGGGGGGGGGCTGCTTTTTATGATTATAGTTTAATGCAGCCCGAAACCCTATTCGAAAAATTACGGTGCCGGTGCCTATATTATAATAACCCTAACTAGGGTCTAAGCACAAAGCCCAAGAACGCATAACATCAAAACTTGTAAACGTTTAACCCAAACCGTTGTTCAACAAGATCCAAGAACTTTTGCAGCACCGTCTGTAGCACACTAAAAAGTCTCCCTTCTCGCAACCATGATGAACAAAATTTAAACATGTGAAACAGTGTAAGTAGCCTTACAAGACCAGTCGCTCGGAGACGTGCTGCTGAACCAGCTGGTCAATGAGCATCTGAAACGGTCGCGACACTTCCTGACGGCTGTGGCTTAACTTAACCCAACCGGCACATCCTGAAACTCCACCCTAATCCCTACCTGCCCTGCGTACCGGGTCATACCGAGTGTTACACGACCCCTTGTTTTAGGGTATGTCTTTTGTTTCTATATAACAGATAGGCATAAAACGAATGACTGGAAGAAAAGCGTAGGTCAGAACCCTCCAGGTAACTACACCTGTTCAACTGGGCTTTAGAGTAACCATGGAGAAAAAGGATAAGCTTTTGTTTCATAATGGTTCCTTTAAGACAGAATTAAAGTGTGGTACTCCAGAGCTCAGTTAACATCTGGGATGGAGTCCTGGAGCCCTAAGCATAACAGAACCCGAACCCCGCAGCTAGAGATTCCAAGCCATGAGCGCCGAAGATGCGAACCCCCAATACCCAAATCCTCAGCTCCGCCAACCCTCGAACAGAAGGGCCTCTAAAGCCCCCTTTCTTATACAGGGGTCTCAATAGTTCCAACATTTTTCAATAGGGCTCGTCTTTGGGGTGTAATCTACCGTACATGATACAAGGGATATATATATATATATATATAATACCAGTGATTCAGCTCCCCTATTTTCCAATTTTTGGTGTTCTTTGGACCCTCCAAGCAAGACACCCCGAAGCCAGATCTTCCGAAGATAGCGGTCCCAATGACCATTCGACTGCGGTTTGGGGGTATACTGTCGTGCCATTGTTGATCCGAAAGCATAACATAACAGTGGTGATGAAGTACGATGCTGTAAAGACCCAAGCTCCAAACCAAGAAGCATAATATCAGAAGCACCACAAGCTCCCGGCTTGGCTTGGGCCGAGGAGGTCGAACCCGAGAAGACCCGGGACTACAAGTCTAGGACAAGCATGACCCCTTGCCGAAGCGATAAGCAACCACCCGAAATTTCCATGCGCACCACATGAAGAGGAATACCCACCGTCTCCGAGACGCATAACAATACAAGAAAATCATGATAAGGAGACCGACAAAGGTAGGATGCTTAGCGTTCAAGTAAACCCTAATGTAGGAACCTGATTAAGGAACCTTGGGCCTGTATGAGCGTGCCTTATATGAATCCTACTATTTTGGGGTTATACGCCGGGGTCTCTTTATCAGGTTTCCACATTTTACCCGCCTTCATCGACAACGACAGGCTCGGCAAGGTGGGTGACGGGCTGCGACTCTGGCTCTTGGGTCGTTGGATGGACAAGCCTTTGCCGCCTCAAGTGCTGTAGGGTTTAAGTTTAAGGTTTGGGGTTTACCTGTGCCCCCCAAAACCTACCCCTTTTCAACTATCATCTGTAGAAACCATGAGAAGTATCCCTGGGCAGTTTGAATCTTTCGACCCCCCCCCACCCCCTGGGGTTTACATTGGGAGTTTGGGGTTCTGGTGGAGGCTCCGGCTGCTGGTCTTGGAGTATGGAGTTCTATTTAAGGAAATATAGTCCCCTACACCCCTCCCCCCTACACCCCTAAGGATCCCTATGACTATAGTAGGAGCCAGAAAGTTGGAATATCATTACCGTAGCCCCCTTTTATGGTAAATTATAAGGTATCCTACCCTGAAAACCATATTCCAACTTTCTGGAGTTCCCTTTATGGGAGTTTCCGATACATAGGGGAACCTAAAATTATCGTCGTAACACAAATCGTAGGATCCTCTGTTTTTTGCAGGCCCCAAAGCTATCGTAGTTTCGGAAACTCCCCTGTCGGGCTCTGACTTGGGTCTGGGCCTGAGGTTCCAGGTCTACTTAACGGATCATGGGACTTAGTAAGTAAGGTTATAAGTACCTTAATTGGGGTTATAACTAGTTATAAGTATAGTTACCCAAATTTTAACCCTAGTTACTAAGTCCCATGATCCGTTGAGCAAGGGTTGCGGTTTAGGGTTTAGGGGTTCAGTCATCCGGGTGAGTTGTCAGTTTGGACGTCTAGGGGGGGTTAGGGCTTTCGGGTTTGGTTAGGGTTTCAGGTTTAGGGTTTGGGGTGTGGATTTAAGTTGTAAGTCTTTGCGAGCTCTCCAGACTCTCAGGACAGGGACGGCTTAGCCAGGACTACCACAATTCACTTGTTTCACTTTTTAGGAATTAGGATTTGGAGGACCCCTGGGGATGTAGACCCTCCCAATAAGGAAGAGAGCCAGAAGTAGGGCTGAGAAGGGTCAATTTAAGGGGCCTTTCTGCTCGTATACTCGGAGAATTACAGAAGCTACACCTTCGACCTGCATTTGTAAACCGTAAACCCTAAACCCTGAACCCCAAACCGTAAACCCAAAACCCTAAACAGTGGACCCTAAGCCCTAAACCGTAAACCCAAGGCTTGGGGACCCCAAGAGCCTATAGGGCTAACTCCAGGGAACGCAGAACGTCTGAAGGCCCCAAGATCCCAGACGAATGGGCTCCATTCTATATCATAGGGATCCTTAGGGGTGTAGGGGGAGGGGGGGGGTAGGGGGCCTTAAGGCCCATAATAAGGACTAATAAGGCCTATTTAAGGAAATATAGGGCTCCATTCCCAAAGGGTCCAAAGTAACGACATAGTAGAATGTAGGGTTTCTGTATTAGGAAATACTATTATGATTTGGGGAAGTATTCCCTATAACAGTACATAGGACCCTTTGGGATTCTATAGTAGAAGTAGAAGCCAGACAGTTGGAACATCATTCTCCTCATGCCCTTAAGGTAAGTTTTCAGGGATCCTAGCACGAATCCTTCTAAAGCCGTGTTCCAACTTTCTGGCTTCTACTATATTGCTTCACATGTTGATGAATTCGGAAGGTGTGCTCTCTCGGCGGCTGCTGGATTTTGGGGCTCCTCCCCTCCCGCACGCGTCTACTCAGCGGTTCGGCCTGAGTGGACCGCGTGGGAACTGAGCAGGTTTAGGACAAAACTCTGAGGCGAAAACCCTCAGTCATCAAAGAAGGTCATCCTTCTGAATCCCTCTCCTCGTAGTCTGTGATGTCTACGGGCGTGAAAAACTCACGCAAACCATTTGGCGCGAAAGCTTGCAAGTTCTGCCGAGTCGTCGCTGTCTGACGGTTCCTAAGCTCTCATTGACCAGGAGCCATAGCTCCGGTCCCTGCAAAATGCCCATGAGTCATGCAAACGTCCACAGGATTGTTGTTGGTGTCGTGGTACAGACGACGTATTCTGCCGCATGACATCGCCAACCTGCGAAGACACATCCATAGTCCCTAAACCCTAAACCCTAAACCCTAAAACCCAAAACCCTAAACCATATAGTCAGTTTCGAGAACTGCCATCATCTGACGAGCAATATGGGAGTTTCCGAAAATTAGGGGTACCTTGTTTTGGGGTCCTTATAATAAGGATCCTATTATTTAGGGTACCATATCAGGGTCCCCTATTTTCGGCAACCCCCATATAAACATTGGCTCCTGGCACAACCCCTGATAAAGGTTTGGCCAAGCGAAAGTTGCGACGCTTTGAGGGCATTACCACCAGCATTTTCATGTCTGGAGACTTCTTAACCCGAAAACCCTGAAACCCTGAAGCTTAACTAACCCTCGCAGGCAACTTACACGAATAATTGACAAGCTTTTATCAAACCCATTACAGGGAAGGAATTATAGGAACCCTCCAAGGACCGTTTCAAAACCAAAACAACCCTGCAAACCCCACAGCCCCTCTCCCTGCACCCTCCACCCTCAACCCATATAGAAGCCACAACGAAGCTTCAATGGAACCCTAAACACAACCCAACCTATATCCTAAACTCATCACCTTAAGTTTATACGTTTATACACTCCTGACCCTAAGCCCAGAAACCGGAAACCCGAGCCCTAAACCTTAAAAGCCACAAACCCTACTCGGAGGTTCATGGGGAGTTATAAGTAGGGTTATAAGTAGAGTAACTACACATATAGCCCATATAAGGGGACTTATGACCCGACTTATAACTACCCTAAACCCCTAGACCCTATAGAACCCTTAAAAGAACCCTAAACCCTGTAGAACCCTTAAAGGAACCCTGTATAACTGCCCCTGAACCTCCGGCCTCCGAGTAAACCCTGAAGGCTAACCCTAAGGCTCAACATAGTCCAAAAGCCTTTCAGGATGACGTAACGGATCAGGAGACTTACCCTAAGGCTCAAAATAGCTTAGAAGCCTTATATAGTATGGTCTTTGGGCCCAAGAAGCCTTAAAATGTGAGTCCTTCGAGCCTAAGAGTAAGAGTGTAGGGATTAAGTCGGATTAAGGCTTTCGGGCTTGTTGGGTTGAGGGCTCGCGCTTGTGAGTTGAAGACCTTAAGGCCAGGCCCCACAAAGCCCTAAACCCTAAACCCTAAACTCTAAACCCCTAAACCCTAAATCCTAAGCCCTAGCCTCGTCCCGTCGGCACGTCATCGTCTGCAGGAGGCTCCCAAGGCCGAACCGGCCTAGGTCTGGTTTAGGGTTTAGGGTTTAGGGTTTGGGGTTTAGGGTTTAGGGTTTAGGGTTTCGGGATAGGGTTTAGGGTTTAGGGATAGGGTTTAGTGTTTAGGGTTTAGGGATAGGGTGAAGGGTCTAGAAAGTAGATCCCCTGATTTTGGGGCCCTTTTCTCCTAGGGTACTTTAGACCAACCCCCATGAAGGGATCTACTTTTTGGATACTGTCGGGGGTCTGGCTAGGGATTTAAGGGTGTAGGTAGGGGATTTAGTCAAGGTTCAGCATGGGTTGATCGCTATGGGTTTAATAGGGGTTTAGGGCGTTCAGGGGTTTAGGGTTGTTTGGGGCTTTAAGGTAGGGGCCTAGACCCTAGACATAAAGCCTATATATCCCAAAACCCTAAACACCTGTAGAATTCATGGCTGCCCGAGATCCCAAAGACCGAGCAACCATCGAACCACAGTGACTCAACCACGTAAGTCCGGAGCCGAAGACCTAAACCTTGAATCGTCAGAGTGAGGGTTAGAGTTGAGGGTGTTGGATGTAGGGGCTAGGCGTTTCGGTTTCGGCGGCATCGCCCCTAAGCCCTAAACCCTTTCGGGCTTAGGGTTTAGGGTAGGGATGTTGCTTCTTGGGGCTGAGAGTCGCGGGCGGGTCATGGTTCTCTCAACTTTAACTTGCCGTCTCCTTCCTGGAGTAAGCCTTAAAGCCTAAGGCCTAATGTAGGTAGGGGCCTTCAGAATTAGAATATGACTTTGGGGTGTATTATACTGTAAGTAAATATATTAAGCAACCCCCAAAATAGTATAGGTAGTCAAATAATATAGCCCCTATAGTAAACCGGCTTCAATGGAAGTTCAGGATGTTGGGTCAAAAGCGCCACATTGTATGCTGAGGGACATGACCAAGATGTACAGCCATCATGGAATTTGATTCCGCAGACGACCTACCAGTTCTGGTTTGACAAATCGAACTGTGCAGATGTGGAGCAACCGGGACCTGAGATGTACCATAGGGCCATAGGATACAGGACATCCAATCGCCGACAACCTTCGCCTACCTTCTTCCAACCAGCCATGTCATAGGAAGCTTTTGCAGCTGCAAAGAGGATACCAGCGGCGTTGCTTAGTCAAAGGCAGTTTACAGGCTATCGAACCCATAAAACAATGTTTAGACAATCAATTTACTATCTATTTCGATCTGTATATAATATTTCTTCTTGGAGATGTGGCGCTTGATGTTACCGAGGTTGAAGAATCCGCTGCCCGTCGTGGGCCTTGGGCGTGCCAGAGAGTTAGTTAGGGATTCGGGGTTGGGTTAATTGAGGGTTTGGGGTTTAGGGATCCAGACCAGTTGTTGATACTGATTACGCTGAAAGTATTATTTCATTCCAATCGCTCGAAGTCTACCAGTTCGGCTAGAAAGCTAGAAACTGCTAAACCCCGACGCTTTTGCTTGCTGTTTCTATGTGTGCCTAAACAAGAAAGTTTGTCCACCAAAAGTAACTATGCCTTGGGGTGATGGACTCCAATAATGTATTCAACAGGACCGGATCCCAAGCACAAAGCTGGATAATCTCATCTAAAGGCCATTACACAGGTACCCGATGTAGCCCCCAAAACCCTAAACCCTAAACCCAAAACCCTAAACCTTAAACCCGATGTAGCCCACTAATCATGCTCGGACCTAGCATGGTTGAGTACACTTGCCTTTTGGACCCGATCCCTATGTAGGCCCTTCTGGTCTAGAAAGCGACTACACTGTGGGGAACCTGCAACAACTGTTTGGACTTTCGGATTTAGTTGATATTTAAGGGTTAGAGGCTTAATGCCCCATGGCTAAGATTCACGAAGAAGGCCTAGGGCTTAGGGGCTAAGGGTTGCGGTAACAACCTTGTAGGACCCCTTTATAGAAGCTCTGCATAGCAGCCTTCGTAATAAACCTTTTCATACGCGTGGTTTAGGTTTCAGGAAGGGTTTCATGCGTCCTAAACGGCAACTCTACAGTGACTCTACAGCTTTGAGGGCCGACAGACTTTCAAGATGCTGTTTAGAGTTTGGGGTTTGGGTTGCTTATGAGATAAGGCTGTCGCAAGGGCTCGTTTCCAGCTCTTATGAGATTATACAATGACAGGGGTTATACCTTTAAGGTTTGGTAGAAGGCAGGAAGAGTCTGAATATGGTCTATGCTATCATTATAACGGGAACTCGAAATAATGGTAGTGGTAGACATTCAGGCTTCTGTATTACAAGCCGCTGAACCCCCAAGCGTCGGGACTCAACCACTACACCCAGCAACCCGAAACCCTAAACCCCACAGCGCCCTTATTGTAGAATCCTGATGGCAACCCTTGGAGGAAACCCAAACAAAAGTTCTGCAACGCAGTGCTCGAACGAATAGCACCAAGTTCCCTCAAACGATCGACCTTTCACAGGGAATCTGCGCCTTTCCCAGCACTGCTTCTTAGCCTGAATGAGCGTTTTCCCTAGTTGTAGCACATTGCCTGTTTCCTAGGATACCCAGTAACCTAAGAATAAAAAGGCCTCTCTGTTTGGTATTGGGTAACTTTATAAGGAACCTAGGACTACAAAAAGGGAATAAGGGTACTACTGGGCATCCTAGTTTCAGCTATGCCACCAAAGGTCAGTACCAGTCCTCCCGTACCTTGCTCTAGGCACCCCCAAGAAGCGTAGAATCCTCGTATGGCAGACAAACCCCCAATCGGAACCCGAAAAAAGAACCCAAGCATGTGTTGCCGAGACTGCTGAACCTGGAAATGCTCCCTGAACCCTAAACCACCGATAGACCCCAAACCTGGAAGCCTAGGCTTTTTGGAACTAGGGACTGACAAGCATAAATCTCTGATGGATGAACCCGTCTCTGTGATGGCCTGGATATTCGGCTCCTTCTTATAGCCCGTCTTTGAAGCAGGGGGTTTTATGAATACAATTCTCAATCAGGGGCCTCCGTTACACCGCATAGCTTCCCCCCACTTAAGCACAGCGGCTCTGCAGGCACAACTGCCTCACTTACATCTGCCAGGCTGGCACGGGCTAGTTCGGAGGCCATGGCTCGAAACTGGTGCTGCTTCGGGTCTTAATGCATAGGTTATGCTCAGGGTTGTTAGTTGCGAGGTTTCCTGGCTTGATCTGACTACCGTAAAGTGCCGCGGCTCGTTTTGGCGTAGGGTCAGGTTGGAAATGTAAGGTATAGTCTCAATAGGGCACCGGAGCCCCCTGCAAAAGCTAGCCCAAAGGCCAAACCGGGGGACGTAGTGGCAGTGACATAGTCTGGTACCGCTGCGAATAGAGATCTCAAAAACTGGCACCTTGCCCACACCACACCAAAACCCATGCCATAAATGAGTGAGTGTTGTTAGGGGCTGAATGATACGCGCGAGAGTACTGCTGAGGCAGCTTCCTGGTCAAGGAGAGCTTGTGCACGGAACGGCAGGCACTCAGCCATCTTCGCAGAAGCCCCCACTTCCGAAATACCGGAAAGCTAAAACCCTAAAGCCCTCGACCCTAAACCCTTAACAGCTGTATGTAGGTTTAGATTGCCAACACTGTCATGAGAAGCTGAAACATCGACCAGCAATTGGGCTGTCGACACGGAGGTTCGCGTAATCACTGCTCGACCTGGGTGCCAGCGTTGATGATGGCGATCGCCATGATGATGATGACGACCATAAGAATAGTGGAAGTTGGAACATGGGTGGAAAAAATAATCAATGTAGACATTCAGCCAAAGCCAACGCAACCCATATGGGTGGTTGTCAAAAATTCTGGTCCCTTTTCGGGTACCCTAAATAATTAGGTGCCGTATTATAACAAGGATCTCATAAGGGACCGTAATACTGACAACCAACCATATGATGCCCAAGCCACGGAACGCCCAGACCTCGACCCTGAGGCTTTGGGCCCTAAGCCTCAACAATACGCTAGGCTTTGAACCCAAACTTCAAGGGTTCAAGTACATAATAATCATATACTTTCCCAATTCCTAACCTACCTAAAGTACCTAATCATCATGTACTTCCCAAAAACCCTATATAACCTACGTAACTACAATCCCAAAACCGCGTGCCTAACTCTTGGGTCCTTTGGACCCTTAGGGAAAAGGCAGGCAAAAGCTCGGTGGTGCCTGGGTTCGGCCCATGGGCCGTACCTTGCCATCCACCTCACAAGACACGATTTTCTTAGTAGGGTTTAGGGTTTGGGGTTTAGGATTTAGGGTTTAGGGTTTAGGGTTTAGGATTTAGGGTTTAGGGTTTAATCGTAACCCCTTTAAGGTAAATTATAGGGGATCCTACCATGAAACCATATTCCAACTTTCTGGAGTTCCCTGTAGTCCCATTATAGTAACCCGATGCCTCCAGGGACCTTATTATGGGGTCCTTAAGGGGTCTAGGGCCCTAACTATGTGGTCCCAAGACTAGATTCCTGAGAAGCCCCATTTTAATACCTAGACGCCCCAAAATAGGTAAGATTATGCCCAAAACCTATAATTTTGGGGTCTAGGTAGCCCCATTATAATAACAAGGGTACCCTTCTCCCTAAACCCTACAAAGGCCCATTTCGTGTACCACTCAGGAACCTAGAAGAGGCTTGGGGAGCTTCGGGCTCCCTCAAGAGGTCCATGACACTCTCGAGCATTGGGTTTAGGGTTTAAGGCTTATTTTTTGGTGTTGTTTTTTGGGAGGGGGGTTATCTAGCATCTACTTTTGTTTATATGTAGATGTATATAACTGTACATCTACAAGTCTGGCAAAGAAGTCTACCGGTTTTGAAGGTTTGGGGGTGCTGGGACTTCGGGCTTAGGGGTGTGAGCCTGTGGGAGTGTAGGATGTTCCTACAGTTACACTGCCTCATGAAGCCAGGGCTTAGGTTCAGGGCTTATAGGCTAGGGATTATAGGGATTATAGGGTTTCTCGGGTTTATAGGGTTTAGGGTTTATAGGATTTAGGATTTGGGGTTTAGTGCTTACGGTTTAACTTGAACTATCACAACCGCTTTCTGGTAGGGCCCCTGCAAGTGTAACTTGCAAATTCGGGCTTCGAATAAGGATCTGCAAGGGTGTTCCTACGCTGCCTTGTGAAGCCAGGGAGGGTTTTTGTTGAGGCGTTGCCTCGGCCTCTCTCGCCCGTGGCACAAGACCGCAGCGTGGGCTTAATCTGTGCAGTTAACCTATTGCCCCAAAGCTCATCTACTGCACCGGGCCACTATTCAAGACAGTTCATGTCAGAAAGCAGCTTTTTCGGAGGGTCATGGTTGATCGGAAGGCTCTATACCTGGCATCTCGCGTGCTGATCTCTGTATTTCATGAATCGCACGGATCAGCAACTCTGCTCCTGTCGGATCAGATTGCTAAGGCGCTTACAGACAGGGGGTTGATTCATCAAGGGCTCCTATTCAGGGCTTTGCATTTAAAGGGTATAGGTAGAGTTGAAGGATTAGCTTTGGAGGGCTTAGGAGTTAAGAGGTCGTGAGTTTCGAGCTTGGGATCGTAAACCTTGGGCGTTTCAGCATGCGCTCGATATGGGGGTTTCTAACAAAGGGATCCCCCAAAAACATAATCCAGGCAACAAAATCATGAGGGTAAGGAGCCCTATAAGAATTCCTCAGATACGCCTTTTAAAGTTGAGAACCCCCCCCCCCCCCCAAGGTGCCTCGAAAAGGAGACCGTCGCAGAGGCCTAGCATTGCTGAGAAGAGTACGTCGCCTGCCATCTTGCTTGCGTGTGCGGGTTTTGGGGTTGGGGCTGGGGGTTTAGGGTTTTAGGGTTCAGGATTTAGGGTTCAGGGTTTAGGGTTCAGGGTTTAGGGCTTCAGGATTTGGGCTTTGGGGCTACATGCTTTTGACAGCTGGAAGTAAGGGTTAAGTGGGGGCTTAGCATGCTCGGGCGATATTTCGACCTCGGAACCGTAAAGTATAGTTTCAGAACATGAATGACAAGAGAACCCCACGCCCTAAACCCTCGCAGCAAGGCTTCGGAGATCGTTTCTGGGGATCCCAAACCCTAGACCTCAGCCCCTAACTTTCAATCCCTAAACTGCTGTACCTAAACCCCCAAAAGTAGGCAAAATAATGGTCCAACACCTATAAAAGGCCATTATTCTACATACTTTTGGGGTCTAGGTACACCTAAACCCCCGGCGGGATCCCAAGATACCCCAAACCCTAAGTTGAAGACTGGCTTAGGGGAAACTCTTCGGGCCACAAGGGTCCATGTACCTAAGTAGTACAGAAGTTTCGTTAAGGGTGCCTTGAGGGTCTACGGTTTAGGGTCTAGGGTTTAGGATTTAGGGTTCAGAGTTCAGGGTTCTATAAGGGTTCTACAAGGTTTAGGGCTTAAGGGTCCATGTACTCATATAGTGTATACATTGGCCTTTTATTAAAGTACTCCCTACAATTAGGACTTGTATGGCCAAGTATATACTATACAGATAAACGCGCCCCTGGGGTTAGAAGGTCAAAAGACAATGCACTTCTTGGAGATCTCTACCGGCGAGTCCATAAGCCAGCAAAAGGAACAGACTGAAACAAGTGACCAAAGTCACAGAGTCCCCTAAACCCTAATTAGTCCCTAAAGATCTCGGAATCCTACACTGTTCTCATCCGCAACACCCCTAGATGCTTAGTTGCAGAACCTTCTGGTCCAAGTACCGTAGGTCCCTAAATGCCACCTATCATTCCGTACTGCTTAATCTAAACCCTAAACCCCTAAACCCTAAACCTAGCCGCACGAGCATCCACCGGGGCGGCCCTAAACCCCAAAACCCTCGAGCGCGGAAGTCTTAAAAAACCCTAAACAGGATTCATTAGATTACCTTAATGAACGTGGGATTCATGTGCCGCTTGCAGTGCTACTCTGTAACTGTAGTCGAAGCTCTGGCTCTCCAATGAGGGGTTAATGGTTTGGGTATGTTTAGGGTTTCTGATGCCCCCTTGAAGCGTAGACGAGGAGCTTGGGGGCTGGGGAATGTTTAGGGTTTCATGAAGGAGGATTTTCAGACTCGTGCCTGTGGCTTGGGCTAGAGATTATTTTGGGGTTGGTCTTCGCTTTCGTCTTGGTTTACTAGAAACTTAGTATTCCCACCCTGGTCTTGGTCTTTACCCTAACAACTTGCACGTCTTTTTCACGCACCGCTGCACGAGAGCTGCCAGCGAGGACGTCTCAGGCCTGGCCGGGCAAAGCAAGGTGCAATAACGAATCAATGGAACTGGAGACTGCATTTGCACGAACCAAGCAGGTCGGTCACTTCATTGATTTTCCACTCACTTCTGTGCGGCAAAAGTGAAAGAGCATGCAAATTTGATGCCATCAGCACATTGAGGGCGCTTATTCAATACATATTGGTAATGATGTAGTGTACTGCAATGGCACGAAGGCGAAGGCCCAGTTGGAAAACCCAAGGCCAAGGCATCAAGCATGCTCCCGAACAAGGATTCCTTGTTTCCTGTAAGGCCACAGACCCAGACAGCAGGCCCAAGGCGAAGACGACATGAAGAATGCTACCGACGGAGGTGCCCAGACTACAGGGCATGAACTTCAAAAATATCGAGCATCCAGAAGGATGCTGCTGAAACCTTGCATGAGGAAGCAGAAAACTCTTCCACTCAGCAATAACTCCTATTTATTTGAGACGCACTACGATTTACAGCAGGTTTGCTCTTTGGCTTAAGGTCTCTGAGCTCTGCTTTCCTCATATTACAAGGAATCACAGCTGCAAGGGCTTAGCCGGCTCAATGTTGAGCTGCTTCTTCACATACAAGCACAAGCCACGTGGCTTCAGCACCTGACCTTCCAATGCCAGGGACCAGCACAGACCCACCGAAGACGAAGTTGAAGTCGCGGCGTAGAGGTCCAGGTAGAGGCTCTCTTCGGGCAGCAGCATCAGCGGCAGTCCTGGCCAGAGAATGAATGTCAGGCAATTACGTGACAAATGTATGAAGCAGGCGACAAAACCGCAGAACTTGCCCGACCTTCCGTCTCAATCTTCTTCGCCCCTGCCACGACCGGCTTGTAGCCATGAACTTGACTGGCGTTGTTGGCGACGATCGCATCCTCCAAGGTGCAGAGCTTCTGCTTGGCCAAGTCGAAGACCATCCCCTTCATGGTGAGATTGTAGGGGATCGTCTTTGGCAATGGCTCGGCACTTCTCTGAAAGCCGCCTCCACCAACCCACTTCGCCAGAACCGTTTCTCGTGGGATCCTTTTGTTGCTGCTCTCCTGAGACGTTGCCAGCAGCTTGCCTTCCGACAGCACGACGTCCACCTTCGGGGAGCCAATGCTCGCAATCGGCGTAGAAGCCGACGAAGGCGAAGGTGCAGGCGTTGGTGCAGGCGTCGGCGCAGGCGTTGTCGAAGGCGGCTCTGCCTTGGCCTTCGGGGGCGGCTTTGGCTTCGGAACGGGTGCCCCAGGAAGCAGAGACTGCCCCTTTTCGGGCGGCACAGGTGAAGGCGAAGGCGAAGGCGAAGGCTTCGCAGAGTCCGCCACTGCAGCCGTAGCCTTTGCCCCGATGGCCGGTGCCACTGCCTGCTCCCATAAGGTGTTTGATTTTTTAATCACCTCCACCCCTGCTCTCATAAGGTGTCTGAATATTAACTAGCAAGACTTCTTTTCATAATACCAGTAACAGTATAGTACTATTCTCCCTCTGTACTGTAGATAGGTCGGACTTATTGAATGAGTGAAGCCTGCCAGGTTACCTAGAGGCTCGGGTCATAATCTAAAGAGTGTCTAAACATCGACAGATTTTGGAGGCACTGTGCCTGAACACCCATGTCGGCATCATCCTCTGAGTTCGTCGACCTCACAAAGAACTTGTCGAGCATGCCCATGAACTTGGAGTCGTCCTCGGTGGATGTGCGGGCGATCTTGGTGTTCATGTCGAACTCGACGCCGTAGTTGATCGTGATCTCCGCCCTTGATGCGATGCCCACGCCGTTCGGGGTGCAGGCTTCCAAGACCAAGGCGAAAGACGTAGGGGACATCGTCAGCCTGGCATTGGGGCGTCTCGTGCCACGGTAATCGTTGACGAACCTGGCGGCCCCTACCAAGACGCAGAAGAGCCTGCATGGCTGTCCACGAACAAGCATGTTGTCGACGACCACGACCTGAGAATGTCGACTAGCTGAGCCAGCTTGTCTAAGAAACGCCCATTGATTGAAATAAAATTAAAACCAAAAAACACAATTTCAGCTACTCCAATCCACCCATAGCCAAGTTTCGGAGTCCGCAAAATAATCCTGCGCCTGCAGGCATTGCAACAGCTTCGTCTCGTCCGTGAAGTAGATGCAGGAGCAAGGGCAAATGATGTCTCCTTCGCGGATCGACCGGTTGGTCACCAGCCCACGGCCTCGACCTTGGAACTCCTGCACACAAAGTCCATGTGCATCCAGCTCGTTCTGCATGAGGTTGATGGACACCTGAACAGGTATAGAAATTTAATCCAGGACAATTATGTGTCACCACACTATTTCCTCTTGGCTCGACAGTCTTTGTCAGGCCTCTCGCAGGTTCGAGGGATAGGAATCCAAGTGGAAGAACGACCCAAAGGAATCAGGCGACTTCTCCAGGAACTCCACCAGCTGCTCATCGGGCAGTCTCGGTCCGCAGATGTACTGCGACTGCATCTCCGTCTTCCCGAACTTTCTCTTCACACCGACGCTGTGGGCTTCAGTGAGCTCCTTGTAGCGAAGGCCAGCCAAGTAGGTGAAGGCGATGTCCTTGCCATGGGCAATCGAATGCGAAGACACCTCAGAGTTTTGCTTCTGGCACAGCTCGAGCTCAGAAGGAAGAACCTATCATCAAGAAACTAAATGCAGATTCGAAGCCTTTTTCAGCAAGACGAAGACGGACATGGATTCAGCACGTGCTGCAAGCCAGAACCCAGGGTGGGCAGTGCTTGTCAACAACACGGCTGTTCCAGCTCCTGTCGTCATCAAGACCTCACCCAAGAGCTTCCTGTAGAACTGGACCGGGCGGGTGAAGGGGAACAGGTCGACGATGTAGCGTTTATCCTCCTCCTGACCCTCCCCCTCCTTCTTGTCTGCCTCATTCCCCTTCAACAAGTTCAGATCCTCCTCCTCCAGCCCAGCGGCAGCCATGATGTCGAAGGCGGGGCTCTCCCGGTGCTCCATGTCCAGCTCCTTATCATTTATTCGTCTTATGTATTACATACACTCGGCTCTGCAGATCACCTTGTGACTGTGTCTGGTGCTGTGCCGAGTGTCTTGATCAGTCGGCACCTTACTGTTGGGGTCGTTGAACATGTCAGCCTTCTCTTGGTCGGTGCGAAGACAACCTTACCGGAGGACAGAATCTTCCGATTCACAGGATGCCTGCACACGACGGCGGCTATCTGCTTTGTGGACAAGTAACATCCACGATCCAAGCATCGAAGGCGAGTCTGCTCCAAGCCTCGTGCCCTGCTTTTCAGCAAGGGCAGCGAAGCCGGCACGTTGAGGTTCCCGGGACCGTGGTGGGAGACCAAAACATAGGCTGGCTTGGCCTTCACGAGCTGCATTTCGCCAGCATTCAGTTGGACCACGTAAACAGAAGCCTTCGGCCACAGCTTCTGCATCTTGGCTTGCCTCAGGATGATATTTGTATCCCTTCAGAAAGAAAATGATTCTTGATGATTGTCATTGAACACTGTTTTCAACTTTCAATTACAGTCAATTCTGGCCGAGATACACAGCTCCAAGCAAGTCCCACCGTGACCCAACCATCACGCCGATGCTGAAGTTCGAGAGCCCCAGCCGCTGTACGATGGTCTGAACGGTTTCCAAGAAGCCCGCCGTTATGAGGACTCGGGAGGTGGGTGCATCCAAGACGAAGGCGACCCGTTGAGTCTGGAGCACACGAGGGGACATGCAGTCTTCCAAAGCACGATCGTCCAAGGCGAGGAAGATCTTGTCCATCTCCGCATGGGCATGCTCCTTGCTTAGTGGTTTCAGCACTCATTGCACATGTATTTCCACAGTCACGACTATTACTTCCGGGCCCGGACTCCACAACAACTGATCTCGAAATAAAGGAAATGCCGCTAAAGCTTCTTTGCTCTGCTTCTCCAGGGGATCCTCCGCCTCTGCGGTCACAAAGCCCATGATGTCATCCTCAACATTGGCATTGTGGGCGGCCGAGGAGGTTGTGGCAGTGGCACCTGAGTCCAGACTTGGTGGGGAAATGACTCTAAGATTACAAAAAGGCTTACAAACCATGCCAAGCCGAGGCCGAGTGATAAAACGGACCTCTGCCATAACGACAAAATGGTTTTATTCAACACTTCCAAATGTCCAGTCCATTTCAAAAGAACTCTGAAACACTAAACAACCAATCTGCCCGAGGAGCCTCCCGAACCTGTGCTGGCCACATCCGTGGCAGCGGCACCTCCGGGCCCTGCACTGCCGGCCACGTGTTTGGACATCTCTAGGAAGATCTCCCTGCACATCTGCACTCCAGGTTGTGCATCGGAATGTCCTTGGAGTGGCACTCCCTGTTGCACGCAGCCGGCAACACTTTGCAATCCACCTTTCGTGCACAACGTCTGGATCGTCCTTTCGAAAGCCGGGCTTTGTGTTGCCACGGATCCGAACTTCCGGATCTGTGCCTGTTGCCAGAGCTCCACGACTCTCAATGGCTGGCACACCTGAGTCTCGAAAGTGGCTTTGCTGTACGTGCAGCCCTCCTTGTGCTGCTCGAGCCACAAGTCCAAGGCGATCCTAAGTTACAGGAGTTATTTAGATTTAGATCACTCTGCAATTGACCATCACAAGCCTTTCTAGTTGTTGGCATCGATACACAAGTCAAGACAAGCTTATTTGCCACCAGGGCACAAGGCGAACGAAGGCGACATGCGGTTGCGGGCTTTCAATCCCTCTCCCATCAAGTAGGAATTATCGAAGACGTGGGTTGGCAAGATAGCCTTCCGGTATCGCAATGCTTCCTGGACCTTCTCGGGAAGATGCCGCTCCAACCTCACCCACCGTTGAATGGTTGTCTTCCTGGAGTCTGAAAGCAGAGAAGGCAGGAGAACAAAGTCTGGGCCCTTTTAAATTGCTCCATAATTATTTTTTGAGTATGAGAAGGCCTAGTTCATCTTACAACAATCCAAAAGATGCTTGTCCAGGACCCAATGTCTTCCCAGAGCCCAGCACGCTTTGCAACCGTTTTGACACCTCGGCATAGTCATTGTTGTTGACCTTCGCCTTCATGAGTCGGACCACCCGCACCATGTCATACAGCGAGGTGGCCTGGTATTTGTTGTTGTCGACGTCATGGGCACCGGTCTGAAAGGCCACCCGGAGCTCGACCTGCTCTGTGTCGTAACGGACGAACTCCACGAAGACGCCCTCTGTGAAGACTTTGACAAGGCGACTGTCGAAGGCGAAGGCGTCCTGAAGTGGGGCAATGGTTTGGCTTTAATAATGCAATGAATGATGCACACACACACACACACACACATCAGGTGTATATTATAAATACAGTAATCATATATATATATGTACAGAAACGGTTGGTTAGTATAACCAAGCAATATTGAAAAATCTGAGAATTAGCCTTATCAGGTTTCCTCATTGTCATCGTAGGTCTTTGCGACCTCCCACTCGGTCTGGAGCTTTTGCAAGGCGATGATGGTGCTGAGACCGTCGTCGAGCAAGATGTGCCCACTGCTGTCCACCATCGCCTTGTCTTCTTCGCTGTGGAACCTTGGCCGACTTCTGAACCCCTCCTAAAAGCTAAACTTTCAGCCTCCTTATTATAGTTCATATAGAAACCCAAAAAGTTAAAGTCTAAAGAGCCAACCAGAAGAACGCCAAGGAACAATCCACGCGGTCCTCTCAAGAGCCCGGTATTGTAGTTCCCGGGCTGCCGGAAAAGCTCCACCAGCTCCTCGATGCGGTCCTCATCCTTGTCCCGCCATCCGGACACCGCCGGATCCACGCTGATCTCGAACCTTGGACCGGAAAGAAATCGGTTAACCCCGTTGCCGAATTATGGACATGCTTGAATGTTTGAAGAAGAGCTACAAAAGAAAGTTTTATCTGTATGTCTGAATTCGACCCTGAAACAGCGGCATCCTCTTTGCTTCGACGACTTGAGGAGCCTGCACCTGTTCGATCTTGGCGGACTTGGGAGCCATTGCGAAGGCGAAGGCGAAGGCGAGGAGCAGCCGCTGCTCGATGGCGAAGGCAGGCGATGGCGAGGAGGATGCTACTGCTTACTCAAAGAAGATGTCGCAAGACGGGTCCGGGGTCCATGGAAGGGGCAGGGCCGAGCGAGAATTAGAAGCTGCGCATGACGTGCAGGACTGAGAATCTCAGAAGCTGGACTCATATGCATGGCCGAAGCCTGACCTTCTGCACATGTCCTTGACATAGCCCACAGCTTCGGCATGCGGTCTTGGCTTGCTCTCATTATCAGCTTGCAACACAGAAGTGCAACTCCCAAAGACTTGCAGCATGAAATGCAGACATTCACAGTACTTGCGACGGCCGACATGTCTAAGATTCTGAATTGTAGCTTAGCAGCTGAATAGTTTGTATCTACTCCTCGAGCGCCACCAACTACCAAGACCAAGGCCAACAAATATATCTTGGGCAAAGGCTATCAGAATCCTCCCAGGAACTTCTTATGATTTAAAACATGGTCCGGTGCCTGGGCAGCGGCTGGAGACCACGGCAACGACAAGGCCCTGGCGGTGAATTGGGTCATGTCACCAGCCCACAAATGCACGTCGCACATGCAGCAGAGATTTCTGACTCAGCGAAGCATCACAGACACTCGTGCGGCATTTACTTGTTAGAACTCTGATTCAGCACGACACTCAGCATTGCAGTTTAGAATTCCATACCTTGAGCAACAATCTCTGGGACATGGCTGCTGCTCTCTACCTCTTCCATAGGTCCAGCACCTTGACAGCTGCTCGATTCCACCGCAGGACGACCTTGGCACTGTCTCTGTCTGACTCAGTCAGCATCACCAACAATCAAGGCCGTGGCTCGCTTCCACCGCAGGACGACCTTGGCACTGTCTCTGTCTGACTCAGTCAGTGCATCAGCAACAATCAATAAGTCCGTGGACATGAATAAAAGCAGCACTCATTTTTCTCACCTCAGCGAACCCTCTTCGCTCACCAGGGGCGACGACGAAAATGCCTCGCCGTAGTAAACGGTTTGGCTGTGAATCTGGGCCACTGCCACCAGCCATGTTTGGTCTTGTCCTTGCCCTTCTGGTAGCCCTTGCCCTTCTGGTAGCCCTTGCCCTTGAAGTAGCCCTTGCCTTTGAAGTAGCCCTGGCCTTTGAAGTAGCCCTGGCCTTTGAAGTAGCCCTTGCCTTTGAACTTGCTCTTGCCTTTGTGCCAGCCCTCGCTCTTGCCCTTTGTGGTGCCCTTGCTGCCCTCGAAGACGAAGTCCAAGGCCTCTTCGGGCTTTTCATTGTCGGCCGTGTCCTCCTTGTCGTCAGAGATCGCTCCGGCCTCCTCCGCCTCCTCCTGGTCTTTATCGAAGTCGAATTCGAAGTCGACGTCCGACTCTATGCTGCAGGACGACTGCTCTGAGTCTGACTCCTGCTTCTCCGAGTCGGAAAGCTTCTTCATCTGCTCCTCGTCGCTGTCCCAGTAGAACCTAGGTGGGGCTTTCAATTTGAAGCCTTTTGAAAAATATTAGTAAATACTATTCCCAACAAAGGAAAATATCAAACCAAAGCCTTACCTAGGTACCCTTTCCACGGGTCCTTGCCACGCTTGCGACGTTCGCCACGTCTAAGGAAGACGGGCTCGCCGAATGGAGACGGCATGGCGAAAGAAACGAAGGAGTGAGAAGGCGAAGGAGAACGCGAAGGCGAAGGCGATTCTCTAGGCTTGAGCAGTTTCAGCGGGGGTTCAGCTGTTTCTTGGCTTTGTTTGAGGGGGTGTTCAGCACAACTCCATGTCTCAACATAGCTGCTGGTTTCTACCTCTGTTCTCTAAGGCCGGAGCCTGTGTACCACACTGATCACGGCGACCTCGTCGAACTCCATGCCTGTACCTGGAAACGCTCAGACATGGCTGCTGGTTTCCACCTCTTCCGTAAGTCCGGTGCCTGACCAGTGGGTCGAGTCCACGGCAACAAGGCCCTGGCACTGAATCGGATCATGTCACCAGCCCAAAAACATTTCGCACGAACGGCAGAAAGGTCTGACTCGTTCAATGGTCCAAGCATCACCGAGACAAGACATGGGCGGCCTTTGTTCATCTTTGCTGATTCAGTGCACAACTCTCAAGAACGCCGGTTGAAGCTGGAAAAGCTGAGACGGAACATCAACATGGCTGCTGGTCTCTACGTCCCCTCGACTCAACCGGACTCTCTGTCTGTTCGCTGTTCTCAGTAAATCTACTGCTGATTCTATCTCATCATATCCATGGGCAGAATACAATATGACTCAACAGCAATGCTCTAGATTGGTGTACGAAATCCAATTGAGCTCCAAGACGAAGCCAAAGTTCCCTGCAGAGTGAAAACAAGGTTGCAGCCAACAGAACATTGCAGCTTTGCTGCCTTTCTGTGCCAGACTCTTTGACAGTTCAAAGCCTAATCTGCGATCCCATGTGGATTGACTTCACCTTGGGTGCTGCCCACGGAAAACAATTCTTGACGTTGCCTCTTCCAAGCTTGGCCCTCCTCGCTCCCCAACCACGTGGCAAGGCGCCGCCTGGCATCCGACCTGACCTCGTTCCCGGTCTTGCGACCTTGAGTAATGAAGACCGGCAGAGTCTGTATCCGACCACCTTTCTTGCTGGCCGTGCATACCATCCGGTAAGAGAGAGATTCTTTGTTTAGCGTCATTAAGTAGTGCCACTGAAATCAAAATAAAATTTATATATCCTGACTAGAGACCAACTCGCAAAGTTCTAGCCTTTGCAGAATCCACTGCATCCAGGCTCCGCGGTGCATGCAGGTCCTTGTGGGCATCACGATCTTGTTGAAACCGCTTGGCGGACCACCTGCCCAGTAGCTCTTGGCCAAAAGAGCTCGGCAGATGGCGGCGCATTGCTTTTGCCTTGGCAGGAACAGAATCACATGCAAAATTATCATCATCCTCCAATTTACTGCTGCTGCACGTCTGCTTGCCCAAACATAATTAGACAAGGACGCTTTTCGGTTGCTCTCCCTCCGTGTCGCTGCAAGCTTCCGCATGCCAGTCTCTGATCGACCCTTCTTGACTCTCGCTGCCTTGCCTTTCCGTGTGAGGTGTGGTCGTTTCCCGGAATCCAAAAGCGCCTTGGCAACGTCTCTCACAAAGGCCTCGTCACGGTCACCGCCCAAGCCCTCGAAGCCCATCTCGTAAAGACGAAGACGAGAGGCCACACGAGAAGGCGTCATGTTGCTGCCCTTGTCGAAGAGCCTGCCCAACAAAGACCCCACCCGTTCACAAGTTGAAGATGCTGCTTGCATCGTCCGGCAGCACGCCAGAAGGAAGGCGGCGTGGAACGCATGGGTGCTTGCAGTATTCGGACCTTGGCTGACTTCTGAACCCCTCAAAAAATTAACTTATACTTTCCTTACTTACTACTGCTGATACAGAAACCCAAGAAGTCAAAAGTCCTAAGAGATAACCAGAAGAACGCCCAGGGACGATTGCGAAGAGCTCGGGCAAAGTCGGGCACGGTTGCAAGCGAGGCCGTGACTGCCTGAGGATCCACTTGCTGCTGCACATGGGTGACACGCACCAGCCGATGAAGGCATGGCCGAAAAGTCAGCATCGCATACTCACCCACATCCAAAGACCGGCCCACGGGCAGTGCTGCATGCTTTCGCTGGGGAACAAACCCCTGTCCAGCCATGCACTTCCACCTGGGCTTTTAAATAACCAGGGAGAAAAAAGTATAAACTTGTATTTCATATAAGGGCTCCCTTTAATAATAACAAGTAGAAAAAGTATGGTACTTCAAAGCCCAGCCACAGACCCGAAGCCGAGACTTCGAAAGGCGAAGGCGAAGGCGAAGGGCAGCTCCACAAGAATCGCATGATGCGATCGCTCAGGCTGAGACGAATGACCTCTGGCTCAGCTCGCATGATAACCTGGGCCACCAAGAGATGCACACCGAGCTGGCCACGTTGCACAGGGACAACGGTGTAGCCGGATGCAGAGAACCAGTTTGCGCGGAAGCGTTCTGCACCGGCAGCAGACCGAACTCTGTTCGTCCTTGGAACGAGAAAGCTTCATTATTGACAATGCAGGACATATCTCTTTATATCCTCAGAGCCACAAAGACATCTTGAAGAACCGATCCTCCAATCTCTCGAATCCTCGAATATAAAGCTTTAAAATGCCAGGCTTTCGGCTGTGTTTCTGGTTTATTTTTTAGCAGGACATGGAATGCAACAAAGGCACAGCCTCTCATACTGCAAGCTGAGTTCATGATCTCCAGCAGGCGAAGCCGAAGGCCAATGCTGAACACGGCATCCAATGTGTCTAGAATGAGGCCTTGCGGCATGTTGCACGAACTCCCTGCATGTGTGGGCCACCCGCAAGAAGGCCTCTTTCTGCTCCCGTGTTGGTGCCTGCTGAGTGAGAACTCGGAAATCCCAGCATGAGGCCATATCTTTCAGGAGTTGCTCCACCACGGGCGCCACACCTCTGCCGGACCAGTACTCAGTGAAATAAAACATCAGCTTGTCGATGAGTATGCCAACCTCCTGCAGTGCCTTGTCCGTGGCCGCATGAACCAAGGGTGCTTGCCGAGGTGCGATGCATGCATAGAAATGATGCCGGTACATCCTCGGCTGGCTTTAACACACCCTGCTACGGGTCAAACGAGGAGACTACCTTAAATCAAATTAAACCACGGCCCATCCTCACAACAGAGCCTAGCATCGACTCGCCCTGCAGCCTTGGAGGCAGCCTGGGTTGGATCATGGTTTCGTACCGTGGAAGCACATCCACTAGGTCGGGCGATCGAACATCTTGCCGGCACTGTTCAATCGTCAAAGGCGACCGTGCAACATGCTCAGGTACTCTCACATTCCTTAGTTCATGTCATAATCCTTAGCTCCACTCCATACCGCATCGAGAATCTACAGCAAAAGGACTGGCCAATTCGAGTGCCCAGGCATCCGTTCGCCGATCGACACTCTCACACGGCGAGGGCCCCTGAGCATCCTTCTCGTGTAGCATTGACACCTGTCAACACTGTAGTCAATATAATATGCCGGACTGGCACGGCACTAAACTTGATGCATGCACTTCTTCTGCTGTCTAGCCACCGAGGTGTGTAGCAAACTTGGCCGGGAGTGAGGTCGACCAGGACCTCCAGATGGGCAAAGGAAAGCGAAGACCAACCCTGATGATCTCTACCCCAAGCCCAAGCGATAGGAATCAGGATATCATCCCATGAAGCTTCAACAGAACTCCACAATTCAACGTTTCTACCTAGTGCCACTGTGAGATCTAAGGAGAGCCGGCCCGCCATAGCCAAGCCTGGAGTTGAGTCCCACGATATGCACGATCCACAACAAGGTCGACCAAGGCATGCAAGAAGTGACCGAAACGTCTGCCTTCTTGGGATGATCTGAATGCGAAGACCATGGCTTTAAGATCAGCCTTTGGACTGTAGTGCTGCAGCAACGTGACGACGAAGACGAGTCGCCGGAGCTTCCGAAGCTCTTCCTTGCCTCTGTTTTCACTTAGAACCGCACATCAGTTTGTCGCAAAACTAAATCTCCAAATTGAATCTGGCCCCATGGAAAAATGACCAAGGACATTTAAGCCAAGGCACAACACCGGAACTTGCTCAACATGCTCTCAAATGCCCATTGCGGCACCCACGGTTCGTCGCAGCCTCGTTGAACAACTTGTGCAAATGGACGCAGAACTTTACCGAAAACACCATCCACAGCGAGGGCGAAGGCGACGAAGTCTATCGAAGACAACCTGCGGCCGATGGTGGCCAGACTCGTCTGTGTGTTGGATCCTTTGCCACGCTGCCGGCGGTGTATTTTCATGTGCAAGCCGGCAATGTAACCCTGCAAGTTGTGCAACAGGTTTGCCGGTACATTCAAGGTTGCAATCAGCACACGTGTCCCGCCCATGTCCTCCGGTTTCTTCACGCCGATATCCAGTTCGGCCGCCGTACTCCTGTACACGACTTGGCCAGGGCCGACACCGAAAGCAGCGTTCATTGCTTTTGCACAGGCCAAAAGTTCTGCCAGAAACTGGTGGTCAGCCACGCACTTCTCGTACGCCGTATTGGCTCGGTGAAAACCATCCCAGAGCACCATGGGGTTCGAAGGCGCATTGTTGCCGAAGCTGAAGACCAAGTCCCAGAGCTTCTCGCTGGCCTTTGTGCTGGAGTGGAGAGCCCGAGGGCCTCCGCCCACGTTGGCGCCGTCGCCACCCACCATGCACAGTGGTAGACTGCGAAGGCGGGCTTCGTTGAAGCCACCGGAGTGCTGGGCCAATCCGGCCAAAACCACTTTGGCGACAGAAACACCATCTTTGTCTGATCCCACCTGACAGAAAAGCAACGGAACACATGCGGGGTATCATGAGTAATCCCTGTCCCAGCAACAATACACAGTATCAGGAGGAAGCATGAAACTTATACCGAAGAACACTGCAGGCTTAAGCCACACTGGGGGTTGCGAGCAAGCGGTTCACCAGCCGGCCCGTGCCAGCATCAATGCTGGTGACACAGATCACTTGCAGGGACTCGTGTCTGGCGAATGTAGCACTGCCCAGCGTGATGCCATCGAAGACGAGACTGATTGGTGACCGAACACCAAGACCAAGGAGAGGGCGATCAAGCGCCTCACCTGGGCTCTTGCTTCACTAACTAACTAACCCATGAATTTAAGAATATGTCTGGATCAGTCAATGTTGAACCTATGACTCGTTGACTTGAAAGTGAAATGCAAAGTGAACCAGCTGTCTCCACCAAGCATCCGTCCAGACATTCAACGTATCTGCCCGCGAGATGCTCCACGAACTGTAAGAATTCAGGGGAGCCATACTTATCTCCGCAGTCCACCTTGTTTAAGCTGAGCCTACACAAAGAGTGCGTGTACGAAGCGTCAGGGCGGCCATGTGAACTTGTGTAGAGGCATTCTCTGACCAGAGTAACCAGAGTCTCCAGGGGTGGGCCGGCAACGAAACTGGACTGTGCCTGACGCACCTGAAGTTCTTATATATTGAATGACCCTCCTGCTAGGAAAATCTTTACCATCCAGGAATCCAGAACAACATCTTGCTAAGATTGAATCACGGCGACCTTCTTACCAGTCGATGCCCGCCGACCAGCGGGCACGGGGTTTTTCGGAACCCAGGCACGTTGCCTCAGACGATTGACAGTGTGTTGCACTGTGCCAGCTGGGATCCGCAGTAGTCGGCTGGCCAACACGTTTGTCCGGGCGATCGAGCTGCCTGTGTTGTCATCTTGTTTCTTGTCAGTGGCAAGGCTCGGCAGCTCCGCCAAAACACGCTTCATGACATCTTTGGGAAGTCTTCTAGCTGCCAATGCCACATTGGCAACCAGCACCTGTCCCTGTGCTGTCAGTGGAACGGAACCCCGTTGCAGAAACGATCCAACATTCCTTCCTGGAGCCCACTCCTCACTCTCATCCACAGTGCCTGCCTCCTCCAGAGCGAAACCATGCACAGAAGTAGCTGTGGCTTCGACAAGCTCATTGGAAAAAGTGAAGCCCGGCTGCTCTGGGTCAGTCGTCTCTGGTTCAAGCCGAATATCTGGCAATGGCTTCTCGCTCAGATCGAAGCCTGCAGGCTCATCATCCTCCAGCACAAAAGCAGTTTTTGCCATGGCCGGAGGGCGACTTCTTCATTAACAAAAGTACAGATGCTGACAGTCAGAAGCATCAGATCAAGAGCGCCAGACAATGGGGGCCGCCGAACTTTTCTTTAGAGGAACCAAATAATGATTCCGTGGCTCTGTCCTCTGCGGCTCAACATTGACAGAACTGAAGACTGGGGGTAATCGAGTTGGGTGCTGCATGTCTAGTTCTGCTTATCGTCCAAGAGGACAGCTCAGGGCCAAGATTGCGAGAGCTCATGTGACAACACGCGATAAGCCAGCCACATGTGTTCTTTTCTGGAAGCAGAAGACCAGGCCTGCTCCAGCCGATGCCCGGGCTCGCCACGAAGGTCAGCCTGCTGCATTCCCGGATACAGGTGCAGCTATGCCAGTGCAAGCAAGCGGGCAACAGCATCAGAAAAAACATCTAGAAGAACAGAGGTGCACGCAGGTCGAACACATGACGGGGCTTTGCCTATCCCCTGTTGGCTTTCTTCAGTTCAGCAAGTATCTAGCATCGAAAACTGCAGGCCCATCCCGTGGCCTTCCGGGTAAAGTCAGAAAGGGCGTCTAGAGTCTACCCATTCATCCAAGGCCAAAGCAATCAAAAGCGAAAACAATCGTCACTGGAAGCAGAAAACCAACATGCGGATGCCGACTTTGTTTGTTTTGCTACCAGAGCTGCAAAACTCGAAGTTGCACTTCAGCAATGACACACACCTTTCACTGCTGGAGCCATAACTGACAAAGGCTAGATTCGGATCTGTTTCTGAAGTGATGCAGCGCAGACTGTCAGCAAAACCCAACCAGCCTGGAATCTGCAGGAAGCCCGCAAGAGCCTTGTGAGGTGGCTCAGTCTGATCCAACCAATAGTAGAACCCAATCAGCCGGCCTGCTGGAAGGCCACGAAGGCGGCGAGAGCCTTGGGAGGTGGTTCAGTCTGAACCACTGATCAACTGCAATGATGGAGTAGAACCCAATCGGCCTGGACGGCCAGGCGGGGTGGTGAATCCCTTGTGAGGTGGTTCAGTCTGATCCAATGACCATTTCCAGTGGAGTAGAACACAATCGGCCTGGACGGCCAGGCGGGGTGGTGAATCCCTTGTGAGGTGGTTCAGTCTGATCCAATGACCATTTCCAGTGGAGTAGAACACAATCGGCCTGGACGGCCAGGCGGGGTGGTGAATCCCTTGTGAGGTGGTTCAGTCTGATCCAATGACCATTTCCAGTGGAGTAGAACACAATCGGCCTGGACGGCCAGGCGGGGTGGTGAATCCCTTGTGAGGTGGTTCAGTCTGATCCACCGATCAGTGGGGTGGCTCAAACGGCCAGCCCACAGTGAGGTGGTTCAGTCTGATCCAAGACTCCGAGGCCAGGGGTGGTGAATCCCTTGTGAGGTGATTCAGTCTGATCCACCGATCAGTGGGGTGACTCAAATGGCCACCCCACAGATACCCGGTTCAGCTGAACCGGGTATCTGTGCGGTGACCAAAACCCTCACCCCACAGTTGGGAGGTTCAGCCTGAACCTTACGACTAGTCTACCGATGGCATTGTCTATGAGTTGGGTGGCCCAAATGGTCCCCAACAGATACACGGTTCAGCCTGACCATACATCTGTCGGGTGGCAACTTAAGTCACTCTGCTCATCAGCAAAACCCGGGCCGCGGGCCAAAGACGAAGTCGATCTCCAGCCTCAGGCAGCAACTTAAGTCACTCTGCTCATCAGCAAAAACCCGGGCCGCGGGCCAAAGACGAAGTCGATCTTCCAGCCTCAGGCAGCAACTTATGTCACTCTGCCCATCAGCAAAACCCGGGCCACAGGCCAAAGACGAAGTCGATCTTCCAGCCTCGGGCAGCAGACATGCTTTGGCTTGTCCAAAATCGGAAACGGCAAGGCTGTGCCGGCACTGCTACTGACACTCACTCCATTTTATCCTGGTGAGAATGCTCTGGAGATGACTGTTTGCACGGCCCAGAGGCTGCCTCATGGAAAAAGAGACTTCATAACACATCTGGACCAAGCAGCAAGGACCAAGACCAAGACGATCCACTTGATTTTATCCTACTGGGAATGCTCTGAAAATGACTCTTGCCACATAACGGCCTATAGAGGCTGCCTCATGGAAACCGAGACTTCATCAAAAATCGTGAACCAAGACGATAGGCCACGCAGGCTTCAGGCGCTGCAACCATGTGCATTGCGACCAAGTAGTAGTTCTCTTGCACGTCGTGCTTTTTGAAGTCTTCCGATAGAGCGGTTGTTATTAATATTTTCGATGGCACAGCGTCGAAGCTAGATATCAATCAAGATACGAAAGTTCTAAGCCGCCTCAGATCCTGAGCCCAGGCTGGAGCCCTGCTTGGAGTTCGCACCCGGAACAATCGGCACCGGCGAAATCGAAGTCGCAGCATTGTCCGCAGCAGTTGGCGAAGGCGAAATCGAAGTCGCAGTAGTGTCCGCGATGGCGTCGTCGTTCTCGCCGTTGAAGTCGCGTTTGCGCTTCTTTGCGACCGCGATCATCGCCTCCCACTCGGACTTCTCAGCAAGGAGCTCAGCCTTCTGTCCCTCAATGGCCTGCAACCTGTCGGTCACCATGCGCAAGGTGTTCCGCATGTCGTCTATGTTGAGGTCTTGGATGACGTCGTCGCGACGTTTCCTGGTGCCCATGTTCAGGACCACCTGATACATGTGTACGACTCATCTTTCAACGGGACTGCAGGCCGCATACACGGAGACACACACAGGCAGAAAAGGAGTCACTGCACAAAGCCAGACACACAAATAAGAAAGAGTGCGAGGCCTTGACGTCGAACAGCTTCTGCTGCATGTTCAACTGATCGTTGGGGCCATGGAACCAGAAGTCCTGTCTGCAAGGAAATAGATCGAGGGACCCTTCACTTCATCATTAATTTAATTGCTGGTAACATCTTGCCGAGTTGCGAGCATGGGGCTGCAGTGCATATCCATGTAGCGAAGTGTCGAAGGCAAAGCCGAAAGCGAGAACTCGACGACCTCGAACCTTAGTTCTGAAAGCCATGTCGGTGTGTTACTGTTGCCCACCGCAGGAAATGTGCTGTCACGCAACTCTTTGCACTTCCCCTTGGATCTGGCGAAGGCCGTGAGCCCCAGCTTCACGGGGTCGCAGAAGAAGATCTCTGCCCCGGGGGTCTTTCCCAAGGCGAAGGCGGCGCCGAAGCTGTTCTTCAAGACCATTTGGCACAGGTGTGCATGGTCGTCCGCAGCCTTAAGCCTGTAGAACTTCCACAACTGCGAGGACGGGCCACCGCCGCTGGTGGCAGTGACATCGACGACGATGTTCACGGGCACGAAGTAAGTCGAGGGCGAAGTCCTTCAAACATAGAGAAAGCACTTCATTCGATGCAGCTGAGATCGACTTTGGAAGATTCTAGTTCCTGGTCCTGGCCTTGGGCGTCAGCTGATTCTGGCCGACCGTCTTGGCCAAGCGGACGGCGCCGTCGGCCGTCATGTCCAATTGGCGGTCCTCGACCATTTTTTGTGGGTTGTCCGTGGCCAGGGCCAGCACGATGAATTGGCGGATGTTCAGGAGCTCCCTGCAGTGCGGTGCAGATGAATCAGCACATTAATCCGTGATTGCACCGAGAAGTGTCCTTGCAACGACGCATTAACTGCCGACTGAGGAACGCCATCCGCTGGAGGTTGGACTTTCTGAAGTTCACCCCACGAGGGTCGCCATCGCTCATGCGGAAGCCAAGCCTTGGATTGGACCGAGCAGCCTTAATTGTGATGTCACAGCGAAGGGCCTTCTCCAGATAAAGTAGAGGCACTCCCTGGCTTCATTCTTCACCGTGCTCGCAATGGCCTCCTCGATCGAGGGGTAGAACCTTGGCTGACTTCTCAACCCCTGCTAAAAGTTGAAGTTGAAGCCTCCTGGTCAAGAGCCAGCAACCACAAAAACGCCGAGAAGCACAAAGGATCTGGGCACAACCGTGCATCCGTAGCCGCTGCTCACAGCATAGCACTCCATGGCTCAAGCCACAAAGAGAAGACGAACTGCGAAAGCGAAGGCACGAAGGCGAACTCGAGGCTGAATGAATGCAGCAGTCAGCAAACTGAATGACGCAAATCCCATGGTAAGCTGCAACATGGTGCAGAAAACTCCAGTGGCATCTCAGCAGTGTACGCATACAGGACTCACAGCACGCTTTTTTACCCCATGAGAACCCCTTCATGTGTGGAAGCCGCCGTCTTCGTTTCGAAGGCGAAGACGACGACGAAGCCGACCCTATCGTGGAATCACAGCTACTTGCCCATCCCTTGCAGTGTTTTTCGCAAGGGCTCACTGAAGGAGCGACTCAAAGACCGCATCGTCCTCACATCATCTTTGCCGGGCGCCTTCGAAATCTTGTAGATGGAGACGATGAACTCGGAAGCGACTTCCTGCAATGCAGAAAGATGACCAAATGATGTCTAAAGGGTTTAGGGTTTGGGGCTTTAATAAACTTTAGGGCTTTAAAACAGCTTTGAAATGGAGGGGTTCAGGGCTTTTGAAGTAGGGTTTTATTTTAGGGTCTAGGGCCAGAAAAACATCCGACTGCATGGCCTCGGCTGCGGTCTGGAGGAGGTCCACCCCCTCCTGCGAAAACAGGAAACCCTTCTTCCCCATCTCTTCGGCCAAGCCCTTCACCACCGAGCGGAACGTCTTCTTCGGCACCGAGAGGTAATTGTCGATTGCCTCAAGCGAAACTTCATTCTAATTCTAGCCGTGCCACGAGAGGAATGGCTGCACAAGCTGATCTAGAGAAATGAAATATGCACCCAGTTGCCTGGAGTTTGGCAATGTCCGACTCCACCAAACGCCGATTGATCTTCGAAGGCGAAGACGAAGACGCATTCGAAGGCGAAGATGAAGACGCATTCGAAGGCGAAGACGAGCACGCAGTCGAAGGCGAAGACGACAAAGGCGACGGCGACCAGGGCTCCTTCTTGACCTTAGTTGCACTTCTCATCGGAACTTACTCAGTATGTGTTCTTCATTCGGTCGGCGTGGATTCGAATGCAACTTCGGCACTTTCCGCATCGGTGTCTTCTCCATGACATCCTGTTTGCAGCACTTCTCAGGACTGTGTGGAAGGAACTGCTTGGATGCCTTGCTTGCGACCAGGGCACTGGCTCCATCTTGACAGTTTGCTTGCCAGTCTTACGTGTTGGTGTGGCCTTCACGCAATGACAGTCACAATCAGAATCAAGCACTGTGATGACGTGATTGTTTCCACCAGGGCACTCGGACCATCTCGACGAAAGCAGCTGGATTCTACCCCTTTGGACACTGAGGACACACAGGGTCCTTCACTCGATCCAGAAAAAAAGCTGCGACAGGCAATACGTTGTAATTCGTGTCATGATGCCTCCGAGTTGGGTTCACTGAATCATTGAAGGTCCCATGAGGCTCTGGCCACCGGTAGTACACGGAAGAGCCCATCAGCTCTGGATCACTCCCGCCTGCAAGGACGTCGCATGCAGTAGCATCAGCAGAAGAATGTGTTTTTCAATTCAAGTCTGAAACTGGCATGATTCAACGACGCAACCTTCAATGTTGATTGGAACCTTAAAGTAGCCCGCATGCATGAATGAACCCCATCACAGCAAGCTCTTCGAAGAAGTTCCAGCTGAGACTGCCAATTAAGTCTTGTTATGCAGGAATCCGTGGATACTCAAGCTTTTCAGGCCTCAAAAACGGTTTTGGGGAATCCGGTTGCATGTTCTCGGATGTGATTCTAGAACCTCTGCCTCGGACCTGTTTCGTCACAGTAACCAAGCTTCGAGGGAGCATAAACTGCTGTGCCTGTGTCGGTAATAAAGCCTTGCAGGCCGGGGCACGCCGATTCAATCTTCTGCAAATTCGTTTCGAACTTAAGCTGGACAATGCCACTTTGCGGTTTTAAAGCCTGAATACCTGTTTCCGGCATCGTGGAGCACGGTTGAATTTCAAGTGTGGGCTGAAGGCAGAAACCTACCACGGGCGCCGGAGTCTCTGAAGAATCGAGATTATGAGGCTAGAGCCTGTCAATCGCACCACTGAAGCACCACATGTGAGTTATCAAGCAATCCGACTCAGGAATTCCAGGTGGCCTTCCCCGTGGTCTTTGCAAACACCAGTGTAAAACTCTCACCTCCACTCGGCCAGGGTGGAACCACCATGCCTGGAGGGTGTGCACTTGCCGGCTGCAGGGCTGTCCCACGTGTGCCTCCCAAAGGCCCCCGGGCAGCTCACCTGTAACAGCCCCAACGACACCGGCCAAAGCAACGTCCCTGTTGCCTTGGACCCTGTCGTCGCAGTACCGCTTTGGACCCCAGCGGTCTGCTTGGCGTGTGCAGTGACTCCCCAAGCCGCAGGCCAGTGGCACTGCAGTGATGAATGGTGGGGGGTGGGTGAGAAAGCATCACAAGCTGCTGTTTTCGGCATCCAGAAGCATCTCGGGTTTGATCCTGGAAAATGCGGGAACCGACTGAGGCATTTTTTGACACCTCTGTGGGCGATTCAATAGCTGTGTCTGTTTCCAACAAGAAGCCAACTTTGAAGCTAGAGGATGCCAATTCAAGCTTTTTAAGGCCCGAAAAGCTGTTTTCGGCTTGCGGCAGCACGTTTTCCCTTTGATTCGGCAAATGCAGCCTAGAACCCATGACCCATGTAGCCCAAATAGTGCGGTACCCATGTTTCGGGTTTGATTCTTGCAAATGCAGTCGCAGCCTTAGAACCACGTAGCCATGTCCAGACAAGTCAATAGCTGTGTCTGTTAAAACAATGAACCTGAAGCCAGAGAACGCCAATTCAAGCTTTTCAAGGCCTGAAAAGCTGTTTTCGGCTTCCGGCGGCACGTTTTCCTTTTGATTCGGCAAATGCAGCCTAGAAACTATGTAGCCTTTTCGAGGCAACGGAGGCCAGGTCGGAAGCTCTGTGTGTTTCCAAGAAGAATCCAGCTTCTTGAAGCTGGAGAACGCCAATTCAAGCTTTTCAAGGCCTGAAAAGCTGTTTTCGGCTTGCGGCAGCACGTTTTCCCTTTGATTCGGCAAATGCAGCCTAGAACCCATGACCCATGTAGCCCAAATAGTGCGGTACCCATGTTTCGGGTTTGATTCTTGCAAATGCAGTCGCAGCCTTAGAACCACGTAGCCATGTCCAGACAAGTCAATAGCTGTGTCTGTTAAAACAATGAACCTGAAGCCAGAGAATGCCGATTCAAGCTTTTCAAGGCCTGAAAAGCTGTTTTCGGAAACCTGTGGCAAGTTTTCGGTTTGATTCGGCAAATCCAGCCTAGAACCCATGTAGCCTCTTCCAGACAGTTCTGCGGGCAAGTCAATAGCTGTGTCTGTTTCCAAAAGCAATCAAGCTAAAGCTAGAGAATACCGATTCAAGCTTTTGAAGGCCTGAAAAGCTGTTTTCGGCATTCCAGCAGCATGTTTTCGATTAGATTCGGCAAATGCAACCTAGAACCCATGTAGCCTTTTCAAGACAACTGCGGCCAGGTGGAAAGCTGTGTGTATTTGTGTGTTTCCAAGAAGAATCCAGCTTCTTGAAGCTGGAGAACGCCAATTCAAGCTTTTCACGGCCTGAAAAGCTGTTTTCGGCTTCCAAAAGCATGTTTCCGGGGGTGATTCGGCGACTGCAGCCTGGAATCCGTCATTTCCAGAAACCTCTGTGGACAGGTCGAAAGCTGTCTGTGTTTCCAACCTGAAGGAAACTATTTTGGAAGCTGGAGACTGCTGATTCGAGGTTTTCAAGGCCGGAAAAGCTGTTTTCGGCATTTGGGGGTTCCGAGAAAAGAAAACACAGCCTGTAAGCCATATCCAATAACTTATCGGGGAAATCAAAGGCTTTGTCGAAGACCAAGGCGAAAAAAATTTCAGGCTGGAGAATGCCGACGCAAGCTTTGGAACGACCTGCACAAAAATCGCCAATGTTTCGGCTTGGATTCTAGCACTTACAGCCTGCACGCCATGTCCTTAATCGAACAATCACAGTCACAAGACAAAGGGACAACGGGCCTCCCCATCGCCAGCCAACTCATCCCGGACATTTTGCCAAGACCACACCCGACAAGTCGAGGATTTTGCAGGGGGGGCTCCTTTCCACTGGGTAAGCATAGTTCCGCTGGCTCGCATTCATGTGGCAATCAGCAAGTCATGCCAAGCAAGTCATGCCACAACACAAGACAAGCGGCAAAGGGAACACAACGCAATCTCAAGCGAGTCAATCGATCACAAGAGGCCTCCCATGTAATATGGACAGATGCGGGTCTCGCCCCACCGCCACATCCACTCCCTGTACTCCATGGTGTCCTTCCCAGAGCCCAGCAGGCACATTGGCACATTGCCCTGCTGTCGTCTGCTTCCCAAGGCTGGAGCATGTTGGCCAAAAGCTCTGTCAGACACAACATGGTTCCAAGAGTGTGAGCTCCAAACCCGGCCAACGGTTTGAAGGCAAGCCCGATGTTTTTTTGGGTTGCCTTGCAGGCTTGCCTCTTGGTAGAGCCAAAACTGAAACGAAGAACAAGCCAAAAACGACCGCACAAGACGCCATGCTGTGTCGAAACGAAGGTTACCCGGTTACCCATGACTGAAGCGAGCGAAAAGACGACGGACCCAAACGGCAGGCCCAAGGCGAAGATATGAAGAGTGCTCCAAGGACGACAACCCCCTGCACCGACCGAGATGCCGAGACTGTAGTACAAAGCATGAAAATCAAAGGTTTCGTGGCATACTACAAGGATTATCCTCTGCACTGCATGTCTGCTGGAGAGGAAGGCAAAACAAGCGCCTCGTCTGTCCAGCCAACTTCGAAGACGAAGGTGAGAGGGGCGACCTGTCCCATCAGACCCAGAGGGACGGACGTGCACCGAACTGCATGCTCAGTGAGGAACCGGCCGCTGCTTGTAGTAACAGACCTGGCAGTCAGGAGATTCAGAAGATAAGCTTACGTGTGCAGCGGCAGGAATCCAGGAATGGCATGCTGAGTCACGAACCATCTTCTGACCCCATGGGTCTGATGAAGCCTGGCGCAAACAGAAGATAATCACTGGACACCGATCAACTCTTCAAGAGCACTGTTAACATGTCTCGGCACGAGCACTCCTTTTTGAATTGCATGGTGCTGAGCTGGTCACGTCGGGTGAAGAAAAATGCCAGCCAGCACGGGGCACTGGGCACCGAAGACGAAGAAGAAGGCAGCCAACACGGGGCAGTGGACACCGAAGACGAAGAAGAAAGAAGCGAAGACGAAGAAGAAGGCGGCCAACTAGTCCTTGCCCTTCTCTTTGCCCTTCGTGCCCTTCTCGTCTTTGCCCTTCGTGCCCTTCTCGTCTTTGCCCTTCGTGCCCCCTTTCTCGCCTTTGCCCTTTGATGCGCCCTTCTCGTCTTTGCCCTTCGTGCCCCCTTTCTCGTCTTTGCCCTTGCCGTCTTTGCCCTTCCCTTTATCGTCTTTGCCCTTGCCCTTATCGTCTTTGCCCTTGCCCATATCATCTTTGCCCTTGCCCTTCTGGTCGCCCTTGCCCTGGTCCACGCCCTGGCCGCCCACAAACTTTGGCAATGGGCGATACGAAGTCGGCGGCCCCCGAAGGCCAGAAAGCGCAGATGCTTGACCAGTCTCAGTTGAGACAGACAAGAAGCGGTTACAAGGGCAAGTACTAACTGAAGCAACTCGAAAATTTTGGACGGGTGACAAAACTTACGAACGAAACCAAGCAACCGAAGTGTTGTGCTGGACATACTGGGCGTACATGGCAAGCTCGGGGTTGTGCAGGCTGTAGAGCGTTTCCCACTGTCGCAGCTGGGTGATTCTGTAGTCCAGCACCTGGAGTTGCGGTTCAAGTTCAATGTTGAAAAATTAAGTAAGGTGGTTCAGTAAGTTTTTTTTAAATAAACAAAGAGACTAATCTTTACCCCGCCCCGCCTGGATGGCGTCCCGCGCCTCGCCAGGCGTCTTGGGCCGGACAGGGTCCCCCACGCACTGCTGGATGGAGTGTGGGTCGCCTCCGTGCCTTCTCGCAGTGGCGTAGCCGTCGGAGTCGAGCATCCAGCAAACCCGAGTCTTCAAGGACAAAAGCGCCTGGAAGCGACTTGTCCTTGTCTGACTTCTGAACCCCTCCAAAAAGTTAAACTTTTAGCCCCCTTATTATGGTTCATATAGAAACCCAAAAAGTTAAAGTCCTAAGAGCCAACCAGAAGTACGCCAAGTGTCCACTCGGCGAAGACGTCTCCCGAAGACGAAGACGAAGGCACAGGCGCAGGTGGCGGAGGCTTGAAGGTCAAGTGCTGGATGCCTGAACAGAATTAAACTCTGGACCATTTGATCCTTTATTCTTGGTATAACTGCAATTTTATATTCATTCGTTATACTAAGTATCATTGACATGTTTGTATTTGACTTTGTTGGAGTTGAATCTTTGAAGCCGAATCTGATGTCGCTCCTGCAAGCGGATCCGGCGAAGGCGAAGGCGGTGGCGAAGCCGCAGGCATCTTGGGCACAGGCTCCTCTGGGAAAGCAGCTGCCGGCTTCGGAGGAGGTGCAGCTGCCGGCTTGGGAGGAGGAGCTGCCCCAACTGGTGGCTGGCCTCGGATGTGCAGCAAAAATAGTTTGCTTTCATAATGACCTTGATTAATTATCGCATGATGTCATATTCTACTGTTCACACCGATCTGAATCTACTTAAGTGCCAAGGCTCTCTTAGTCTTTGCAGCATTCTGCGCCGCCCACCTGTCTCTCTTCCGGCTGGTGTTGGAGAGCGGATCTCTTGCAGTCCCCCCACCCGTCTTCGGCGAGGGCTTGGCCGCAGCAGCAGCCTTTGGCTCCGAAGGCGAAGACGAAGACGAGGGATTGGCCGCAGCAGCAGCCTTTGGCTCCGAAGGCGAAGACGAAGACGAGGGATTGGCCGCAGCAGCAGCCTTTGGCTCCGAAGCCGACGACGGCGAAGCCGTGGGAATGGCCGCAGCGGCCTTTGGCTCCTCAGGCG
>CAJNDT010001170.1:0-77861 GCA_905221615.1 Symbiodinium sp. CCMP2592
CGAAAGAGAAACATCAAACTTGATGGCTGCTCAGAGAGATGAAGAGGAACAAGAGGACGAATCCTCCAGTCGGAGAAGAAGAAGGAAGGCATCGCGTCCACCGTCTGCTCCGAGCGGCAAGGCACTCAGAACAGCTGCTACAGCAGCGGGGTTGTCGGGCTGGTTCGGACACCGCAACCAAGGTGGAGCGAACGCAGAGTCTATCAAGACTGATGAAACTTCACTTCCAAACTCACTAACCAGTGAGCAGGACTTCTCCGTCTTCAGCATCGCGTGGAATGTGTTTCTGCTGCTAATGGGCCTACACTGGATGTGGAAGCAGCTCATCAGGGCTCCCATCAGATGTATGGACCGCCAACAATCAAATGCAAAAGCAGCAGCGAAACGACCACCACCATTTCTCGAACCCGAGAATGAACCACAGACGCGTGAACCTTTATGACCCAACAGGGTCAATTCTGGAGAAACAACGGATTTGCGACCTGTGTGGCACACTTCCCGAAGCGAAGTCTACCATCTTTCAGACAGCTGTTACCAGCTCAAGCAAGCAAAAGATGTTTCAAGGAAGGTGCTGTGTAAAACCTGCCTCCAGGCAGTACAAGTTTCGGAGATTCGCAGGAACGATCCTTTTCAAAGAGGTGATACACGATCACGTGGCACCGAAAGGGACATTGAACGGTTTCAAACCTATGACGATGCAAGTACTACTCCTCATATGAGGCAATTATTCAGTGATGCATTGCATTCACAAATGTCCGAAGAAGCCATGCAGATTACCTATACATCAATCCCTAAGGGATCCTCGGCAAGAGCCAGAGGTACATCTGCACTCGCAAGTGCCTCATCGTCGTCAGTGCCCAAGGCAATGCCACCAGTGCCTAACAAGGCAAACATGTCACCTCCACCTAAGTCTCCTCCGCCAAAGGCGAAAGGAACCGTACCTTCAGATCCTCCGAGACCAAAAGGTCCTACCAGAAGAGGAGGTCAAAATCGGCGCATTCAACGAAAGGCAGCTAGAGAAGCCCATAACAGTGGACTCTGCAACCATGCAGACGCTGCACTTGGCGAAGCCAATCAAGGCCAGGCCATTAACACTATGTGCCGAAACATGGCAGTAAGACACGTCAGCTCTATGGATGCAACGGTAGAAGCAGCCGAGCAGTTTACACAACGCGTGCAACAGCACGTAGAAACATATGATGAAGAGGAACCGTGGAGCACGGAGTTTCTACCAGTCGTGGAAGTCCTATTCAGGAACTTGAGCAGCGACGAAACAACTGTCATACATGACAATCATACGGTAACTATGCCTATTGAGAAATATCTCGACCTCCTCATAATCGCACAATCATTGCGAAACTCTATCCAGAGAGACAAGGAGGAAAGAAAGGATCATCTTGACACCATCCAAGATACTCTATCCAGAGTGGAAATCCTTCTAACAGCACTGAAGGACTCAAAACAGTCTTCAATCAATTGGTCCATTCCTCACTAGAGATAGAGCGAAGACATAAAAACCTCAAAAATGTCCTTGAGACACTTTTTGACGACCAAAGCTCTGAGGAAGACCAGTCCGAATCTGACCATGAAGAAGTCCTAACTCCTTCTGCAGCACAGTACTGGAACAGCCTTCATGCCCACGCCTTATCTCCCTCAGGAGATGAAAGTGAAAGATCATGGGCGTCCTCAGACGGACAGCTTGAAAGAAGAAGGGCCGAACGAGCAAAGGCTAAGCAGCCACAACCGGCTAAAGCCGAGGCAACTCCAATCAGCTCACAAGCTGCACCAAAGGCCGAGCCAAAGGCGACTACATCCAACCATGGATATGACATTGCAGACGCCGCCTTCACCAGGGCTGAGAACAGATTACTCGGAATCTTTTCAAGTTCCGAAGAAGATCACTCAGACCCGGATGAACCACATCCGAACGTCTATGCTCGAGCCTATGATCCAAACCTGGATCCAAATCTCAGATAAGGAAAATCTCAGAGTTTCACAACAGTGACTCACAAGGCTCTAACAAGAGCACAGTGAAGGGCTGCATAATTCGATAGAAGAACATCACCAGACCTGATCCTGTACAGACGATCTCTCTGACCAATGTGCATGAAAGAGTTCAAAAGGAGTGATTTCAAGAGTGACTTCAACAGTGTACTTCAGTGCTATACCTAGCATAAACAATATGCTGTTTTTATCATGAGTCCAAACTCCCCAACTGTGACAGTGGGCATAATAGTATATGTGTGAATGTGCGGCCATGCTTCCGGTAAAAGAAAATTAGTGTCTGTTTGTTTGCGTAAACCTCTAAAGGGGTAGCTCTAACAGGTACCTACAGCAATGGCTGCATGCTCATACATATACATTTCCGCTGCCCATTGGCTCACAGTGGTTTTACCATATTGAGACAAGACAAGCTCTCCTTGCGTAGCAAGACAAAACAACTACTGTCCGTGTGCAGGGCGCTGCCCTTTGATCCTTAGGGAATAAACTGGTCATACACCTCCTAACAAGGAGCATTTCCTTGTGGGTGTATCGGCTCACCCCTCCCTTAGGGGAGACCCCTTTAAAGGGGGCTTTAAAAGGGGCTTTAAAGGGGGCTTTAAAGGGGCTTAAAGGGGGGCTTCAAGGGGGGCTTAAGCCCCCCTTTGTCAAAGGGGGTGGGGTGAGCCGATACACCCCTGATTACTCCTGTGGGAGTGTATGACCAGTTTGAGTCTCGTGGGATCTAAGGCAACGCCCAGCACACGGACAGCGATTGTTTTGTTCTGCTACGCAGAGAGAGCTTGCTACAAGTCGGTAAAACCACTTGAACCAGTGAGCAGCGGAATGTATATATGTGAGCATGCGACCAAGACATTGCTGTAAGTACTACCCCTTTAGAGGTTTAAGTAAACAAACAGACAACAATTTTCTTTTACTGAAAGCATGGCCGCGTGTTCACACATATACGAATAAAGTGCTCACCGTATTCAGTGTTGCGGAGTATGGACTCATGAAAAGGATAATATCTTAGATATTCCATTAGTTATGCAGAGCACACACTCACTCATTTTTGAGTCTACAAGCATGAGTCGTGTCAAAGAGAGATCTTCTGTACATGATCAAGTCTACGACTGCTACTTCTACTTCGAATTATGCAACGGCTCACTGAACTCTTGTTAGAGCTTGGATTTCTTTTTGTGCTGCTGCTGAGAGTTATTCACCTCTGGGCCCGATCCAGGTTTGGATCATAGGATCTGCTATAGGCGTTCGGATGAGGCTCATCCGGGTCCGAATGGTCTTCCTCACTGCTAGAGTGAATACCAAGGAACCGATTCTCAGCTCTGGTAAAAGCAGCATCTGGATTGCCATATCCGTGATCGGATGTTTCCGGCACTGCCTTAGCTTTCGGCGCAGCTTGTGAGCTGGTTGCCTTGGGATAACCTTGAGGACACGCTGGCTGTTTAGCCTTTGCTTTCGCTTTTGCCTTTTGGCGGTCTTGTCCATCGGAGGATGGCCAGGAGTGCTCTGACTCGTCTCCTGATGGAGATAAAGCATTAGCATGTCTGCTATCCCAATGATGGTGTGTTGATGGTGACGGTGGGCCGTCATCTTCCTCTTCCTCTTCTTCTGAGTCATCCTCAGAACTTGGATCGTCGAAGAGGTTCTCCAGAACATTCCGGAGATTGTTGTGTCTCCTCTCGATTTCAAGAGAGTTATGTAGCAGTTGGTTGAAGATCGTCCTTGCATTTTGTAATGCAGTGACAAGGATCTGTACTCTGGATAGAGTATCGACATGCTTCTCGATGTGCTCTTTTCTTTCGTTTCTGTCCCTCTGTGTAGAGTCACTTAGAGCCATTGTTGAGTTGAGGATACTTGTGTACCTCGGTAGTGGCATGGTTACCGTCATGTCATCGTCATTTATGACGATTGCTCCATCGCCTGTGAGGCTTCGTCGGAGTATTTCAATGACGGGAATAAACTCTGTGCTGAAGACTTCTTCCTCGTCGAAGCCTTCGATATGCTGTAGCATACTTTGGTGGAACTGTTCGGTTGACTGTATAGTTTGATTGATTGATTCGATGTGCCTGTTGATAATGTTTCTGCACATCTGATTGGTAGCCGAACCAAGACTGGTTTCATCAAGAGCAGCGTCTGCTTGATTGCTGAGCCCTTGCTCATGTGCTGCCTTGATGGCCTTGCGCTGAATGCGCTTGTTCATGGCATGTCGTCTTGTAGGACCTTTTGGTCTCACTGAGCGTACAGAAGCCGATCCTTGAGAGGATGCCTTGGCCTTTGGCGGCGGATGTTTCGGAGGAGGTGAGATACAGGCTGCCTTAGAAGGCACTGGTGGCATTGCCGAAGAGGCTGATGGTTTTGCACTAGGTAGTGCAGCTTGACCTCGAGCCTTGGCTGTTGAGCTCTTAGAGAACGTGGTGTGTGTCACACCTAGGGCTTCTTCAGCCATTTGTGCATGAAGAGCATCTTGAAATAAACTTCTCATTTTTGGAATGTTGCTCGAGTTTTCATAGGCTCGGAGGCGGTCAATGTCTCTTTCGGTGCCACGTGGTCGCGTATCACCTCTGTTGAAGATATCGTTTCTTCGAATCTCCGCCGTTGTTACGGCATGGAAGCATGTTTTGCAGAGAATCTTTCGCGACTTATCTCTCGCTTGTCTTAGCTGATAGCATTCGCTGGAGAGATGATAGCACTGGCTACTTGGAGTATGCCAGATTCGTCGCAGATCCGTTGATTCTCCTGAGTTAACCCTGTTGGGTTCTGTCAGGTCTCTAGGAAAGGAGCACTTTGTTTGGCTGCTGCCTTCGGCTTCGGTGGGTGCTCCATACACTGAACTGGAGCTCTCGTCAATTGCTTCCACATCCACCGGAGCCCCATCAGCAAGAGGAAAACATTCCATGCAATGCTGAAGAAGGAAAACTCATCACTTGTTAGTGATTCTGGCAGCGAGGAATGATCGGTCTCCGTTGGTTCTGCATTTGCTCCCCCACGTTTGGGGTGTCCGAACCATCCTGATAGTCCAGCTGCTGTCGCAGCAGTTTTGACTGCCTTTGCACTTGGTGCTGATGGTGGACGCGAAGATTTTCTTCTCCTCCTGCCTGAGGATTCATCTTCTTCTTCCTCTGCTCGTTGCGCATCCATCAGGTTTGATGTCTCGCGCTCATGCTCCTCAATGTCACTCTGAGTTGGTGACTTCTCTTCATCGATTTCGTTGAGCTCATCCAAAGACATGTTGAGCTTTTCGACCACATTCGGCCTTTGATTTCTGGACCTCGATCTTGGTAGATCGTGTTGGTCGGATGAAGAGGATGCCCGCTCTCTTCCTGGTGGAGGATTTGGAGGCTCATTTGGACGTTCGGGTTGTGGCCTCTCCCACCACCTGTTGTACGACTGAGAACGACCTGATGGTCGTGGTTTATCCCACCAGTTGTTACCGGAAGAATATGTGAAATGCTCTTGTGACTGCCGATATCCGGCTAGCCGTTGGTTATGCTCTTGTCGCTTTTTAGCGATTTTCTGCACTTGCTCGTTTGACCTGTTGTGGTTCCCTTTGGTGATCATAGGTTGGATTGTGAACCCTAGTGGGCTATGCCAATCTTTGTCGGAGGGAGCCAACCAAAGGTCGGTATTGGAAAAAGTGGAATAATATCCCTTGGTAGAGATATGTAGACGGGCATCGATTTCCCTGATTCTGTTGGTCTCGTGCCACCTGTCTGAGACCCGCTCCCAGTACGTCCTTTCGACGGCTGGGGTGATCTTCTTGTGACTCGGAGTCGCCGTGTGCGGCGTTTTACCCCAGTCCAAGATATAGGCGTTTATGCAGTCGAGGTCTGCATATCTGTCCTCTGCATCCGGTAGGAGCCTGTTGGCATAATCCAGTCTGTGCTGGTCTGAATTATTGATGCAGGAGTATCGCACTTGTGAGTGCCTGTCTGTCTTGTGATTGAATGCTGCCAGCTTTTTCTCTAGTGAGAGAGTAAAGAGGCTATTCCTGGGATGCACATCGCCACCCTTTAGGGTGAGTCTGCTTGCGATGTTGTTGAGGTCCCCAGCAATGATGTCTGGATTGAATGGAAGTACCTCATCCAGGAAGGCATTGACGTATTCACGTCTCTGCTGTTCCTTATGGGTCATAAAAGAATTAAAATGCACAATGGCAATGGTGACGACCTTGTAAGGTCCTTTTGTACACCAGAGCTCATTGAGATCAGTTGGAGCTTCGGTTGCGAAGATCTCAGCATACGTCTCGAAGTCCTCGGTTCGGGGCTCCTCGCCCTCGACATGCCCATTCCATTCACACAGAATTGGCGAAGGACTCAATTCTGTCAACTGAAGCCAAGAATCTGGCGTTAGGTACGAGCACTTCTGAGGTCCATCGGCATCAGGATCTCTACCCTTGAGAGGGTCTGTCCCGATGAGCTCGATGTACTCTTGTCGAGTCATGCGTTGACCCGTGTTCGGGTGTACCCATTCTCTTGCCTCGGGAATGGCCGAATGATAGCCAAACGTTAGCCGGCATACCGCACCGTGTACGGCCCATATCTGGCGCTTAGCTCCACCATCCTTGGGTCGCACCGTTCGGTGCCTATAAAAATGGTGTATCAGGGCGATATCCGTGGTCGGATCTCCTTTTACGCCCAAGTACATGGATGGTGCCATCGGCTCGTTAGCCGGTGTGTGGATCAGCATGCCTCGATAATCAAATTTCTGCATGGCCTTGATGCTGTGATCCGATGTCAATGCTGCTGCCTCGAGTACGAGGGTGATATGTGCTGAATTGTTGAAGCACATGTCGATAAGTGGATGGTAATCGAATCCCTTCTCAGGTTTGAGTTTCTTCTTGGGATTACCCGCTGGGACAGGAGCTCGATCCATGTTTCCCCAGTTACACACGACAACGCCTAGAGAGGCTGCGTCTGGGTTGGATCCTTCAATATAATCCTTTAGCTCACCTACGCCTCCCATCCGGTTTCGGACAATTTCGTAGTGAGCATCCAGTACATCCTTCGATTCATGTCCGGCTAGGGCAAGAAATGATGCCGGATGGCATGTTCTTGAATCGCGGATGTTGATGTGCTCCTTGTTAATCCTTTTGTATTCCTCCAGAGTTGGAGCTTCTGACGAACTGGTATAAGTTCTTGCAGGGTTGCTCCTAATGTCCGGAATAGTATTTGGATTGACGCCAGGGTTGGCGTATACAAAGTTTTCTCGTGCTATGGCACAGTAATTGTTGATTGCGGTCATCGCCAGACTAATATCCTCATCATTGAGGACAGCCTCATAGACTGCACGACGCTCGTCTGGGGACATTCCGGCAGGAACATTTGACCTTTCGAGGCAATCAACAGGTAAAACACATGAGCACATAGACTGTTTACCCTGTGGGGTAAGTCGACAGTCTGCACACACGATACTTCCACATTGGTAGCAGAAGTAACCTGTTGTTTGATTACACAGGTGACAGCGTGTGACTTCCGGACGCGGAAGCAGTCTTATTTTCTGATTAAGGCTCATGGTTGTTTTCCGGATTCTTACGACTCTCTCCTTTTCAGGAGGTTCAGAGGAGGATGCAGCGCTCTCACGAGGCTGGTCCCACTCCTCGTCGTCTGGGGCCTCCGAATCCTTGATCATGAGAGGCTTCTGCCTCTTTCGATTCCATCGACAGACGTGGATCCTTTCTTTTACCTCCTCTTTCGCGGCTGCATTCAGCCTTGATTGAGCATTGACGTGTTTCTTATTTTCCTTGAGCCTAGCGTTGATACGCTCTCGCTCTTCGAGGAGATCTTCATCGTCTGCCGGTCCCTCGTAATCGAGGTTCAGTTTACTCCGATTAACTCGGTAGTGACCACCTGTCTCGGGATCGAAGATAACCACGAACTTGTCCTTCTGCTTTTGAGGAGTTTTAGGTTTAGGTGGCTCTTCGTCCGAACTCGGAATGAACTCGGTTTCTGACATCAGAGAGTCAAGATTGACCTTTCTCATTCCTTCTTCGAGTTCCTCAGATGGTGTCTTCGTCTTGCTCTTCTTGGAAGAAGTTGCAGGCTCCGAAGAAACAGGTATCCCGGGTGATGTCGGATTGACATCTACCCTCAGTTCTGAAGAGGATGAGGAAGAGCTTGATTCTGAGCCATCATCATCATCCTGGTTAGGATCTGGTTCTTCGGGCTCTGTTTCTCCGGAAGATGATTCTTCCTTGGGAGGAATGACATTCTCAGCAGTATCCTGGATAGGATCTGGCGGTTTGTGAGAAGTCGTAGTTGTGAGAACCTCTTCAGCACTCGCAGTGCCATCTGCGTTCCAGAGTCTGCCCATAAGGCTGTCTGGATTCTGTTCAGTCTCTGCCTTTCTTGCAAGTTTCGATCTAGGATGCACTCCTACTGATGCAGAAGCCTCCTCTACTGTGGTCTCCGTTTTCGAAGGTACCTCGCTTGCAGAGAAAGGATGCTTAGGATGCTCCGTGTTCGGGTTTTCAGACTGTGGAAGAGGGAAGGACTTCTTGTGAGAAGATCTGGCCTTTGGAGGCTCAGGAGGTTGGCGCTTCTTTGCCATTTTTAGCAATTCTTCTTCGAGAGTTCTCCCATGATTCTCACACCACTTCCTTGACATGTGTGTCAATGAAGGCATTTCTTCGTTGCAATAGTCACTCCACCAGGCTCGAACCTTTTTAAGTTCATCATATTGTTCAGACACCCAGAGTTGCTCTGTAGGTGCAAACATAGCGCTGATGGTGTGGACTTGCACCACTTCAGGAGTGGCGAACATACCGCCTTCCGAACGCCACAAGTTGGTTACCGCATTAGCCACGTTTGTGGCATCAAAAACGAGTAGCAGTGGCTTATTTCGCCTTAGTCCTATGGGGGTTGGACGGACGAGGTTCAGTAGAGCGAACTGAACTGTGTCCCTGTTGGGACGTCCGTTCTCCGTCACAAGAGCTTGATAGCTCCCTGATGTGACCACTTGCTTCAAGAGAGAAGAGGGAACGAGACCATGCCTCAGAATCGGCGCGAGGGCCTCTAGGTCTGTGGCATGCATGATGTAACACCGTTCGTCCTGCTGTGCAAGGGATTGCACTGGATTTGTCCCCGATGCCATGAAATCACCTACGGTCATCTGTGACCGTGGCCTATGTTCCTCTGGATCTGGTTCTTCTTCTCTGGTTAGAGAATGTCTTTCACTGTGTCCCCCAACTGCAGCTAGGTAGATCCGTGTCATTTTTGACACATCAGCATCTCGGGGAATAGTAGAGCTGGGTTCGGTCGAAACAGAACGATCATTTTTGATATAGTCCATCACGACCACGAACCTCTGCTTCGTGTTTAGAATGACGGCAAGCGCCATTTCTTGAGGCGAGTATTTTGCGAGATGATTCTCGGCAAGTAAGTCCAGAGGTAGCAGATAATTGTGTTTACCTACAAACAAATCTGGTCGATCTTTGGAGAGGTGTCGGGTTAGATGCGCCATCCACTTGCCGATCTGATTGACCTTAGCCAGAATGTGGAGGCACATCTCTCTGGAGAGTCCAGTCGAGTTTACCAGGTTTGGTACTGACTGTTCGTAGTGGTACTCTCCGGAGCCAGTGAGTACGACACTGTCCAGCACCTCCTGTGGAAGGCCTGTCTGGAAGTGATGGGCGCACATCAGTGAGAAGTCTCTTGGGTCTTGCGCATGGTTGCGCGTATTCTGACTCCAATAGATCAGTGGACTACAGTTCCAGGGTCCACGGAGGACTCCCTGGTACATTTCAATTCCATGCTTGGAATATAGATTGAGCCTTGCTCCTCTTGTATGTCCGCCGTGGGATATCATGGTTGATAATTCCCTTGGAGACGGATTCTCAACGTGAACCGATCCAATAAAGATGACCATGCGTGGTTTCTCACTCCTGTGCGTCCGTTGTCCACCGTGGTCGGTGTATCTAGACGCCTGTTGGCGTGATTCAGGGAATGGCATATCCATGTGTGGATGTCGGCCATGATGTGCTGCTACTGCGCCTGGTAAGGCGTGTCCCTGACGACTGTTGAAGTTTGACCTCGTAGCCATACGGGCCCTGGGGTCAAAGGTGTTGCACAAAGGCAGAGTAGGCTTTGAAAGCTGTAAGCTGAAAGCGGCTGCGGAATAAAGAGAACGTGGATCACTCATGCACATGTATGCGCAACAGAGAATGCAGCATGCAGACACAAATTTTCTTTTAGACAAAAGATAGTCTAAAAAGAAAATCCAGCACATGTTTGTGCGGTAAATTGCCTTGGTTACCACCAGATTCCCTGACAGTAAAATATTTTGTAGATCTCTGTTGAGATATCAACTCCAAGGAAAGCTACCGCTGATGCGGCATTCTTTAGGTGATCAATGATCCATCGAACAGTAAAAGCCTTGTGTTGTAACATCTCCCGAAATGGAGGATGTATGTCAGTTTCGGGAAGGTTCCCTGTTTCTAGAGCCTTGATAAGCTCATCTGGCTGTGCTGAATGTTTCGTAAGGGCATCTGCCAGGCAATATTTCGAACTGACGTGAGCTAAATCATCCAAGGAACCAGAGTTAGACTCCTTTCGGAGCATCTGAATAAGATGATGAGTTTCCTTCTGTTCCGGAAGATGAGTTGTGCCTGCAGTAGTCACCAAATTGTTCGCATCAGTTCTTATGTGGATGGGCACTGTCTCTGATGAGAGATCTGCCCAGAGTCCCTTAAGAAACAAACAGGTACCAAAACAACGCATGAGTGCATTTAACTCTGCCACCGTAGTGGACATTGTCGTCGTAGTAATCTTGTGAGATTCATAGTCTACCAGGCTACCTCGTGAGGATGTTTCCTTTAATGGAGGACTCAGAGAAATCATTCTTCTTGGAAGAAGTTGCTGCGGCGGATTGTTTCACGCCTTTCAGTTTTGGATTGTGTTCTTCAGCAAGAAAAATGACATGCGCTCTCTGCGATGACTTGTCATCATTGTTCCTATAGGAAGCATCCGGATAGCCCAGAATACGAAGGTTTCCTTTCAGCGGCCAAAAACGTAATTCTACTTCAGTGGCCTTAAGGATTCGAACAAGTTTGTTCAATTCTCTAATGTCACCTATTGTTGGCTTGGCAGTCTTGCTTGCACACCTGCTGAAACGGTAACAAATGTGAGCTTGGGTCCGGCTTTGTAGCCAATTAATCTGACCAAGAACATTTCGATATGCAGTGTGCTGTTGTAGTGTACATGACTGCTCATTGTTGAGCTTCTTGTCAAACACAATTTCTTCTAAGGCCTCAACTGCAAGGTTCTGATTCACAGAAATGTGAGCTGGTACAGATGCTGTTGCATGTTTCCAGACTGGTCTTTGTCCTACAAACATAATATTGTTTGTGTCCTCAGAACCTACTGTAAACTTCCTTTTGATCGAGTCGATCACGGCCTTACGAAAGGTGTCATCACCGGCCATGCACAAATCATCTACATGCAAACAGACTACTCCATCTTGTCTACTCTTGGCATTATTGCCTGCCATGGGATCAAGGAGATCGTCGATTGCTGACTCCATTGACTTTGGCTGAGACTTCTTAAGTTCCGTCTCTGCTGTTGCAGACTTCTTTCCATACAGAACATATGTACAACGGTCCGCACGAGTCGGAACGAGGCCATAGGACAGAAGGGCCTTGTCTACAATGTTCCACCATGTGCGAAGTGCATCGTTGAGTCCGTATGTGGGCTCCTTCGTAGCTATGTAAGGAGGATAACCTGCCTCAGGCACGAGACTCATCGTATGCCTCACCTTGCAGAAAGGCGGTCTTAAGATCAATGTGAGTCAGATTCCACAGCTTGTTAGCTGCTAATTGAATCGCCAAACGGATGATACAGAGTCTGATGACACAAGGTATTTCTCCGAGGAAGGTGATCTTGTTGATGAGAAGGACTGGATTCTTCTTTCTGAAGAACAGAAACTGTGTAGCAACACAGGATCCTTCTCGATGCCGCACTACATGCACGGCGGCCCTGTCGACATCCGAGGTAACCTCAAGAGTGAGATCGGACCGAACACGGTACAGACCTTCCAACCACTAAAGAGAAGCGGGAAATGAAGAAGTAGTTCGACGAGGCAAAGGCAGCTGAGTATCAGAGCTGGCTGGACAGCAAGCTCGGAAATATCTGAAATTATGTAACAGGTTGATGAGTCCTAACTCTAAAAAACAGATAAGATGGTGGAAACTTCCTGAAATGCAAGGCCCGTTGGGTATTACGAGGTTTCCAGGATCGACAGAAGGACATCCAGCAAACTGATAGTCCTGCCGCCAGTCGTCCAGGCTCTCTGGTTCAGGAGAACTTGACGTATGAGGAAGAATGGACGGTTGTCTGGGATCATCAGAGACCATCTCTTCCGGAGGATTCTCCATCATCCTGTTCCTGTTATGGTGCCATCTTCGGCTTAGACTTGGAGTAGGCACCTGTGGAGGTGACTTCTGTTTGTGCGGCGAAACCTTCTTTCCGATGAAGACCTTGGCGACACATCACCTCCGAGGAGACGGCGTGCGAGGAGGCGGATCTAAGCGAGACTTAGCCCAAGCAGAAGCCAGACCCGTCATCGGATCACGGAGGAACGCCAGGAGACATAAGTTGATCTGGCTCAGGCATCGTCAGACGTGACGTGAGGGCTCATTGGTTTGGTCCGATGGCAAGACCTCCTCGTCAGAATAATGACATCTAGTGGCGGCCGGATAGACGGCGAAGATTTGCCATCAGACAGCACGCCCGAGAAGTTGTAGGGTGCATTGTGTTCCAGGACACCTGATGCGGAAGACAACAGGTCAGTAATATCCGACACCAACGCATCCAGGGACGGTGATGGTTTGGAATGATGCAATGGTCACTTTTTCTTGCTCGGGAGAGAATTGACTCTGGTCACAAGTGATCGGATTTTTGGATCTTGCAGCAACTTAGAATCCTTGAGAGGATTGGATTGATCGTGAGAAGAGAATACTCTTGATCGAGCAGATCGCACAATCCATGGAGACATTCGTCTTCTGAATTGCAAGATATCGGTCAACAAGGAGAGATGCGATGCATACGAATCTCGGCGCAGAAACCTTGCTATGCATGAGGCAAAGGTCTCACAGAATTCGTACGGATATACTTGCGCCAGTTTAGTCTTGTGACCGAAGCCTTGAATACCCGTTTCACCTTTGGGTGAAGAGGTTGGAGATTTCGGCTTTGGGATATTCCTATGAATAGGAGTCAGCACCTGCTGTGGCTTGTAGTGCACGTGTGCACGTAATGACACGGCTGCGACCGCTTCCGCAGCCGCGCAAGCTAGGGTTGGGCAGGGGGGGATGCCTGCCTTTTGAAAGCCCACCCTCGCCACCCAATTCTTTTCCAAGCTTCGAAGACGTCTCGCAGGTGGGGTGCACGAGGCCAGCAGCTCAGAAGTTGCGACCTCGTTGCGCCGCCTGCCTGCGACCAGTGTGCATTCTTGTAAAAGGAAGGTCACGGGCGCAACTTGATGCTGTTAGGCTGCGGTGTAGGGAGCGTGTCAGGTTATGCATGAAGATCGAAGATCTAGACTCATAGTATCCTTTTGGATCTTGCACACCATAGGCCTGGAGATTGCATACCTCATAGCAAACCTTTGGGTTAGAGAACAATCGTTTTGCTTCTGGTGTTGACCAAAGCTTGCTGTAGTAAGGATTTTCTAGGACGAAATATCGCCCAAGTTTCATTTGGTGATCTTCAATAGATTCACAAAACTTGAGAGTCGAAAGTCTCTTGCTAGAGCCTTTCTTCCACTGAGAATACCAACTGGACCATTGGGAGTGGTCCGGAGACATCACAATAATGGTAGGTTCTTGCTCCTTGATTATCCTTAGAAGCTTTGAACGGCCTTGTGGCTGTTCAAGATCTAATCCACTGCGCAAGTCTATCGGCTGTCCTACTCTCAAGCCTGATAAGGCAGCCTTGTGACTCATACGAGGTGATCCTCCGTAGAGCTCCAGGAAGTCGATCTTTCCTGAGCTGGTGACCTGCCAGTGACACTCATGATGAGGTATTGTCAGATCTGATGAAATCAGGGACGCATCAAAGGTGACCATACAGCTGGCATGGTCTGAACCTTCTGATGTAAGAGTTTCTTCATCAGGTGCTAAGGGAATCTCTACATCAGATGTGATGTCATAGTTCTTTCTCAGTTTGGAGATATTCACTCGCACAATACGAGTGCCTAGATCAACACCTACCATGGAACCTCCGAGTTCGGAGATTACCTTTCCTTTTAGCCAGGATCCATGTTTGGATCCGGTTGATCCGATTTTTGATTTGTCTTCTGACCAATAATAGACCTTATCTCCTAGAGAGAAAGGTCCTTCGGTCATCGAGAGCCTCGATGCGAGATCTCTCCTGAGGTCATCAGATTGGCGTGCCTCTTGGTAGGCTTTGTTGGCAAGTTCCTTAATGGCTCTTGCAGTAACCTCAGTGTCGGTAGGATTACCGGTCAACTGATTGGGGTCTGCATTCTCGGGCGTTATAACGTCTCGAGGACGTCTACCAAAGGCCATCTCTAGAGGAGTTACTCCCCCGTATGTAATTGAGGAGTTTCTTGCCAAACATGCCTGACGCACTAAGTTACCATACTTCATAGTGATACCATTATATTCCGGATCACCATCCTTGAGAATCTGAAGTATGATCTTAATCTGATGTTTCAGCAATCGTACAGCTGCCTCGGCCCTGTTAGGCCATGGTGTACCTGGGCCTGTGGCTACAGGTTTGATATTCTGCCGATTAAAAATAGGCCTCCATTTTTGGAGTCATGAAGGCTTGACCTCCAACAACAACCTTTGGGTTGATCTGGTATTTCTCAAAATAGTCATTCATGATGGACATGGTAGTATGTTCCTCCTTGTCCTGAACAACTTCAGATGTCAGGAGGTTTGTCGCTCCATCATAAAGTATGAGAAATATAAGTCGACTAGCCTTGCCAGGAATTGGCAATTCACCATGGTCTACAAAAGTTAGATCCCCAAAGGTTTCGGATCTTAGACCTGATATTTTCGCCCGCGAAGGGGCTCATTTGTGTTCCTGACAAGCTGAGCACTTCTTGACCAGTTGGTCATAGAGCTCATAAATTTCCTTCGGAATCTGAAGAGCTTTTGTCCTTCTTTTGAACTGATCTATGTTCATGTGACGATGCTTCAGATGAAGCTTGTAGAGTTCAACTGGATCCTTGAGCTTCTCGTGAATCCTACGAAGGGCAATAGGAAGAGAGGGTGCCGGTTCAGGCACAATTTCCTCTCCGTGGTCTCTCTCACCTGTTGGTGAGTCTGTCCTAGGAGCAGGGTATTCTCTTGACTCAAGTGGTTCTACCTCCGTCCCGTGATCAGCTCCTGGGACAACAGATCTCTCCTCCACTGGAGGTTTAACTGCATATTTCTTCTTCTTGAGAAGATTTTTGAGACCTCTTGGAGTCCTTACCCTTCCTTGTGTTTCTGGTTCTGGTTCATGTTTGGCGGAGTGGACAGTGTCACAACGGCCCGAAAGAGGTGAAGCCTAGTCGTTCCGACTCCCTTTTGTTCTTCGGTTCGACAAGGCGCTCCGCCGTGAGTTGACTGCTTGACCACCCGTCGCAGCAAAACGTGTTTGTGACTCCACTTGCTGCCCTTTAGTTTTGGTATGGTCAAGTGTGAATTGGCTGAACTTGACTGTTAGAGATAACGTAGAGTTCAGCTGTTGAACGACTTGATCTTGGCTAAGCTCGGCTCAAGTTCGTTCTTTTGCCCGCCCGCCCAGCCCGGTTTTCTTTCTGGGCCGCGGAGTGGACAGTGTCACAACGGCCCGAAAGGGGTGAAACCTAGTCGTTCCGACTCCCTTTTGTTCTTCGTTCGACAAAGGCGCTCCGCTGTGAGTTGACTGCTTGACCACCCGTCGCAGCAAAACGTGTTAGTGAGTGCTCCACTTGCTGCCCTTTAGTTTTGGTATGGTCAAGTGTGAATTGGCTGAACTATATCAAACCACTCCCCTGTCCCTTTCTTGGTGTTACACCGACTTAGCTCAGGGGAATTTGCCCTCTGTGAGTGGAGCGATTATCTGCTGGCAGTGCAACCTGCTGAAGAGTTTTAGCCGTAAACAGACGGTTGTGCCGAGGCTGAATTGAGTGCTTTGGTAGAGACTGTGAAAGAGGCTTTGTTTGCAGGGTTGCTTCAACAGTCGTTTTTGGAGGGATTGCCTGAGGATGATACCGGAAGCTTTTGGATCCGGATTTGTACCGACTCTGAGTCGGCAAAGGCGATTGCTTCAATGGAGGGACTCTTGAGAAGGGTTCGTCACCTGGAGCTGCGGTGTGCTTTCCTGCAGCAGATGGTTCAGTCGGGGAGAGTGATCCTCGAGTTTGTGGCCGGAGCATATAATGTCTCCGACGGCCTCTACGAGGTAACCGGTTTGGTTTCTTTTGAAGACGAGTTGGGTGAGTTTGAGTTGGAACGCCTGACTGCAGAAGAGCCGGTAAACCGTTCTTTTGTTCCTGAGGAGTACGTTTCACTGTGTGAAGCTGTGGCGAAGAACCAGGTCACCTTTGTGGTCGTGGAACTGTTCTGCCAGGAAGAAAGTGCCTTACAGAAGGCATGTGAGAAGCTTGAGATTGCCTATGTGGGCATCACTGAAAAGCTTGACTTTTGTTCTGAGCAGACGCAGTGTTTTCTGAAGGAGTTGTTTTCTGTGTTGAGTTGTGGCTTGAAGACTAAGATCTACTGCCATATCTCCACTCCCTGCACCACTGGGTGTCGTTTGCGTTACCGCGGGTGGCGCAAGTACAGTCAAGAGAAGTGGGAAGAGAAGAAGAAGTTGCATCAGCGTGCTTGGGAACTTCTTGAAGGTTTGTTGAAACCGGTTGCTCGGAGTGAACGCTTGTTGTTGACTCAAGAGTGGCCTCTGCAGAACGACCTCTGGAAGGACCCGCGGTATCTTCAGGTTGCTTCAGAATTGGGGCTTTCTGAGGGTATTGTGGTAGATCGCTGTGCGTACGACTGTGTGTTTAAACGGTGGTACTTTGCCACGAACAGTAAACGCTGGGTCCAAGTGTTTCCTAAAAGGAATTGTGACCAAGTGCATGAACATGTACAGGTGGAATTGAAAGATTCAGGGTTCTATCCTGAAAAGCTAGGTCTAGAGCTTGTAAAGTGTGCTCAAAAGACACTAGGTGCCGCATCAGTCCAAGAGGGGGTGTAAAAATCCTTTGCGTGTTTCGGTCCAGCTGGGCCTTCTTGCTTATAATGCTCATGATCCCTCCGTGGTGTGGACATTTCGCATGTTCATACCACTGGGGGTTGTACAGTTCCGCGATGTACAGGCTGCTGGTAGTTACTCGCTGTGTATAGGCGCTTGCTGCCGCCACGGTTCTAGGAAGAACCTCAAAGTTCTCTTCTGCGAGACCCTCTCTTGACGGCTCTGGGCATCTCCAGTCTGAACTTCTGTGGTGCCAGGTGCAGCTTCGATATGCCTGCATGCCCGTTGATATTCGTGGCATGTCGAAACACTCACCTGTCTTGCCTACGCTTGGTCCAGAGTCACCGTCCGTGCAACAGCTTTGCCCCGCTACTTTCGAGTGCCGGGGCGAGGCTTCCGTAGACAGGTAGTCTCTGTAGATCAGTGTAGCTGTAGTTAGTTTCTGGCCTTGGAGCTGCGACCTTTTTGCCCGCTCGGAAAGAAAAATCCCATTTGACCTTGGATGTCCTGATGTTTTCGGCATGCCTGAAGCTGTGAGGAGTGCTTTTGAGTTAGGAAGTGACTGCACGTTCGTTTCGTCTCGTTTCGTTAGTGCTTGAAGTGTTTTGCTTGGAGACAGACAGCTGCAAGGTGTTTCACTGTCAGTCAGAGCTCGACGCGACTCCGCTTTGGCTCAAGAAAAAGACCGAGTGCTGCGCGCTCTGTTTTTCACAGAAGAACGCCGACTTCAGCGAAGTCTTCGACGTGCTGGGCGTGAGAGTGGACTTGTCCAAACAGCACCTCGGCGAGGTCTCCGTCAGCAACAAGCCGACTAGAGAGTCGTGCACGGACCGCCCAGGACAGTGTCCATCCATGCGCGCAGGAAGGTCCACCTGTACATCGACGGGGCCTGCGAATGGGAGACCCCACGCTTGGTGCCCAAGTGCGGCCTCGGTGCAGTGCTCATCGGCGAAGGCTTCGCCTTCACCTGGGGGTTGCAGATCAGCGCCCAGGTGGCAACCCAGTGGGTTGCCAGGGCACAGAAACAGCAATTGGTCTATGAGTGCGAGCTGCTGCCCTATTTGCTTAGCCTTCAGCTGTGGGCAAGATACATCGCAGGCAGCGACCTGTTTGTCTGGATAGACAATGACGCAGCGCGTACCTCCTTGCACAAGGCCTTCACAAGGAAGGCGGAAGGAGCAGCGATAGTTTCGCAAGCAGTTGATTTTGAGGAGTCCCTGCAGTGCAGGGCCGCTTTCTTCCGAGTCCCTACGGACAGCAATATTGCTGATGGACCCAGCAGAGACTGGTGGGAAGAAACTCAGAGGCTTGGCGCAGAGCGCCAATACCTCCCGCCTGACGCAGTGCCGTTGGCTTTGTCATTGTCGAAAAAGGAAACAGTGTTTTCACTTGCGTGTGGTTCACACTAGACAAACTTTGCCGTGCAGCTTTCGGCTTGAAGTTGGATCTGTGATCCAAAAGTTTTTGTCCCACCCACCACACCCTGTATAGTATGCGGGGTCGGGGACACCGCAGATGCTCTGCTAGCAGAGCTGTCAGGAGCAGCGCTCCTATGCTATCTCTAGCAGAGATGCGTCAGCACAGAGTGCGCTTTGTACATTGGCCGTAGGCCGTGCAGAGCACAGAGTAGCAACTCGTAGCTGCAGTTACCCAGTTGGTCAAGAACGTTTCACCTGTTCTCCCGTTGTACGGGTTAGTCCCTTGTAGGGGTCTAAAGGCGGGGGGGGTGAACCAGTCGTTCGCCTTACCCTCGACCAGCGGTCGACTTTTTCCGTTCGGATGCCAGTGGCATCTTTTCTTCAGTGCCCGAAGATCGGGCCCGAACTGACCCCCCATATCCGCTAGGAGAAAAAAGAGAGAGAGTGCTTTGCACAGGGTTCTTCTGCAGCGCAGTAAGGGTTTCCCAAACGCGCGCAAACGGAAGTTTCGTTGGAAAATAAAATTCTATTTTTTGATGCACGTATTGCATGAAATCTTATGGTATATATATATATATATATATATAGACACAACATCATATATATATATATATATATATATATATGCTCACCCCCCCCCGGTGACAGACCACGGGTCTAAAAAACACCGTGCACAACGATATTCTGTGAAGCAAAACCGTTACATGAGGTATATAGTATAGCACCAGACGTGCGGCACATGAGTTACGTAATAGTCTTGTGGTAGTATCGGTATTAGGGTGAGTATTGTTATTAATATTAGTACTATTGCTTGCTGTAAGTATACGTATCAATATTGCCAACTATAAATTAGTGTTAGTGCTCATGTTCGTGTTAGAGTTAGCGCTAGTGCCAGTGTCAATGTCAGTAATACAGCACCACTGCTACGAGTAGTATCAGTATCAGTCTTAATGCTGGGTTTAACAGCAGCTTATATTCGCAGAAGTGCTAGTATTAGTATCAATATTAGAACTAGTTAGTTTTGATATGTTAGTATATTGATAGTCTCGTATATTAGCAGATTAGTATATCAATACATCAATGTATTCGGACAGCAAAATATTTGCATACTTGTATACTAGTATATTTTACATGTTAGTACAACTGGTGCATGACTACACTACTATACTGCTGTATTAGCTTACTAGTATATTGACATACCAGTATATTCGTACGTTAGCATATTAGTGTACGAATATGTGTACTATATTACTGTTTTATCTAATCATGTATAAGTATATCAGTATGTTGGCATATTAGTATACGAACTTGTCATGTCGGTATTCTTGCATAGTGCAGTAGCCGTATATGATTATAGTCACATATTCGTATAGTATATTCATACAACAACGAGAAGTATATTGATACATTGGTATATGGGTATATGCCTATGCCAAAGCATTAATACATGAATGCACTGATGTATATATCTGTATCTTAAGATAGTGGTACGTATTTTATGTACATGAGTATATGCAGGTGTCTATTAGTAATGGTATTAGTTTTCATATCAATATGAATATACTATTGGTATTCGTAGGAGTATTAATGTCAATAATAGTAGAAGTAGGACTATTTATACTCGTAATAGCCATAATATGAGTGTTCATGCTGGTAATACTAGTGGCATTCTTGAATATGCAGCAGATTATCAAAGTCCGTATTAGTGTTGGTGATAGCACTACTGTTAACGCACAAGGGTTTACGTATTCGTATTCGTAGGAGTATAAATAGCTATGTAAATATTGATGTTAGTATAGATTTTGTGTTAAGTATTAGCAGTAGTGTTAGCGTTAGTACTATCATATTATTGATGATATACATTCGAAAGAATGTTTGTATTGTTATTACTCTTGACCACGTGAAATTCTAACAGTTGAATTCATGAGTGAGTTAAAGGATTTGTATTTTAATATGGTGGTATGCATGTTTATGTACATTAGTACATACAGGTGTGTGTTAGTATTGGTATTATTATACATTATTATCAATATGAATATGGTTATTGATATGCGTAGGAGTACTAAGAGCAATACTAATCAATCTTAGTATTTGTGTTATGCATATTCGTACTAAGCTTTATAGAAGTGTAATATTAGTAGTAATGCTGGTATTAGCTTGAGCATTCAACAAATGATCAATGTCAGTATGTTCAATGGCAATACTATATGTAGGAGTATCAATACATATATGTATATATAGATATACAGATAGATAGAGAGATATTCGTGTAAATATGGGCATGAGTATTGACAGCCCTTGCCTTTGCAAGTAATCTGGTCCGATGCGGAGACTAGCGCGACAAGGCGCGCGGGTGTCCTACCAAGAAAGGAATTACAGAGCACACGTGTATGGATGAGGGTTGTGCTGATACACTACATAGTAAGCACTACACAGTAATCTTACTTGAGTCATATATAGAACAGATTCCAGCATTTCCAAAATTTCCAAAATTTCCAAAATTCTCTCCCCTAACTTTCCGCATTTCCAAAATTTCCAAAATTTCCAAAATTTCCAAAATCTCCGAAATTTCCAAAATTTCCAAAATTTCCCGACCTAGTCGACAGGATTTTTCCAAAACATAAGGGCGGACTTTTTGGAAATTTTGGAAATTTTGTGGAAATTTTGGAAATTTTGGAAATTTTGGAAATTTCGGAAATTTTGGAAATTTTGGAAATTTTGGAAATTTTGGAAATCCGGAAAGTTAGGGGAGAGAATTTTGGAAATTTTGGAATTGAGGCTTTGAAAGCTGAGTGCCCCCTCCCCCCGATCACAGACCATGCACTACGACTGAGTCGAAAGGGCATGGTCTGTCATGGGGGGGGGGGTGACCATATATATATATATATATATATCACACACACACACATGCATATATAAATATACACACATGCATGCACATTTTTACATATATATACACATACATACATACACAAACCCACATACATATATATATATATATATACTTTTCACTTTCACTTTCGGCGATGCAAAGTCGGAACTTTGCTACGTAACTTGGGAGACAGGCTTACGCCCGGCTACGCTGTGCTCGGCACATCTCCCGCCCATCCAAACCAGCCTATGCTGTAATGGAGGGGTCCCCGGCACTCATGCCCAAAAGCAGGACCTTCCAGCAGTCATTGACAACGAGAGTACACAAACAGATACAGATCACCGCCGAGCTCCGCAACTCGTTGTTCAGAGATGCGAGTTGCAGGCCGGCCATCGTCAGAAAGCATAAAAGTACGAGCATCAGGATCACAGAGCAATGACTGGTAATGTCCCTCGTCTGGGGCTTCGCCGAGATGCACTACCACAGAGTAGAGTCGATACGCTGTGTGATGAAAATCAAGCCCAGAGCTGCAGAACGTGGGTAAATCAACAAATCAATCAGGCCGAACTCGGTACCGTCGCTTGACAGCTCGGCCTCCTTGCACAGCGAAGTGGAATCGACTGAGTTGCAGAATAATCAGCCTAGATGGAACGACAGCAGCATGCATGTCCTCCTGTTGATGCCATTTGGTAATCAAATGTTGAACCGAACAGACACAATCGGAGTCATCTTCAAGGTTCCCCGGTGGCACCAACAGGAGGGGCACGGACTGCCCACTGTCAAAAACCTGAAACATGGCTCTCTCAATTCCCCGAGCTTGCCATGGCAAGGTTATCTCCCCAGAATTGAAGAAGGGCTTTTCGCAGAGAAACTGAAGAAATTCCGCGGCATCGTGCTGCCTATGGGGTTGTCTCCAGCCCTTCATCAGAGCAATCCAAACCGGATGCAACCAGAGGTGAACTACGGCCGCGCTGGCCCGTTTGAGTAGACTTCTGACAAAGTCCACGTAAGCTGCTTGAACGATGCTACAGCTCGGCCCCACCTGACAAGCAACATGAAGAACAGCCTTGAGCACAGCATTCGCATAGCAGTAATTATGCTGATTGCCAAGTCGAGCGAGCACTACTGCGCGAGATTGCTCAGGCGCTTGCACAATGCGCTCAGTTGCATTCTCTCTGTCTGACGTAGCAGCCCGATGCCAGCCAGGCTCCGGACTGGCTCAGACGATGAAGATGATGCCATGCCCTTTGTGCCGGTTCCACACGGTTGCTCACTTCGAGAAACATTCCCATCGTCTCCGATTTGTACTCCTCCGCCAACTTTCTCATGCCGTAGAATCTGGAGATCACCATTTCCTGCGTGCTCAACACCACAAGTTCGTCCAGGGCCTGTCTGATGGCCTCCGGCGTCTGGGGGGTCGCCTTCTCGTCGTAGACGTGTCGATGCTCCAGAGGATCCCATTTGAGCCCGTAGACCAGTTTCTCGTCCTTGGAGAGCCAACCCAGTTCCTGGGCTCGAGACCGGGAGGACGGGGTCGCCATCATGCTGTCGAAGCCCTTCTTGGTCACTTCCACCAGGTGTTGAAAAAGCATTGCTCGCATCGGGGCCTTGAGCTGCGAGGGGTCTTGCTCTTTCATCTGATGCCACGCCTTCCCCAACATGTAGAGGGACTTGGCAAGATTGTCCTGGCCCTTGGTCTGGATGAAGACAATGTAGGCGGTGTCCTGGCGGAAGATGTTCAACTGCACCTCCTGTCGCAAGATGATGGTGGTTAGCAGATTGATGCGGGCTCGGAGCTCCTCGATCTGCTTCGCCTGTGTCTTGGCCGTCTCCGGATCGTCGGAGGTCGGACCGAAGTGACTGTCCGACTTCTTGGGATGGCGCCCGTTCCCTTTGCCGCGCCAGAAGCCTTTGGAGCGATCCCCTGGCTGAGTCTGGCCCTTTCCTTTGCCCTTGACGTTGCCCTTGTCCTCCGCGGCGTGTTTTGGCCACTTCGGGGGTCGAGAGTCCAGTGATGGCTGTGGGTCCTCCAGGGCCCATGGATCCTCCAAGGTTGGAACAAGGGATCGGATCAGATCCAGCTCCTGGGTCGCCTCCTTCAGCTCCTGGAGCTCCATCGGCAGGGGGGGCTCCACCTCGAATCCTCGCATGAACATGGCTGTGGAGTGGAGCCGCCGAGTCACCTGCAAGGCCTAGTGGTGTGCCTCGAGCAAGACGCCGATGTAGGTAAATCCCATTAAAGATACCTACACAAGCCCTGAGATGGGCATCACGTCGCTGATAGCCTTGGCCACAGTACTGGCACGGATTTTGGAGCCCGATGTTGCTCTTGATGATGTCCGCAATGCACTGATCAACAAGCTGTGCTCTCTCAGGGTGTTGTGATTTCATGTGGCGGCGGACGTACTGGGGCTTGACACACCAGTGATTGCATTCCAAGCAGTGATGCAACTTGCTGCGGGTTAGGGGAGAGAGGGCGAGTTGCTGCCAGCTGCAGTCCTTGGCAAGAGCAAGCATAGCTTCAGAGTGGATCAATGCATCATTCAGCAGGGGAATGACATTCACTTCGGGATTGTCCTGCGCATATATCATTCTCAAGGCCTCGCAGCTGCGAGTATTGATGTGATACGAGAAAGCCGGCCAATCCGCGAATTTGTGACCACAGTGTTTGCATTCTGGCATGCCGTCCTTGGCATGTTCTGTGGCTGCTCGTTTCCTGGCTCGCTGTCGTTCTTGGGTTTGGGCTTCTTGCTGAACACTGTCAAAATGAGAGCAAAATTGATGACGCCCGAGAGAAGCCTGCGTAGAGAAGGACAGACCACAGATATCACACTCAAACGATTCATGCAGGACCTTGTCCACACAGACTAGGCGTGATGGAACTATGTCAGGAGTGGTTTGATTGCTCTTGGACCACAGGTCCGCTCGGGCATCCAGCAGGTGCCCTCTCACAAGGTCCCGCCACTGAAGTTGATCCTGGCCTGGAGCTAGGCTGGAGCCAAGGCAGACATCCAACTCAGCACGACGGTCAAGGGCCTGGTGCAATCGTCGAAGTGGAGTCTTGATTCCAAGCCTGGCAAGAAAGTCAATGTTGGACTCCCTAGTGAACATGCTGTACGAACGGGTGATCGATCGCGCTTGTTGTATAAGCTGGCTCTGGAGCAAATGGATGTCAGCCAGCGGAAGGCCTGCCCCATCCAGTCCATGAAGAAGAGCCGGCCAGACACATCCTTGCCAGAGTCGTAGTCGAAGCGATTGCGGGACCGAGCGGTTTCGCAGGATGATTCCCAGCCTCGAGAAGGAGGTCCGAGCGACCCGAAGCCTGTGCAGAAGAGTCTCATGCTCAAACCGTTTATACGAGAGGATCACTCCGAGATAGACATGCTGAGTGACAATCTTGATGTGAATCGGCTTGCTCTCGATGATCATCTTTAGATGTGGACCCTGCGGGAGGTGAACAACATATCGAGCTAGGGCTTTAGCAGCTTGGGGCCCATGCAATGCCAGCAGCACCACCGTCTTTCCCAGACTGATACAGAGGCCATGTCTCTGTAGGCAAGTGAAGATGTGCTTGATGGCCTGATAGGCTCGTTCGAGATCTCGGCCCGACCTGAGTTCCCACGAGTAATGCATGTCGTCTGCGTAAGAAGTGTTGCATTTCTGGATGTCGAGAATCTCGGGTTGATGCATGCGTCGCATCAGCCAGCCGCTGTAGATTGCCCACAGCAGGGGGGCGAGGCCGCAACCCTGCCGGAGCCCACGCAGGAGCTGGATCAATTTTTCCTTCCCTCCATGCCGGACATTCAGCCGAGCTTGACCATGAACGAGAAGGATGGCCTGGATCAGCTCGTCCGGGGCTCCAGTGTCGCGAAGGGCATCCTCGAGAGCCGCTCTGGGGACAAAATCGTAGGCGCATGAAATGTCTAAGGACAGTTGGCACCCGCCAGAAAGCTGAAGCTGAGGCCGGCCTTGTCGCTTGCCATGGAGGTTGGTGGCATTCTGCTGGAGCAGTGCCCTCACACTGGCACAGTGACTAATAGCCCTCTCAAGTGCTTGTGCAAGCGATCTGTCTGCCACATACGCAAATTGGGGCCAGTCCTGCAAGTAGGAGCTGACAAAGGGTCGAAGGCGACCTGCAAGCACCGATGCCAAAACCTTAGCCTGAAGCGGCAAGAGACATATTGGCCTGAGGTGGGCCGGTGTCGTCAAAGTTTTGCCTGCCTTCGGGATCAGGACCAACTCGCGTTCGCGACTTGTTGCGTCAGTGTGTGTGCCCTTCAAACCCACGTGCTTTCGGTACACTTTGTGTACCGTCGTGTCTGGGAAAAGAAAACAAGGTTTCTTTATCCCAAAAAGTTTTTGAACTGATTTATTTTACTTGGAAGTCTTTGACTTTGTGAGCTGTGCAACATGAGAATCATGTCGTGACGTTTGTAGCCACAAGGGTCAAGTGGTGAGTTCTGAAGCTCAAAGGAGTTTCAGGTAGTTCGTGGCCTTGGCCACGCTCTGGGGAGGGCGGCCGCGCATGGATGCGGTGAGCGACTTTGAGGCTCGGCCGGCTGATCTTCTTCAAGTTTTGATCACACCTCTCCCTGGCTTGTCCTTGTGGTATTTTCTCAGTGTGGATTCGCGGCAAGCATTGCAAGCTGCGGGATACGCTTATCACTCCGATTTGCGCTGGTTCTTTGTGGGCGAGGTATCTGTTTTCGATTCCTCTGGAGAATCTGGGGGCGAGGAGCACCGGGAGCCTGATCGTGCAGGTTAAGCATGGACGACCAGACGATCGCCCGCTGCGAGCAGAAGCTCAGGGAATCTCACCTTTGGGGGGTCAATCTGGCAAGCCTTAGGCCCGAGGAAGCTCAGGACGTGGCACGGCAACTTGTGGAGGAGCTTGGTCTTTCTGTCTTTGATGAGTTAGTCGACTGGGTCCTGTTCCATATTGAGAGTGCACGTGAAGGGTTGCAGATGGATCTTCGGGCACAGGGAGTACGTGGTTCCTCTCTGGCTTGGAGGCAGCGGCAATCCTTACTTGACATAGAGGTGACATCGCCCCAAGCCTCTGAATTGGAATTGGCTCTGCCTGAGAAGGGGCGCTTGCGGCGTCCTCGGAAGAGGACCCTGGAGGACAATGAGACCGCTGAGCAGCGGGAGGCGCTCGAGAAGGAAGAGCGCGGGGCCCTCTGCATTCGCCTGCTTGCACTGCTGAAGCGCTTTGGGGCTCCTTGTTTGGGGGATTTTTCGGCAGACATGGATCCTGCAAAAGCTGCACACGTAGTGGCTGGGAGACTTCGGAACAGCAGCTTGAAGAGATATCTCCGGAATGTCAGCGAGCTAACCTTCTGGCTGCTACGGGCAAAACTGAGGGATCCTCCTCCGAGGGCTGGAGATGTCGTTGATTTTCTCTTTATGCTTGCAGACAAGCCGTGCGGTCCTACAGTTCCTGGAGCTTTCTTGAAATCCCTGGCATGGTTTGAACGAGTCTCTGGATTTGATGCTGAGAGCCGGGTTTCATCGAAGACTGTTTTGCTTTCAACGCGTGACATCATAGTCAAGGAGCTGAGGAAGCCAGGGAACCCAATCAAACGTGCTCCCCGGCTCCCAGGCGCGGTGATCGCAGCGCTGGAGAGGCTCGTCTCCGACAAGAGAGAGGCGATGGGAATCAGAGTGGGTGCCTTTTATCGGCTTCTGAAGTGCTGGGGGACGATGCGTTATGATGACATCCAGCATTTATCTCCCAGGGCTGTGAGGTTCGTCGCTGGCAGGCTCCTTGCTATCCTTTATGAGACAAAGACGACTGGGCCAGAGCGGCGGCATGTGGAGCTGCCAATCGCGATTACCGAGGATTCCTGGATTTGCAACAGGGACTGGCTGAGTGAGGGCTGGAGTCTGCTTCAGGATTTCGCCGATTTTGATAGGGACTATCTTCTGCCTGCTCTGAGTGACGACTTCAGCTTTTTCAGGCGACGCATGGCAGGATATGCAGAGGCGGCCACGTTGTCAGCCGCTGTGAATCGGAGGTTGACGACGGCAGATGGGCAAAGGCTCATCCCTGAGGAGCTCACAGACATGTGGACGGAGCACAGCGAGCGGGCGACACTGCCCACCATCTTGGATGGCTTCGGTCTGGAGCCCCGGGACAGGGATGCATTGGGCCGCTGGCGTCCGGAGGGCAGCGACGTTTACAGTCGGAGTTTTTCTGCAAAGGTCCGTCGGATTCATAGATACTTCGTAGCCGAGCTTGAGAAGCAGCGTCTGGCGGGGGATGTAGATGATTTTGATGTGCTTGATGCGGCATTTCAGTGGCTCCGCGCCCGGAGGGGCGTCACCGCGGAGGAGGCGGGCCGGATCGTCGATGACTTCAAGGCCCGACTGGCCTGCTGGAGTGCCGAGGAACCGTCTGCACAGGATTCCGACGGCGAACAGGCGCCTCCCGAAGGGGAGGAAGCAGAAGAGCCCGAAGAGGCTCCGGCAGTGGAGGAGCGGACCTCAGGTTTTGTGCTGGTGTCCTCAAGGCGAGGGGCTGTGAGGCTCCACCGAGCTGGGCGGGAAGGCTGCTGGATGGCTCGCCTTCGGCATTTCAATGAGTGTCGTGTGCTTCCGGAAATGCCGGATCCTTCTGAGTACTCGTACAGATGTCGCTTGTGCTGGCCGGAGCCAGGGGAAGCGCATGAGTCGAGCGACGATTCTAGCGAAGAATCTTCGGGTGCAGAGTCCTATCATGAGGATGGGCTAGGAGACGCGGGCATAAGCCCCCCGGAATCTTGGGATCCAGTCTCCATCGGGAGCTGAAAAACATGGGGAAGGGAGTCCGTTGCCTCAGCCTCGTTCTGAGTTCACTGGACGGCTGCACCTCTGTGCGTTGCTTGAGCTCACACAACGTGGACTTGTGTTTAGTCTCAAGTGGGCCTCCCCGTGTAGGGCGCGCGGAACATAGGGCATGGCGGCGCCAGGCCCAGGGGCAGCGCCTCCAGCGGCGCCGGCGCCAGCCGACACTCTGGCTCTGGGGTCATCGGACCTTCGATTTCTGCTCTCGAGGCAAGGCATTGAAGAAGACCACCAACGAAGGCTTTTTGCCGCCGGGGTGGATACACTTGACAAGTTCAGCGCCTTTGCTTCCAGTGAGACAGATCTGCTGACGGTCCTTAAGGACGAGTTTCGTCTGGATCCCGCGGCCAATCTGGCGACCCGTGGGCAGGTGGCATCTTTCATTGCATCCTGGAATGCTGCCAAGGTCCGTGTGCAACGACAGGCGGAGGCCGAAGCTGAGCAGGACACTCGCGAGTGGATCAAACCGATCCCCACCTCTGAGTACTTGCTGCTCCGCCAGGCATATGTGAAGGCCTACGGGAACTTGGATGAACGTGTTCTTCCATCCAAGGAGTTTCTGGAGAAGAAGCTACTGGAGGTGGAGCACGGGGAATTCAAGTCAGAGTCCCTGCAAGAAGTCACCGCGCGTGACGAGTTGGATCCTGACACCTTGATGCCAGTTTGGGACTCAAAGGGGGTTATGACTGTGAAACGGGGGTCCTCCCGAGTTCCATTGCCATCGAATCCGGAGGAGCTGCGCCGTCGCTTGAACATCATGCGAAATACATACTTGATGCTGAGGCTGAAGTTCCCGAATCGCAAAGATCTGCAGGACCTCTCGTTCGATCTTTTCGAGCGATATAAAGAATATTTGCTTGGTGATTATGTTCACAATCTGCAGGCCAAGGACGCTGGTGATGCTGTTGTCCATACGCCTCCGTGGCAGCTTGTGCTCGCATATGAACAGGCCATCAGGAAGCAGGCATTCCACTACATGGTCACGGACAACATCGCGATTGCAGCTGCATGGGAGCGGGCCTGGAAGGACCCCGTGACGAAAGAGCGTCACTTTTCGACCCCCTTAGCTCTCTACGCCAAGCGTCGTCCGGATGCTACCATGCCCTCTCGGGACACTTGGATCCCACGACCGCCTGGCAACACCAAGGGCAAGGGCGGCAAGAAGGGCAAGAAGGGCGAGGGTCGTGGCAACGCTCGCTCTTTCAAGGGCCATGCAACCACACGCTCCGGCGAGCCCATCTGCTTCAGGTTCAACACTGAAGAGGGATGCTCCTTGGCGAATTGTAAGTTCAAGCATGTGTGCAGCCATTGTTTCGATCAGAATCACAACTTTGTGGGATGCACCAAGCGGAAGCCAGCTGGCGACACGGCCGGCAAGAGCTGACTCGGCACAGATGGGGGAGCAGCGTTTCACGGCGAGCTGCGCATTCTTTACCTGTTCTCAGGGCGACCGCGAAAGGGGTCGTTGGAAGCTTGGCTTGAAAAATTGGCACCTAGTTATGGCGTTCCACTTAAGGTGGAGGCTGTTGATATTTTGCGTAAACCTTTTGTCGACTTGTCTCAAACCGAAACCCAACAGCATTATCTTCGGAAAGTTCGAGATGGCACTTACTTTGCCATCGTTTTGAGCCCACCGTGCTCGACATTCAGTCGAGCCCCCTGGCGCAACAAGAGGGGACCGCGTCCTCTGCGCTCCTATGCACATCCGGATGGGTTGCCTCACCTACGCTGGGCAGAGCGACGGAAAGCGCGCCTGGGCAATAACCTTGCCGACTTCGCTATGCAGGTGGCAGGGGCGGGCTTGGACCTGCCTTCTTCCTTCGTGCTGCTGGAGCAACCAGAGGATCTTGGGGCTGTGGCACTGGGGCAGCGGCCGTCGTCCATGTGGCAACGTCCTTCTTTCCGCCGTCTCGCGGACCACGAAGCGGTGAGACACGTCGCCTTTCATCAAGCTGATTTCGGCACCACTTTCCCCAAGCCTACGAGGTTGCTACTGCGTTCCCGAGCTACGCTTCCGGCCTTCATGCGACAGGGGCAGCCAACCTTCGACGACCGCGGCTTCTACACTGGACCGCTGCAGCGACATCCTTGGGCAGTTGCCATGAAGGCCCGCTCCGGGATGCCTTTCGCCACCACGGGCACCGAGCGCTGGCCGGCGAACATGTGCAAATGGACGGCCGAATCCATCTTGAACGACTACCTGGCCTCTGCCTCCATCGCCTCCGGAGGGGGTGTGTCAAACTTGGAGCCAGAGGCAGACCTGGGGGACTTGGCGAGAGATGACGCGGGACAGATCATATTTCGCTTCGAGCCCTCGGCAGCAATGAACCCGGAAGCAAAGGGAACACTGGGAGAGGCCGAGCGTTTGGCTTTGGAGGCCCTTCGCAAAGGCTTTATCACTGAGGAGGGCCTGCTCCAGCTTTCGGCTAGCCTTCCGGATGAGTCCAGGATCCGCAAATCTGAAGTCCACGTGGAGGGACAGAGATCATTTACGACGGGTGGCTATGTGCACGAGGGGAAGGCGGGTCTCCGCCGAAACCTGCAGGATTTCCGCTGGAGCAGTGAATTACTGGCGAGGGTGATGGCGGCAGCCTTTCCAGGACGGCCTTTCACTTCACTGGCGCTCTTCAGGGATCTCAAGCAGCCCTTGCACCGAGACTCTTCGAATGGGCCCTGGGACAACCTACTGCCAGCTTGCTCTACCTTCGAGCGAGGCGGGCTCTGGGTGCAAGGCGAAGGTACCGATGTGAGGCAGGTGCAGGGCTGGAGTGTGGAAGGCACTGTCCGGGAGTGGAAGCAGGGAAGGATCACCTTCAATGCGCAGCAGTGGCACACGACGGAACCCTGGACTGGAACCAGGCTGGTGCTGGCCGGCTACACCATCGAGGACCCCGAGAAGCTCTTGCCGGCGGACAGGAAGATCTTGATGGAGCGAAGTTTCGTCTTGCCCTCGGGGCAGCAGTCTGGTGGGGCAGAGCCGGAAATAGATCCGACATGGCCACCCGTGCCGGGTGGCGACGGGCCGGCGCGGGTGTGCCACGAGCCCTGGGGGAGCCGGCCTTTCCACGATGGGGCGGGCCTTTGCTCGCCGGGGCGCTGGGATCCCGAGCGGCGTCGATACTGTGCGGCCGAGGGCTGGGACATCTTGCGAAAGCAGCTCGAGGAGGCCCTGCTGGAGCACGCGGGGGATGAGCGGAAACTGGATCGTGCGACCTTCGAGATGGCGACCCGCGGGGAGGCCGGGTGCAAGCTGGTCTCCGACCCAACGCTGCATGAGAAGCTCGTGGCGATCATGGTGGCCCACCTCGGGGCAAAGGGCTTCGATGTCAAGGACTTGGGGACCATCGACCCGGGACAACCATTCCGGTTGAGGTTGCTGGCGGGCCTTCTTCGAGATGCCTCAGACCCGGACTGGAAGGTCTTCTTGGAGGCGATTGATGGCTTCACCGTGGGGATCAAGCGCCCCTTGCCGCGCACGCCGGAGGTCTTCGAGCCGCAGACTAAATGGAAGCTGGAGGTGGGCCCCTTAGACGTGGCCCATTCATGGAAGGCCAACTACGAGTCGGCAGAGAAGAACCTGGACTTTGTCAGGGAGCACTTCGAAGCAGAAGTGCAGGAAGGCTTGATGGTCCGGATGGGGGAGGCCGAGTTTTGGGCTACATATGGAGAGGAGGCGGCGATCTCTGCCATCGCGGTGCTCACTGAAGAGGGCCCGCCGCTAAAACAGCGTATAGTACATGATGCATCGCATGACGTGTTGCTGAACCACAGGATCCGCTGTCTTGACAAAGTGAGATCTCCCGGAGCCCGGGAGAAAAGATGCTTGCTGCGCCGCCTCAAGGAGAAGCGGATGGCTCCGATGGCGGTCACCGGCGACATTGCGAAGGCACACAGGAGATACCGGCACCGTCGGGACGAGTGGGGGTACTTGGGCTGCAAAGCTTCCTCCGGGGACTCCATCGTCTACTTGAACTGCGTGGGCACATTCGGCCTCGCTTGCGCGGGCTATTGGTGGGCGAGACTCTCTGGGGGTTCGATCAGGCTCATCCATCACTTGACTGGAAGGCGAGCCCTGGAGATCCTTTTGTACGCCGACGACGTGGAGATGATCGGGGGCGACAAGGCGGGAAGAAGGGGCATTGTCCTCTCATACGCCCTCCTGGCTGCATTGGGCTTCCCCTTCAAGTGGTCGAAGACAAAAGGAGGACTGACGGTCCAATGGGTGGGCTATGAGACATCCTACAGCTCTTTCCGGCTGGGAATCTCGTTGCAACGGGCGACCTGGCTCGCTGACTGGACTTTACGCATCTCTCGAGAGGGCAGCGTGACTTGGGATGATTTTGCATGCGGCCTGGGCAGACTGGGATTTGGAGCGAACGCCCTCTCCTGGGAGAGACCGTTCCTCGGTCCTCTTTACTCCTGGTCGGCTGCCACGCGGGGGAGCAGAGGGCTTCTCAAGATCCCGGTCATGCTAAGGACAATCCTCCATTGGATGTCGGGGAGGTTCCGGGGAGAGGACCGGCTCCAGGAACCGCCTCCGGAGCGGCTACAAAAGGGGATGAACAAGTTCAGCTTCTACTCGGATGCCAAGGCCGAGGAGGACCGCGCATGGATCGGCGGCTACTTGTGGGACGGGGAATCGGCACTGCAGTGGTTCGCTCTGGAGGTCCTTGAATCCTGGGCACCGTGGGCCTACGTGAAGGGGGACCTGAAACGCACCATTGCGAGTCTGGAACTCTTGGGCACTCTCATCTGCGTCAAACTCTGGGGCGCCAAGATGAAGGGCAGCGGTGGCGGGTGCGGCCACATCACCGGTGGCACAGACAATCAGGGGAACTCTTATGCGGTATCCAAGCTGATGTCAACGCGGTATCCTCTGCCCTTGCTGCTGATGGAGCTCTCGGAGACGCTACGGGGGATGAACCTCTCTCTTGACTTGTCATGGGTTCCTAGGGAATCTAACGTGTGGGCGGACGATCTCACCAATCTTCGTTTCGATCGTTTTGATCCCTCAAAGAGGCTAGAGATTTTGGGCGACCAGATTGATTGGATCGTTCTGGGAGACCTCTTGAAGTCGGCAAATGGTTTTCATGGTGAGCTTGTTGCAGCGAAGGCTGCGGCGCACAACAAGAGGCAGCCGGTGGCGAAGGCCACCAGTCGGAAGAAGCCTCGCACGAGGTGGTGACTCTTCGGTACCATTCGGCTACGGCGATGCTCGGGTGCTGGGCACATCTTGATTCTTGGGAAGACCGTCTTTCGCTTAAAGCGCTACGGTCATGATGTGCTCTCCGCCGAATGGGAACTCCGATCCATCCTTCGGGAAAAATGAGAGATGTCCGCTTCTGCATGTCAACAGTCCTGCATTCCACATGTCAAGCGTTTCGAGCTCCGATGATTCATTTCTATACGAAGATATTGGATTCCGGATTTTACATATCCTGATTTTCCGCTTTTGCTTTTGGAAGCTTTTGCTCCTGCCACAGTACCAACAGGTGGTGTCCAGGGGGTGGCTGGTGGGCTGTGGGTTTGACTCGCACGCACGCGTTCGCGACTTGTTGCGTCAGTGTGTGTGCCCTTCAAACCCACGTGCTTTCGGTACACTTTGTGTACCGTCGTGTCTGGGAAAAGAAAACAAGGTTTCTTTATCCCAAAAAGTTTTTGAACTGATTTATTTTACTTGGAAGTCTTTGACTTTGTGAGCTGTGCAACATGAGAATCATGTCGTGACGTTTGTAGCCACAAGGGTCAAGTGGTGAGTTCTGAAGCTCCCACCCTCCCAACCCTGGTGCTGGGCACATCTTGATTCTTGGGAAGACCGTCTTTCGCTTAAAGCGCTACGGTCATGATGTGCTCTCCGCCGAATGGGAACTCCGATCCATCCTTCGGGAAAAATGAGAGATGTCCGCTTCTGCATGTCAACAGTCCTGCATTCCACATGTCAAGCGTTTCGAGCTCCGATGATTCATTTCTATACGAAGATATTGGATTCCGGATTTTACATATCCTGATTTTCCGCTTTTGCTTTTGGAAGCTTTTGCTCCTGCCACAGTACCAACAGGTGGTGTCCAGGGGGTGGCTGGTGGGCTGTGGGCTTGACTCGCACGCACACTGATGTTCCACTCCATGGGGAGTTCTGTGGCTCCAGCCTTCAGGTGATGGTTGAGCTGCATGGTGAGGGCCGGAGTTACCTCCGGTTGGAAGAGCTTCCAGATAGCTGAAGGAGCACTTGTAGAGGGAAGCACTTTGCCCGCCTGCACACGACCCATCGCCTCGAGCACCTCCTAATGCTTGATGTCAAGATCCTGAGGAAGGCAGGGTGGAGTGAGCGGCATCGGACCATGATATAGTGTCTCGAAGTAGTCTACAATCTGCATGAACTCCTCTTCGTGGGTCTGTAGACGTCCCGTCTCTGTACGAAGCTGAAGGCGCCGACGTGGTGCCTTGGGTGCAAATTTCTTGGCTGCCTGGTGTATGTCAGTCGAGTTGACAGCCTCAGTGTGCACCTGGAGCTTGGTCGAGACAGCCCAGGCCTGGAAGAGATGAGCCAGTGCTGGCCCGTCACGGCTCCAGAGAGCCCCAACCTGACTAAGGTGTTTAAGCCGCCCCCGGAGCATCCACATCTCTTGCACTTGTAGTGTAAGAGGGCCACTAGGGTCGAACAGCACCCGGCTTGGAGGGGCCTTGATCATCGGTTCGTCCAGCTCGGGTCCAACCTTCAAGGAGGAGTTGATCAATGGAATGTTGAGCCGGGAGACATTCAAGGTGCGCAAGGACTTCACCTTGTAGGGCCGCGGCGAAACCAGGATCGCGAAGTTGTTGCCGGACCTTGTGTATACCAAGTTGTGGCCGTTGATGACGCTGCTTGGGGATCTTGGGGCACGGCACAGAAGAGCTGACCGGTCTGTGTCTGGCTCCAGTCACCGGCACAAACGGTGCATCTAGGGGGGCAGCTTGCTTAGCAATACTATCAACCAGTGGGCCACGAGTAACAATGTAGTCCAGCTGAGTTCCATGCCGATCTTCACTGGCTTGAGGTGATAAGAAGGTCCGAGCCGAAGTACCAGATCTGGACCATGTGTTGAGCACACAACACCGATGGGCACGGAGTAAGTCCAGTATAACAGTTTGATCTGGGTGAGGCGCCGGATTAGGCAAGCAGCCCGGCCCGCATGTGGGATGGTCCTCGCGCAGTGACTGGTTCATGTCTCCTAGGAGCAGGCAGCCATTTCTTTGCGGTGTCGAACGAAGCCATTTATCTATGTGATCCCAGATGAGCCTTCGTTGCTTGAGCAGTGCCTCCTGCTTGTTGGGGCCACGAAGTCCGACCTTTTGCAAGTTCCAGGAGTGCTGGTAGATGCATAGTATATCGAGCGGAGCTTCTAGCAAGAGCCGGACATGGAAGAGCCTCCCAGCCACAACAGTGGCCGTCCGGATGTTTTCTGCAGGAAGAAGCCCTGCTCTGACGAGGCATAGAATGCCAGCTTTCTCATGACACAGACATCAACAGGACGTTGGGCATCGGATTCTAGCTGCAACCATGTGAGGACTTCGTTGTACACCACACTGTTCAGCCCGCCTGCGTTCCAGGTGATCACCCGGAGTCTTCTGGCCTTGGGCAAGGGATCACGTCGTGCGGGTTGGTGCAGTGGCATGGGGTGAGTCTGTCGAGGTTGGTCATGAGAGTTAGCGAGAAGCTGATCAAGCCGGACTCGACGACCTCGATACCAGGTAGTTTGCTGATCATTGTGTTCTGCTCTGTGGATAGCACGTGCGAAGGCACGTTTGCGGATTGGATGAGCGCAGTGTTTGCGCGGGAAGCTGTGACTGACGTCACCCGAATGCTTCGCCCTTTTGTCTGCTAAGAGAGAGGCAGCAGATTTGGCTTCAGGGTTCCCTGGGTGCTCGGGAGACCCAACCCTCGCCTCTACTGCTGTCGTCGGGGTGATCATCAAGAATAGGAGAGCTAGCTGAACATGCACCGCTATGCGAACCATCTGGCTGCTCATCAGACGACAGTAGTTCCGGGACTTGGGACCCGGACGGCTCCGACAACGATGTTTCGAAGAGATCCCGTAGTGAGTCGATGTGGTGCCTGATCCGTGACTGATTGGTCGAGGCATATCTGCAGGCCGCTTATGAGTGAGGCCGTCTCCACCAGCCTTCGTCTCCGTCTTGTAGCCTCGGCCAGCATAGGACCTGATCAGGTGTGCGAAGAGGTATACAGTGCCACCGAGCAAAGCAAACCACAGAAATAAGGTCACCGGCCAGGCATTCATGGACGAAGGCGAACTGTACCTGGCCATCAATGTGGTAGGCAGGGTAGAAGACACCGAGCATGTTGACAGGTTGAATGAAGAGGCAGGCTGACAACATTTTGCAAAGAGTGCCAGCATGGTCGCCAGATTTGTCCAGAGTGGACGGCTACACTGCATCCACAGGCAGCCAAAGTTACGACCAGCACGCCGGTTCTGGCAGTCCTGCTACCCCAGTCTATGCAGCTACTCAGTGTTCGTTCGTTGTCGCCTGAGTGTGCTTGGCTGGCCCAGAGACTACCCCGGGCGACTGAGGGGCACAGGCAACAGACTGAAGCAATTGAATAAGGGCCGGACTTCCGGTTGACCGCGGTTCGCGGCTTCGCTTTCGGCTTCGGCTGCAGCCTGGGTGTGGCCGTAGTCTCGATTCCCCGCTGTCCGCGAGGTCATCACCACCATCCCCGATGTCCACCTCACTGAAGTCCAACACATTCGGGTGATCTCTTTCAGTGCGGGACCTGTTCCGTACTTCGATGGTCAAGTCCTGAATGCCTCGGAGGCCATGGGGAATTAGCGTGAGAATCGTCTTGCCTTGGAAGCCGATGGTGTGGGCCACGGCGTTGGCAATGGCGTGGGCCACCGGTTGATCATCTTGAACTGGTCGAGGTGGGGGAGGGCCGCGAGGTGCTCCTGAGCGATCTGCTGGTAGCGGAGCGTCGTCCTCACTTTCAAGCCACACTTCCTCGAACTCGGAGTCCGACCCTTTCCAGTTGGAAAGGGGCATCCCGACAGGCCACTGCAGTACCCTAAGCACTTGAGCCTGAGGCCATGCAAGGTTACACTGGAGCAGTTTTGCAAGGTATCTGCTACTGGCATAGCTTGCTGCTTGCATCAACACTTCGGAGGGGCACTTCGCGAGACGATGTCGAGCTGGAACGATATGAGTTCCGCCAGGTAGATCTCGTCGGAGAAGTCCAGCACAGGAGCACCTGGAAGCTTGAAGCCCCACTATCCATACGAGTCCACTGGACCCGCCAGCCATGAGGAGCAGGAGAAGAACCCCGGGCCAGCAGGCAATTCGTAGAGCTTGTGAGAATTGAAGGCCGAGAGCCGAGCCGTGAGGATAGTGCAGCCGCATGGCCCCTCGAAGACTTCGATGCACTGTGACTATGCTGCGTCGCAGCAGTCTAGTCCATTTGGTCCAGATCAGGACGAAGCGAGAGGCAAATGGCCACCCATGTGGTTTGTGTGAACTCTGGGTATTTGTCAAGCAGTCGTTGCAACACAAACATCTGTCCCTGAAGGTCCAGAAGAATCCAACCCTCGTAGAGAACACAAAATGCTCCCAGGTCGCGCCATCGGGCCAGTAGGGTCCTTTGTCTGCATTGCCTGACAGTTTCAGGTATGTCCTGCCATTGGTGACAAAGCTGGCCCATGATTGCATACTGAACCAGATTATCAAGGTGGCATAACCCACACAGTCGTCGAGGCAGCTTAGGAATCTTGTTCCGGCCATGTGGAGCACACTCCACCATCGCATCACAGGACTCCATGAGAGAGGCATGCCCTGAACGAAAGAGCCCCAAGAACTTCGTCAATGCGTTCTGACCCCAAGCCAACCCCACGCCAAAACACTACGGGCCTCTGGACCAGCCGAAGCCGGTGCTCACACATCATGAGCCGAGAGGCTTATATATATATATATACATATATATACATACATGCATACATGCCGGCATATGTATCCACACAAAAAAAACTATGCATCCATCATGCGTGCGTGAATGGGTTTTATTTTCCGCCGAAAGTGTAGACAAAGTTTGTCGAAAAAGGAAAACAGTGTTTTCACTTGTGTGTGAGTGACACTAGACAAACTTTGCCGTGCAGCTTTCGGCTTGGAGTTGGATCTGTGATCCAAAAAATTTTTATAGAGTAGCTTGTAGTGCTCCGCAGCAGTGGGGGTCGTCAGCGACGACCTTCCACTCCCTTTGATATAACTGTCAGTGCCAGTTATGGTTGACCAAGCAGCCCGCACGTATGCGGCTGAGTCGCCAGAGGCGCCGTACCCTAGAAGGGACGGTCGAGAAAATCAGTTGGCAGCGCCACAATGCCTGCAACGCGTGCGACAGTGTCGCTCCTGCCTCCGCTTTTTGCAGTGCAATCCAATTTTTGTGCTAGAGCAGGCCATGCGTGAAGAAATGGCACAACAGGAGATAAGTTATCTCCTTTGGGCCCTCAGCTGTGCCATGCGGGTAGACCCCGCTGTCGTCAGCGACGACCACGAACCCCTGAATCGAGCGGGGGAAGGGGAGTCCAAAGTTTGGCCCCCCTTCTACCCTTTTGCGCAGATGCAAGGGGAACAACCGGACACCTCAGGCAGTGCCTACCCGATGCACCGGTATACTATGTCGCAGCGCGACGTGCCTATGCGGCCAGCGGCCACGCCTGGCTGGCCGTATACCGGCCTTTTTGACTGGCCCCCCAGTGGGGAGGAAGATAATGTCCCCAAGCTCCAGTGGAGACTCAATTGGGTGGACGCCCTAGAGGGCCACGTGGCTCCTAAGGTTGAAGCCAGCGGCTTCCATTGGCACCCAGAGGGTAAGGGCAAAGGCAAGGGTGGTTGGGTCAAGATTCTCCCTTCGGAGAAGAAAAAGAAAAAGACCCACAAAGCTGCCAGCGGCAGTACTGACCCCACCGCCTCGTCCAGCACTGCTCTGCCGACAGCGTCGGCATCAGCCTCGGACCCTCCCTTGCCGCCGCCAGCGGCCGCCCCTACCAAGCCCGTTGCGGCCACAACAGGCAGCCCGCCCGCAGCCGAAGCTGCCGACGTCGCCCCGCCAGCGGCGGAGCCGGCCATTGAAGTTATCGACACTGACAGTGATCAGAACTCGGGAGACTCCGAGGTATCCTTGGCTAGCAGCCAGGCCGCAACGGCAGTGCCGTTCGCGCCGAACGCGAACACTGTGGTCGTCTCCAGACCGCAGCGTCGCAATCGCCAGCGAGGCTGGCAGTTTCAGCCTGGGGAGGACCCCCAAAATAACGATTGGCGTAACCTCGGGTCAGCGACCGACAACAGGTACCCCGGCCTGCGTGCGCTAGTAGCGCACGCCAGAAGGGTCTCGCCGCACCTGCACGTCACAGACGTGCACGAATGGCCCTACTGGGCAGCCCCCAACTCAGAGAGATGGGAGAGATACCCGGAGAGGCGCGGCGACCTCATGTGTTGCATGCCTTGCGCGCAGCAGGGCTGCATCTCCCAGGGTATGGCGATTTGTGGGCGGCACTGCTCAGTGGGCAGGAGCCCCCACAATCATCACGAATGCGACAACTGCTATCGCAGCAGTCGGGGTCAGCGACCCCGAAACCGCGGCGTCAGGGGCGGCCGTCGTTAGGCACTGAGTGCAGCGCGTAGCTGCTGGCCTCTCAGCGAGTCGCCCCCCGTCGGTGCAGTGCACCTCTTTTTGGTTCACCGCCGACAGCTCGGCAGCCTCTGCAGGGCGGGCGTTTCCGAGGTACTTGGAACCTCGCCCACAGCGGCGGGCCGACGGCATGCTTTGAATGGCGGCAAAAGATCGCCGCTAGCCTTTTTCAGTCGTGTGTCACGCGAGCCTGGTAGGTCTCCTCAGCTGAGTCAGCTTCTTAAACCGTGTCGGTTCTCAAGCAGTGCTTTCATACCGCAGCCTTTTCAGCTTAGTAAGTCGCCCCCCGTGCCCAAAACAACCCCGCTTTCAGCGGAAGCCTCTGTCTGCCATCAGCGATGGCGAACCCGACAAATGAGCAGATGCTGCAGGCGCTCAGCGCAGTGCCGGAGGCCCAGCGGGCCGCCCTCTACGAAGCCGCCGTCTCCCTATCAGAGATAGGGGACGTGGTGGTGAATGCGGCAGAGGCAGCGGAACTCGCTGGTTGGACGAAGCCCGCCACAGAAGCCAATGCAGTCGCGCTTCAGCGACTTCTGCTCGGCTACGAGCCTCCAGTGGTGCCGGCAAACACCGAGCCACCAGTGGCGGCGCGTGGTGTTTCTTCCGACGGCCACCGCAGCGCGGTGGACAGTTTGCCTCTTGCGACGGCTGCAGCGCAAGCCTCGCGACAACGCTCCCCGACCAGTCCCGCTGAGGACGCGGGCTCTGGCATCAAAGAAGAACCGCTTCCAGCGGAAGCTCCCTCGGCAGCGCCAGAGGATATGGACGTGGAGGAGCCCAGCGGGCGGCGGGATGAAACTGAAGACGACCGAGGCTCCCGCTCGGAGGAGTCGGAGTCGGAGAGCGACTCCCCGCCACCGCCAGCGCAGCCGCACCCTCCCCTTGAGGGCAAGGTGGCGCGCAAGTCCTCCAGCCCGGCAGTGCCGGCAGCCGACAGGAACCAGGCGCCAGCGGCGCCTGCGAAGGCTGCCGCCCCACGCCACAACAAGCGGCCTCCCCCACCGCCAGTGGCACGCCGTGGGGAGAGCTCCCGCCCGCGTCCCTGCCAGCAGGCCCCGCGCAACAACCCTGCTGGCGTCGCTGGGACCCGGGCCAGCGGCCCGGCATCAGACGACAACACTGATCGAGACGATCAGGAAGATCGCCCGCCAGCGGCGGAGCGTCCGCCAGCGGCGGAGCTGCAGCGAGTCTTCGCATGTTCGGTCTGCGACAACATGCAGATGAACATCTGGAGCGATCCGTCATCGGAATTCGTATGCAGTGCATGCGGCGAGCTCCACCCCTTCAAGGCAGCAGTGCATGCCTATGATCAGCCCAGCGCCAGTGGCGCTGTGGGACAGTTTACAGGCGATCGTCGCAGCAAGGCCTGGCAGTGTCCAGAATGCGGCGTGATGCATTGCCCACGCTGCGCAAAGAACTACTCTTGCCCAGGCACTGTCCAGCGGACAGACGGCAAGCTCGAGTACAGGGGCGAGCGCCGCCCTACTAGGGGGCCGCCCGAGTCCCTTCGGTTGACCTTGCAGCGCGAGGCAGCCGAAGCCCGTGAGCGCGAGCACCGCGATCGGGAGGCCCGCCGCAGAGACGGCAAGGGCAAGGGCAAAGGCAAGGACCAGAGGTCCCGCCGTGACGACGAGGACCGGGACCAGTGGTCCCGTGGTCGCTGGTCTTGGGACCACGACCGGCGCTGGAACTACCGCGACTGGTAGTGACGCCAGCGGCGTTTTCCCGTGCCCCCCGAACAGTGTTCGGACACAGTTTTGAAGGGCCAGTGGCCTTTTCGTCTGCGCCCGTTTCACACAGGTGCAGAGCACAGTAGTGCCGGCACAGTCCGGCCACAGGAGCCTCCGCTGCCCACCGGCCTATCTGCGGATCGCAGAAGGCAGGTGCAGCGCACCTTGACAAGCGGGCTCAGCCCAGACACTCGCACCGCGAGGTCGGAAAAAGAACACCGCAGGTTGCGTGTGCACACAGACCTTGTAGGGCTGCAGTTTCTTTTGCCTAGTAGGTTTCTACGCAGTTTTCCCAGACCTGGTAGGTCCTTTGGAGGTAGCTCTAGGTGCAGTGCCACCAGCGAGGCCTCGAGTTCTCCAGTGCGTGATTGCCGCAGCCTTTTAAGCCTCACTTCCTTCTCAGCTCTCTCTTCCTCCTCTCCTCCCTCAGGACTGCCCGGGGAGGGTGCGGGTCGCAGCGCGTCGCTTCAGTTGAGCTTTCCAGAGTGAGTGCGCTTGTGTTCGTGTGCTGGTAGCCCTTTCTTGCAAGCCGCCTGGACAACAGCCGTTGGCTTGAGCAGTGCTCCTCTTCCTTGTGTCAAGGATGCTGCCCAGGGGCAGCGCCCCGGAGGGCGACTTCAACGACCAGGTTAGTAACCTCTGGTCGTCAATACCACGCCGAGCTGGTGCTCGTCAGCCGTGGGAATCAGCTTCATGGTTTGCGCGAAATGCAAGCTGGCCCTGGGAGCTGTCAGTGACTCGCCCCGCTTCTGTGGGCCCCGTGCCAGTGCTGCACGAGTCCAGCCTGATGCTCAAGCGGAAAGCTTCCGCTAGCACCCAGCCGCTAGTAGCGGAAGACACGGCCTTCGCACTTAAGGTCTGCTCCCGTCGTACAGCGTACGAAGGCGACCGCCGCGACAGCGCGGTTTTCAAACTTACGGCCTTGGTAAAGGCATGGCCAGAGGCCTTCGAGATCGTCTCACAGTGTGCCGACGAGGCTGGTTGCGTTGACCTGGACGAGCTCGACTTCAGCATCGAGGCAGCGCTGAGCTATAAGGCCACCAACACAGTGGTACGTCGCCTCAACTCTCTCAGCAATTTTGTCCAGTGGGCAAACTCGCAGGACCCAGTGGTGGTGCCCTTCCCCGTGTCCGAGCGCGCCACTTGGCGCTACATCCAGTGGATGATGCGAAATGGGAAAGGGGCTAGCAGCCCCTCGAGTTTGATCCAGAGTCTGAACTGGTGCTCGGGAGTCTTCGGTCTGTCCTTCGAGTCGGATGACCAGCTCCCGTATCGTGGGCCTTTGTAAGAGCACGGAAGCCAGTGCGCCTCCACCGAAACGGGCCCCTGCCCTTAAGGCCTCCGAGGTGGCCACTCTAGAGCGCATCGCGCTGTCTGGCTCTGTGTACGACAGTGTCGTGTCTGGGGGCTTGTTGTTCATGCTCTTTGCATGCGCCCGCGCCAGTGACGCGGCCCGAGTTGCCTCCTTTTCGGTCGAGCTCCCAGAGGACCCCTGCGCCACAGTGTGGATGCAGGCGAATGTGCACAAAGCGAAAACCGCCGTAGGGGCTAGAAGCCGCCTGCTGCTCCCGCTGGTAGCCCCGGTGGTCTTCTTCGAAGAGTCGTGGGTGAGTCAGTGGCTCGCCAATCGAGAAAAGCTGGGTCTCAGCTCCAGCGGAGAAATCCCGCTAGGGTCAGTGATCCCTGCCTTCACATCGGATGGTGATCTAGCAGATCGCCCGATGAATTCTCAAGAAATCACCTCCTGGCTGCGCAGCGCGCTGTCGAACGCTGGCTGTGAAGGCGCAGAGCGCCTCAGCAGTCACAGTCTAAAAGCGACGTGCCTCACCTGGGCCTCGCAAGCTGGCGTCAACCTGGACCTGCGCAGGCTCCTCGCCCACCATGTGCACGACAGTGCTCGGAGCACTGAGACGTACAGCCGAAACGTGCTCATCCCCGCAGCGCGGGCTCTGGAGGAGGTTCTCATTGCCATCAGAGATGGCGACTTCCTTCCCGACCAGCCGCTCGGGAAACAGTTCGCGCTGCCTAGCAGTCAGCTTAACCTGAAGCGAGAGAACCTTAGCAAGGTTTCTCACAGGAAAACCTCCTCTGGCTCAGCACCCCCAGTGGGGGTGGAAGCCCTGAAGGTTTCGCAGCAACAGGAGCTCAGCGACACAGAAGACAGTGCCAGTGACACTGACAGAGAAGACGAGTTCGTCGCCGAGCCCGAGGTAGAGGAGCACCCTCGCCTCAGAAGGGAGGTGCAGTGCACTCTCCCAGACTGGGCCTTTTCGTGGTGTCATCTTGCCAGTGGCAAGCTGCACGCGAGCCGCGGCGAGAACGCCAAGAGGCTTCTCTGCGGTCGCTGCTTGAATGAAAAGTATACGAGTTGCGAAGTTCGCGAACTCGCACCAGGCCGACCGCACTGCAAGACTTGCTGGAGCAGCAAGTCTTTCGATGCAGAGTGAAAAAGAGAGCGAGTTCACGAGCCTGTCTGTCCTAGTAGGGTCCTGCAGTCTGCACCGCGTTTGCGTCTCTCTCTCTTTTTCATCTTCGCTTGCCCTGCAGGACGATGGCGAACCTCGTCGACAGTGTCGCGGAATTCTCCAGCAGAGCTGGACAACTCCTAGGAGCCGCCGAGTCGGCGAAGCTCCTTGCGGCAGACATCCGCACTTTCGGCACGCTCGCGTACAGCGTCGCTGACCAACCCGACCGCATCAGCGATGCGAAGTTTGAAGAACTCATCAAGAAGGTCTTCGGGGCGGCAGAGCCGACCTTAGGCACCAAAGCCGCAGCGCGGCGTCTGGCCTTCGAAAGCCTCACCTTCAGCATCCAGGATCTGAAGATGAGGGTAGAGGGTGACAGCGTCACCCCCAAGAGTCTGCCCCTGCACGAGCGCGAGGAGCGCCGCGCCGCGCAAGTCGCGCGCCTCCGGGGCGTCGTCATCGAAGGTGACTACGACCCCGCGCACAGCCTCGTGGATAAAGCCGCGCTCATGCTGCAGGACGGCATCGTTCGTTACATCCCACCGTCGCAGTGCGTCAGCCGGGATGCCGAGATCGCCTCAGTGAGGCGTGACAAGGACTTCCTCTCCCTAGAGTCTGGGGAGATCACAGTAAAGAAAAAGGAGCACAGCGTGCACGTCGAGATCGGCAATGAGCTAAAGCTCACGCAGGCGCTCACGCGCAGAGGTCTCGCGCTCGACAGAGTCGGCGTGTTGGATTTCACGATTCACGAGAGACTCGTGAGACAGTTCTTCTCCGTCCTGAACCGGCCAGCGCCGCCGGGGATGGAGCGCGGCAACAGTTGGCACGTAGTACGGGCCGATAAAGAACTGTGGACGCTGCTCGCGCGAGAGTGTCGCAAGGGTTGCAAACCGGACAAGGATGGTAAGAGGCCACTAGATTCTCTAGTAGAGAACATGTGGTCCGATCCGATTGTCACGCTGCACCTGCTCCCCTCGCCAGTGGCGGACAGGGGTCGCAAGGGCAAGGGCCGCAGCTTTACGCGCAGCGAAGAAGACCGCAGTCGTAGCACGACCGGCAAAGGCAAGAAAGGCGGCAAGAAAGGCCGCGAAAAGGGCAAAGGCAAACGGCACGAGAGCGCAGACCGCTCCAGGCCGCCGAGCATGCCCAAAGAGCTCCGCCACTTGAACAGCGTTTCCAAGTCAGGCAAGCGCCTCTGCTACGGTTTCAACCTGCAGTGCGGGTGCGACCTGGAGACCTCCGGATCCCCCAAGCAGTGCGACAGGGGGTTGCATCAGTGCATGAGCTGCGGCAGCACCGACCACGGTGCCGCAGATTGCCCCAAGAACGCAGGGGCCGCCTGACTAGGCACCCCTGCCCTCAGCGCGGCAGAGCCGCAACAGCCCTCGGCCACTGAGCCCGCAGCTCCTTGCCCAGCAGCGCTGGGCCTCCCTGCCACCGCGCCAAGCGCAGGGCAGAGCCCTGAACCCCCTACCTCGGCACCGTCGCTGCACCCGCCTGCAACAAGTAAGCCAGGATGTGCCACAGCTGCGCCGTCGCCTGACGCAGGGTTAGCGGCAAACGCCGACCCCCCAGCGCTCCTGTTGTCGGAACAGCACAGCGTGCCTGCAGACAACGCTCTGGGAGTTCCTCTCCCTGAGCCTGCCCCGAAAGCGACCCCTCGGCCGCCACTGTTTGTGGAAGTTTTCTGCGGCCTCGGTCGCCTTAGTAAGGCAGCCATCGAGAAAGGCTTCTCGAACGTCGCAGTGGATCACAAGACGAAGGCCAGAGGCCTCAAGGTCCTGCAGCTCGACCTTTGTACGCAGCTGGGTCGCAACCTGCTGAGGGCAGTGCTCTCACACCAAGACCTGAGATGGGTCCACTGGGCCCCGCCGTGCGGCACCTTTAGCAGAGCTAGAGAGATTCCCAGGCCGGGAGCGCCGGGCCCTTTGCGCAGCGAATCGCGCCCAGCAGGCCTTAAAGGCCTCCGAGGAGCAGACGCAGCACGAGTTCGCAGCGCGAACAGCCTAGTCGCTTTCATGGCACAGTGTTGCCACTCCCTCTCGCAGCGCGGCGTTTGCTGGTCCATAGAAAATCCAGCTCGTAGCCTCCTTTGGAGGATGCCCTGCCTCAGAGAGGCCTTGCAGTCAGCTCACAGAGTGGAGTTTGACGCGTGCATGTTCGGAAGCATGCGCCGCAAGCGTACTGCAATCCTCTCAAATTTGGATTGGTTCTCTGGTCTAAGCAGGGACTGCGACGGAGGCCACAAACACCTGCCCTGGGGCAGAGCCCAGTGGATGGTTCCACAGTGTGGTCCACCTCCCTAGAAAGCGCCTACACCACTCAGCTGAGCTCGGTCTGGGTCTCCCTCGCGGCAGACCAATGCGCAGCAGCACTCCAGGCAGCGCCTCTCAGTCGCACGCGTCTGCGCCGCCTGCGCTACGAGCCAGACTTCAGTGACAAAGTCACTCTCCAAGGCCCCGCAGCGCGGTGCTTTCGAGGCTGGAAGACCCCCCAGAAGCTACCACAGTCGTGGACTTGCTTCCCAAAAGGCTCCAAGCTCATCCAGTGGATCGAAGCCTCCCAGAAGGCCATCATCGCCATCCCGCTGCAGCCTCTACACTGGGTGCGCAGAGCGCATCTCATAGATCACCCAGCCAGGGACATTGAGGCAGTGCCTCTATCCCTCAAGCGCGCCATCGCAGCCGAAGTGCACGAAGACACTGTCCTGCTGGCCAAGCGTCGCACGTTGGCATCGATGCATATATCGAGAACTTGCACAGAGTGCCAAGCCCTCGAGACCGGGGTACGTTCCTCGATTGACGCTCAGGTGAACAGTGTCACCAAGCCCAAGCAGACAGTAGCTTTAGCAAAGCTTCTCAATGAAATCGACTTCCCGGACAGGACCTTGGCACAGCAGGTGCGGGAAGGCTTTCCCCTGCTTGGCTGGATACAACCCAGTGGGTTGTGGCCAGTGCAGATTCTGCCTCCTTCTCTAGATGAGAAGTCAATACTGGAAAACGCCCATAGCATAGGTATGCGCGGCGTCCGCAGCGCTCTACGCCCCTCGCAGGACGGGGTCTCGGACAGGGTCTGGGAAAGCACAATAGAGGAAGGCCAGCAGGGCTGGCTCTCTTTGGAGGACTTTTCGCCGGAAAGTCTGCACGAGACGATAGTATCGTCTCGCTTCGGTGTCGTGCAAAAGGGCAAGGTGCGCCCCATTGATAATTTTAAGAGCAGCTTTATCAACAGCTGCTGCGGGACCACAGAGAAGGTCCAAGTCGATAGCATCGACGAGCTCCTTGCCGTGTGCCTCGAGTGGCTGCGCCAGGGTGTGCCCGCAGAGCGGGCCCACCGCATCGTAGGCAGGACCTGGGACCTCAAGAGTGCCTACAAGCAGCTTGCAGTGCAGGCCGCACACAAGAAATTCGCGTGCATCGTCATGGTGGACCCACAGAGTGGGAAGGTCAAAATAGCCCACCTACACAGCATGCCTTTCGGCGCAGTGGCCGCCGTGCACGCTTTCCTCCGCTGCAGCGAGGCGCTAAAAGCCATCGGCCGCGAAAAGCTTGCTTTGGTCATGACGAGCTTCTTCGACGACTTCACCGTTCTTACGCGCAGCGCGCATTCGAAGCTCGTCACGTTGGCAGTGTCCAACCTTTTTAACAAGCTGGGCTGGCAAGTGGCCACAGAGCCCAAGAAGAACGCCGACTTCAGCGAAGTCTTCGACGTGCTAGGCGTGCGAGTCGACTTGTCTAAGCAGCACCTTGGAGAAATCTCCGTGAGTAACAAGCCGACCCGTGCAGCAGAGCTGGGATTGGTCCTCAGCGAGGCCCTCGCCCGGGGCAGCATGTCCCCTTGGAAGCGCAGAGCCTGCGCGGCAGGCTCATCTTCGCTGAGCAGCAAGCCTGGGGTCGCAATACTCGCATGGCAGTGATCTGCGTAGGCGACGTCCTTGGGGATGGACCAGAGCAAGTCCCCCTCACCGAGCAGCAGTGCCAAGCCATGGCGTTCCTGCTGCAACGAGTAGTGCACGGACCGCCCAGGACAGTGTCCATCCATGCGCGCAGGAAGGTGCATCTGTACATCGACGGGGCCTGCGAGTGGGAGACCCCACGTCTTGTGCCCAAGTGTGGCCTCGGAGCAGTGCTCATTGGAGAAGGCATCGCCTTCACCTGGGGGCTGCAGATCAGCAGCCAGGTTGCAGCCCAGTGGGTCGCCAGGGCACAGAAGCAGCAGTTGGTCTACGAGTGCGAGCTGTTGCCCTATTTGCTTAGCCTTCAACTGTGGGCCAAGCATATAGCAGGCAGTGACCTGTTCGTGTGGATAGATAACGACGCAGCGCGTACTTCCTTACACAAAGCCTTTACACGCAAGGTAGAAGGCGCAGCGATAGTCTCGCAGGCGGTGGACTTTGAAGAGTCTCTGCAGTGCAGGGCTGCTTTCTTCCGAGTCCCGACAGACAGCAACATCGCTGATGGCCCCAGCAGAGACTGGTGGGAAGAGACCGAGCGGCTAGGCGCAGCGCGCCAATACCTGCCGCCCAACGCAGTGCCGTTGGCTTTGTCACTCGGCGCGGACTAGATGGGGGGTGAGTAAGGCTTCGAGTGCCTTCAAGGGGGGTGAACCAGTCGTTCGCCTTACCATCGACCAGCGGTCGAGTTTTGAATCAAGATGCCAGTGGCATCTTTCCGTCAGTGCCCGAAGATCGGGCCCGAACTGACCCCCCATGTCCGCTAGGAGAAAAAAGAGAGTGTTTTGCACAGGGTTCCTCTGCAGCGCAGTTAGGGTTCCCCAAACGCGCGCTAACGGAAGTTTCGTTGGAAAATAAGCATCCATCATGCGTGCGTGAATGGGTTTTATTTTCCGCCGAAAGTGTAGACAAAGTTTGTCGAAAAAGGAAAACAGTGTTTTCACTTGTGTGTGAGTGACACTAGACAAACTTTGCCGTGCAGCTTTCGGCTTGGAGTTGGATCTGTGATCCAAAAAATTTTTATCCCACCCGCCACACCCTGTATAGTATGCGGGGTCTGGGACACCGCGTCGGCAGCAGAGCTGCCAGGAGCAGCGCTCCTAAGTTCTCTCCCGCAGAGAGGCGTCAGCACAGAGTGCGCCCTTGTACATAGGCCGTAGGCCGTCAGACTACAGAGTAGCAACTGGTAGCTGCAGTGACCCAGTAGGTCAGAGAATGTTTCACCTTACCTTCCCGTGGTACGGGTTTTTCCCTGGTAGGGGGGGGTGAACCAGTCGTTCGCCTTACCATCGACCAGCGGTCGAGTTTTGAACCAAGATGCCAGTGGCATCTTTCCGTCAGTGCCCGAAGATCGGGCCCGAACTGACCCCCCATGTCCGCTAGGAGAAAAAAGAGAGTGTTTTGCACAGGGTTCCTCTGCAGCGCAGTTAGGGTTTCCCAAACGCGCGCTAACGGAAGTTTCGTTGGAAAATAAATAAATAAATATATATATATATATATATAAAGTTTTGATAGATAGATAGATAGACCCCCGCTGGTAAATACATTTTTTCGTGGAAATTACTTTCCGGCCGGTTTTTGTCTTCTATCTTTGGGTCCTATCAGAGGCTGATAGAAGCGCCCCCCCTAATGTGGTACATCCTGTCAGCGCCCCCCTATCAGCGCCAGATAGGATCCATCAGACACTTACAGGCAGCGCCGGATGCTCTGGGTCGAGTGATGAGGTTGCACATGCGGAAGAAATCCGCGGACTGCTTCGAGACTTTGTGATTGATCAGCTGAAAGACCCCAAGGACATGGCGTTCCGCCTCGCGACGGGCCATGTGAAGAATTCCCCTTTCACGGAGTCGGCATTGCAGCAGCTGAGGCAGAGAATCATCAAGACTATCCCGGGGGCATCGTCGGATCTGCTGTGTGTTCCTGAGCGGCAGCCGTTCTACTTGTACTTGCTGGCCGAGTCGCTGAGGCTACTGACTGGAAGATACTTGTGCAGGGGAAGGAGTGTTATGCAGAGGGGATGCCGGTGGGTTTCGACTCACCTCTTCCGACGGCACCACAGGTGTTCCGGCCGAGGGACCGTTTCCGCAAGCGGGATTTCTGATTGGAGTTGCTACAAGGCTATGTGAGGCTGACACGGAGCAATCATCTTGATAAATCCTGGCGCAGATACTTGGGCCATGTTTCTTTTTCTTCATAGGATAGGCTGTCACGAGACGTGCAATAGGATCCCATGTGGATTCAATCCATCTGCCGAAGCGGCTGTATATGTATATGCATATGCATGTATGCACAAATGTACATATGTATTTTTGTATGTACGTATGTATGTGTATATATGTATACATATATACCTATGATTACATGAACCAAATCACTTTGGACGCCGACGAAGTCCGGCAGCCCAGCAAGGGCCAGTCGCGTCGTCGTATTTTGGACCTCCTGTGTGCCTTAGCAACGTCCGCCGCAATGGAAAAGGGGACACCAAAATCCTGCCGCGCCCTGGACACGGTCTCGATGATTTCTGCAGGTCCAGGCACTTCGAGTTTGTCCGCAATTCTGATACCATTGTTCAAGCGAACGCCGTGGGCGGCGTCGTGTAGAGGGCGGACGTCACCACTTGGTTTCAGAATGGCGCCCATGGCGGCCACCAGAAGTCGCCCCTCGCCGTACTCCGCCTTCACGGCCCCTTCAGTCGTTGCCTGCTTTCGAGGTGCTGGGCACGCCGTTTTCTTACCGGAAGTTTCACGGTGGTGTTGAGTGCGAGTTCGTGTGCTACTGGCTTTCGTACCGGGAGAGTGCCGCTGGGATTTCGCTCAAGAGGACGCGCTGGGTTCTTGATTGGATTGATAACGCCGAGGCGAACAATTGGTTCATCACGGGTCGGCGCTTTGCCGAATTCCTTGGGCGGCTCTCCTTCGTTTCCAGGGTGTTGACGTGGATCAAGCCTTTTCTTGCACCGCTGTACGCCTTTGACGCAGTCTTGCAGAAGGGGACTGTGGCGAGGATCCCGGAGATGGTCTTCGTGTCGCTTGTGTACATCAGGGAGCAGCTTGCGGATTCCAGGGGACTTCACAGTGTGCTTCAGGATTGGCGGGCGCCTCGAGAGAGCTTCAGGACTGATGCGAAATGTGCCAACGGCTTGGTGGTGCTCGGGGGCTACTCGCTTGAGAATGGGGCGGATCCGTCGAAGGCCCGTTGGTTCTGCCTCGATGTGGGGCAACAGGATCTGCCTTGCCTTTTCAAGGAGGACGGCGACAGCCAGTGGGCATCGACGAGTGCGGAGTTGCTGGCCTCGCTTGCAGCTCTCAGGGTGTTTGATCATCTGGAAAAGGAGACGACGGGAGTGCACGACAACATCCGGACTGTGATTTGCGGAGGAACTGACAACTCTTCGACTGGCCAGCTGCAGAAGAAGGGATCGAGCACCAAGTGGCCGTTGATGGGCATTTAGATGGCTTGTGCAGCGGCGCTTCATAAAGTGAACAAGCAGCTCACGCTAGAGTGGAGGCCCAGAGATGAGAACACTTTGTCGGATGCCATCACCAACCACGATTTTTCGAGTTTCTGCCCGGAGCTGAGGGTTCCTTGGAAGCTGGACGATCTGCCGCTTGACATTTTCCTTCATGGTTCACTCCAGAAGTGCTTTCTTGGATTCGCGTGTCAGCCTGCAGCGTTTGGTTTCTAGGGAGTCGGCGATGTCTCGCCGGGAGAAGGAATCGAGCAAGACACCGTGGTGATTTTTCACATGTCGGACTGGCTGCCTTCCTTCGGGGGGGGTCTCCAGGCAACTGCGACCGTCATGTGAACATGTGGCGCATCGCTTCGAGGTACAGGCATCAGTTCGACGCACCGATTGAAAACATCTGGCATCTTCTGCAGCTTCACTTCTGATGCGCTGAGATTGGAGACTGAACGATTGCTGATTCCGTTTGACTTCACTTGAGCTTTAACTTGGGGCTACGTGATTGTGGATATGATCGGACGTCAGTGTTTTCCAGTGACTTTTGATTTCCCTTAAAACCCATCCTTAACCCTCAAGGCTCGAAGGTTCGGCTCAAGGCGTGAGAACACGCAGCTTGGGCCCGAGACAGGAACTCCGCGAGTTCCAAGCTGGACAACACCGTAGGTAGGCTCGGTGGCTAAGTCTGTCTCGACTGTGCCATGGCTCCTTCCTCGGGAGGCGCTGTGGGTGCTGAGCGGAAAAGGATGATGGATTTGGCGGCCATGGAGGCCGCGACGTCGAGTACTCAGCTGACCCTACCTGTCAGCTACAGAAAGTTCAGGGGAGTTGCGCCGCGCAACTATGTTCTCAAAGCTATGCTTGAGGGTGAGCATGCTTCTATCGAAGACTTCCTGGAAAGGCTCAATGAGGATGCCAGTGCAGTTGTGGGATCGGCTGTGCTTGTGGATGAGCTCTTTCGTGTACGTGAAGCCCTCGTTCTTCTCTGGACCGAGCAGCTGACAAAGCGGTGTGATGGCGACCCCCCTTGGGTGGAGCGCCTCCAGGCGATGGGACATTTCCCAAGCACTACCCTGTGGTTTGCTGACGGGGACTTTGGCCTTGCTCCGGCGGAGGCCTATCGCGATGCAAGTGTCCAGCAGCAGCGGGGCAGCCGGGAGCAAGTGGCAGCAGCGCTGCCGCCTTCTGGTGGGCGACCTGGTGCTGGTGCGGACGCTGAGCTGGTGACGCAGCCGGCTGCTGGCGAGATTGAGGAGGATGCGGAGCTGGCTGGGCCTCCCGAAGTGGAGGCGACCAACCATGGCGACGCTGCTCTTCCTTGGCAGCCGGCGGCCAGATGTAGTAGCGTAAGGGCCCCGACCCGAGAACCGGGAAAAATCAAAGAAGATCCGTGGAAGGACAAAGAGCCACCTAGCCCGGCCTCTCCCTGCCTCCTTGGTAACATGTTTTCTAAGACAAGGCCGTTGGGGGCCCCCTCCGAGAGTAGCTCTCCTTGCCGCCATGGCCTCGGTGCTGCAGCTCTCGGCCTGTGTCAGTGTCAGTCCCCTGCCTCTTGCGAACCGGCAGGTGTGGACTTCCTCGGGGGCCCCCTGGGCGCCACGGCCCAAGGTGGCAGTGCGATCGAGCAGAGCTGTGGCACGGATTTTCTTGGCGGCCCCATCTGGACGGTGCCGCAAGCGCATGCATATCCTAGTGCCAGTGTGGATCATGTGCAGCCTGTGCAGCAATCCCTTCCGTGCCTCCCGGTGTGTGTGCAATTTGGGCTTCCTGCTCTCCAGCGCTGCTTTGCATTCCTGCAAGGTGTCCGTGTGGGTGAGGCAAAGCACCCGGGTCCGCGAGGCCCACCAGCAGTGATTACCTGGAACTGGCATTTGGGGTTTAGGTTCGGCGAAGCTTCACACCCGGGCCCTGCTGAGCCTACGAGCCGAGGTGCTGGAATCCCCCTTTCCCCTCTTGGGTTCTAGGTCCTCCGCGACGCCAGCAGCCCCGGCGCCGCTAGGCCCCCTAGGGTTTGAGTGTGCACCTAGGTGCTGCGTGACAGGCCGCCGGGCCCCTGCAGGCGAGCCGATGCTTTGTGTGTGCCACGACTGGAAGAGGGGATGCCGCCTGGGTGAGGCCTCTCACCCTGGGCCTGGTTTCAACCTTGACCTTGGCAACCTTGGGGATAGCCTTGGCGATAGCATCATGAAGTCGATCAAGGAGCAGATCCAGAAGGCAGTTGACGAGGCAGTAAAGCAGGCCCTGGCGTCGCTCAATCTCGGCCGGGGCTTGGCTGCTGCCCGGCCGTCCGGCGATCCAGACGTGCAGCTCGAGCCAAAGGGCAGGCGCAAGAGGAAACGTAAGGCCAAGCAGGCCACGAGCCACCCAGGTGGCAACCCCGACGTTTCGGGCGGCGAGTGTGCAGGTGGCCGCCAGAGCGCAGCCAAAGGCAAGGGCAAGCCTGAAGACAAGTCTGGCCCAGCCAAGGTGGCCCAGCGCGGTGGCCCAGGCGACTCAGGTCAACGCCGGGGCAAGGGCAAGGGCGGCTGTGGTGAGGCAGGCGGGCAGGAAGCCGGTGATGGCTGGCAGATCGTCCGGCGCAAGGCTCCGGAAGGCGCCTTCAAGCTTCGAAAATCTGATTGGGACGCTCCGGTCGTCGAGTACGCTGCCCTAGCTGAGTTCATTGACAAGGCTGATGCCAGCAAGGTCCTCGAACTGGTAGTCTTTGTTTCGGCCGACCAGGTCACGCTTGCTACGAACATTCTGCGGGGGAGCGGGCTGAGCTTCAAGGCCCTGCTTGTTTTCCTATCCAAGGATGAGGAGGCCCAGCGCATCCCGGGCACCATTGGGGATCGCCTGGTCTTCAGGACTGCTAAGGTCCAGAAGCTCACGTCTGCAGGTGCCAGTGGCCATGCTCCGCAGCCCACCGGCCTGAGCCAAACGTCCATCAAGATCAAACCCACTGAAAGTGCAGTCGTCTACTTTAAGGTGCCAAAGCAGTTCGCCTCAGCCGACACTTGGAAGGCTTTCGGGGGCAACGCCTCCAAGGCCGCTGTAGACTGGGTCGCGGCCCAAAGGATCAAGGTGCTCGACACTTTTGCCTGGGTCCTGGAAAAGCAGCGCAACGACACTCATGAGCAGTACTTTGGCATTGTTCGCATTCCGAAGGCAGACATTGAGGGCATCCTAGCCCACTCTGGCAAGGACGGTGTCTTCGTGGATGCCGCTCGCACCTCAGGGCCCCGGGCGAAGCTCCAATGGATCGAGAAGCTCCCCGGCGAGAAGGTGGACGCCTACTTTGAACGTGCCCTGCGCCAGGCTTCCAGCCTGGGTTTGGTCGTCAATGGGGGGCGATTGGCGTGGCGAAGTGCCATGGCAGCTGGAGAAGCAACGGTGCGCATCTGGCACATCGATGGTGTGCCCCACGAGTGGGATGCGGATGCCGTCGGCCAGCTCTTGGCCACACGCTTCACTGAGTACACCATCCTGTCGCATCGGCGCACTCGCCTCGGGTCCTGCTTTCGCTTCCGCGGGCAACCTGGAACCGCAGACACGGACCTGGTGCCGTTCGTCGTCGAGCATCAGGAGAAGCCCTTGTCCTTGTGGGCAACGCTGGCACCTTTCCGTGTCGTCTCCAAGAAGCAGAAGCCTCTCGCCTCGAAGGCCGTCCCGGTCGTTGCTCTCGAGCAGCCTGTCGTTGCCACCATTGTCAAACCTCCCACGGGGGAGCTGGCTACGGGCGAGGACGGCAAGGAAGTGCCCCAGCAGAAACGTGTCAAGCAGGAGGTGCGCACCAAGCCAGGTGACCTCCAGCTTAAGGCATGCCCTCGTGACGGAGCCTGCGTGCTGCACGCAATAAGCCTCGGCCTTCAATGGCTTGGTGACTCTCGGCCCAATCACCCGCGCATGCTCCGTGCGCAAATGGTCGAACACATGCGCCGGCATGTCACCCAGTACGAGAAGGAATGGGACGGCAAAGGGCCGGACAGTGAGCCGGTCAAGGACCGGGACTTTTCGGCCTACCTCACTCTTATGGAGAAGGAGGGGGCATACTGCTCGGATGTCGAGCTGAGGGCCCTGGGCCGTGTGCTGGACATCAAAATCGTCGTGCTGCCGGCGGGCCTCAACTTTTCTCCTTACGCTTTTCATAGCAAAGCTGCCAAGATGCTGGTGTTGTGGTACGAGGATAACCACGTAGATCTCATGCTCCCGCCTGAGGGTCACAAGAAGTATCCCAGTGAGTATGCCCAGATCACAGCTGGACCCGTCTTTGGGCTGCGTGCAGGTGGCCGTGGGCCCCCATCGGTCTTCACTGCCTCCTCTGCTGCCTGTGTTCGATCCCAGCCTTCCTCTCAGTGGACCTCGGTCATGGACGGCGAAGGGGCAAAATCCCAGGCTCGCCCGGCATCCGTCTGGACCACCTCGATCCCGGCGAGCGCCTCGGGGAGTGCTGCGGGGCGGCCCTCGATCGAAGCCCAGCCCTCTTTGCAAGGTAGGCGGCCCAGGTCACAGGTTTCACAGGCAAGGTCTTCAGGCAGCCGGGTGCCGTCGCAGGCAAAGGTGCAGGCCCTTTCCCGGCCGGGCCCACTCAGTGCCAGGTGCAAGGCAAAGGCATTGCATGGTTCCCAGACCAAGCCCAGGGGCGAGCCACAGGCGAGGTCATCACAGGCCACGGCCCAGGCAAGGCCCTCAGGCACCAAGCGCAAGGCGGTAGAGCTGTGCACTTCGTCCGTCTTCACCTGCACCTCTACTGGCACTATCGAGGCCTTCGATGAATCCGAGTTTGAGCGAGCTCGTGTGCCCCCGAAGCGCTGTCCCTGGCTGGCCCATGCCACGGCACCGGCTGACCTCACCTTTCGGTGCAACTTGTGCCCCTACAAGCGCAAGGCCACGAGCAACCACCAGTACTACCACATCCGCCACAACCACTACCAGCGTGCCCATGAGGGGCAGGGCCTGCAGCCGGACATCGGGCGACCCAAGCTTACGCGGGTCTGCGGCCCAAGGGCTCAGTTCATCTGGTGTTGCCCTTTCTGCAACAAGGGCATTACGCACGAGACTCGGAAGGACCTTTCTCGATTCTCCTACTATGCCCTGCGCAACCAGCATCGTGCACAGGCCCACCCCGAGGTCTCCAAGGCTGAGTGGCAGCGTCTTGCGGCACTCCCGCAAACCGGGCCCAAGGATCGCCAGGTGCATGCCAAAGGGTGCCGCCAGCGCAACCTCACCAAGGCCGTGTTCGCTCAAGTCAGGACCCCTCGCTTTGGGGACCAGATGCAGCTCTTTGTGTGGCCTCGAGCCAGGTGTGAGAAACGCAGCACCCGGGTCAAGCATGTCCTCCTTGAGCATGGTTGGAAGTGCCTCCGGTGCGGTGAGTGCACCAGGGACCTGGCTGCCGCCAAGCAGCATAGCGAGGGCCGGTGCAAGTCGCAGAGCAACACCCAGAAGCGGATCCAAAAACTTGATGCCATCGAGGCGTGGGCCCGGCGTGCCGGAGGTGATCCCGACTTCTGCTCCCAGGTGCTCCGTGCTGCCGCGGCTGCCAAGCTTGCCATCTCCATGCGAATCCCCTCCTCGCCGTGTTCATCAAGCTTTTGAGCATCAATGCGAACCGAACGGCCATCTCCAAAGTGAACCTGTGTGCCGACTTCCTCCAGTCGTGTGGGGCTGAGCTCTTGTCTCTTCAGGAGGCTGACATCAACCCTTTGTCGGCCCAGGGTTTTGGTGAGCGCTGGCGTGCCCATGGCTATCGGGCTGTTCTCAGCGACATTGATGCTGCCAAGGGTGTGCATAGGGTGGCACTGGTCGCTTCCCTCCCCATGCATCGTGTGAACCTTAAGCTTCCTCCGCATGTGGCTGCGCGCTGTGCTGCAGGTGCTTTTGAGATGCAGGCTGCTGGCAGCAAGTGCATCACCCTTGTGGTAGCCTTCTACGGCTTCCCTGGTCAGCCAGCCGCCACAGCCCAGGCCTTAGGTGAGGTTAGGCGTGCAACTGCGACCTTCGGCGGCCCCTACATCTTGCTCGGCGATTTCAATGTTGACCAGTCTGAGCAAGCTGTAGTGCAGCTGTTGTGCGATGGCGAGCTCCGGTCTCTGGATGAGGCGGACTGGACCCAAGCCGGCCCAACAAATCCCACGCGCACCCGGCGCATTGATTTTGGCCTGGCCCATTGGTCAATCATTGCGACGGCTGTCAAGCAGTTCGAGCGCCCGGACCTTTCGGACCACGGGTGCGTCTTCTACGAAACGCGGTGCCTGAGCCGTGCCGACAGCTTCTCCATGCCTAAGTTTCGTGAGCTCCCTGCCACGGCCACTGAAGACATCCTGTCTAACTTTGGTAGGGTCTGGGATGCCGCACACTTTGAGAGTTCTATTGCAGGTGGGGCTCTTGATGAAGCCTGGGCTTTCTTGTCAGACGTGGCCGAGCGCACGCTGGGTGCCACTTCGCTCTTCGATGCCTCCGGTGCCCGCAGGAGCGACCACTGGCTCCCTTGTGCCCGCCCCGAGTCTCACCATCGTGTCGGCCCCCAGGGTCATGAGTCCCAGTCCCTCCGTTCATCTCGCAAGTTGCTTGGGCAATTGCACCAACTGCGGCAACAGCCCCACTGTCAGAAGCTGTGGCGTGCGGTGGGCCGCCGGGCTGGGCTCCTGCGTGCCACTTTCCCCGACCTCCCTGTGATACATGCTGCCAACCTTGCAGGTGCCACCCAGGTGATCTCTCATTTGCATGCCGAGCTTCAGCAGCAGGAGACGGAGGCCAGAGTGCACAGGTGGCGTCGCCGTGTTGAGGAGGATCCCTCTCGTGCCCTCGCCTGGGTCAAGCGCAAAGCTGACCATCAGTTGGCCATGGAGCAATCTCCTCAGGCACCTGCTGGTGTCCCTTCCTCTGTTCACCCTGCCTCTATTGTCGAGGAGCATGGTAAAGTGTGGCTGCAGCACTGGAAGCCGGAGTCCCCTGTCAACTTCGATGCCGTGCAGCGCATCCTTGACCGTGTCCCGGGCGGGCCGCAATCGGACATTGTGCTCCAGGTCGAGGCTGAGGCTCTGATACGGGCCACCAAGGCAATGCGGGGGAAAGCGATGGGCCCTGACCGATGGCCAGCGGAGCTTCTGCTCCGCCTCCCAGTGCAGTGGTGGGAAGCGGCGGCCACTCTGTGGAATGCGGTGCTCTCCACGAAGTACGTCCCTCGACTCTGGCGCCGGGCACTGATTGCCCTGGTGCCGAAGCGCCTGGATGAATACCGACCGATCGCCTTGTGCCCTGTCATCTGGCGAGCGGGTGCCCACTGCATCTCTCGCAATGTGCTGCCGTGGATGGACATATGGCTGGGCCACCACACCTTGGGCGGTGCACCATGTCGAGGCCCGGGCGACGCTCATGCCCGGCTTTTTCATGCGTGGCAGAGCGGCGGCAAAGTCTTTTGCCAGCAGGACCTCACGCGGTTCTTCGACTCTCTTGATGTCAAGGCGGTGGGTATGGTGCTCCGGCACCTTGGTGCTCCTGCTGGCCTCGCTGAGCTCTTAGCCTCCTTCTACCAGGATGCCTCGAGGCTTTTTCTGCACGAGGGCCGGTCCAGCAGTGCATGGGGCAGCCCGGCGCGGGGCCTGGCGCAGGGATGCCCACTCTCTCCAATGGCCGCGGTTGCGGTCGGCCATATCTGGGCCATGTGGGTCCAGTCCTTTGCCAAGGGACGCACCGACTGCCTCATCTTTATAGACGACCGGGTGTTGTGGCCTTCCTGCACGTGTGCGGACCCTCTTGGGGCAATGGATGTGGCATTGAGGGCTTCTGACTCCTTCGACCAAGCCTTCGGTTTCCAGTGCCGTGCCAGCAAGTGTGCTGTAGTGTGTCCACCCGATGTCGGGACTTTCGATCAGTGGGCCAGTGCCAGGAGCTACCCACGCGTGACTACTTTAAAGGTGCTGGGCATCACCCTCGACGTGCAGGAGGGTGCCCTGGGGCTCCTTAAGTTCAGCCCGCGCCTACTCTTGCATCGCCTTCGCTTCCTCAAGCTCCTGGGAGGGGAGGTGCCCCAGCTCCGTCGCATCGTGCTGCAGCTGGTCCACTCGGCCATGTTTTGGGCTGGTGGTGCCGCCTGCCCGGACCGCGACTGCTTGCGCGACGTCTGGCACTCCACTTGTGCTGTCCTGCAAAAGCACGCCACCTTCGAGTCTCCTAAAGTCTTGCTGTGTGCCTCTTTTGGCTGGATGTTGGACCCTGAATGGGCGGCGGACTGGGCATCCCTGCGGGCTGCCTGGCGTTTCAAGGCTCGGCCCCCGGCATGGCTCGACACGGCTGGGCTCGATGTTGCTTGTGGTGACTGGCGTCGCTTCCTCCCTGGTGCGGCGGCGGTTGTGCAGAGGTTAGGCTGGCAGGTCCATGGCAACGGCGCCACCCTGGCGCGCCTCGACGATTCCGGTACCCTCCGTCAGTGCCACCTTGGCTGGGAATCCTTTGATGTGGTCAAGCGCTGGCTTGTGGACCACTACAAGTGGCAGGGCGTGCATTCGTGTGGGCGGATCCGCAATCGTGGCCACCGCGATGATGCAACGTTGGCCCGTGGTCTCAGCCTGGGGGCCCCACTCCGCAGTGCCCGGTTTGCACTTGAAGGCCACCGACTCGCAGTTGCGGCTGAGCCTACACGTGAAGTTCGCCTTGCAGCACTGGGCTCGGGCGGCTCCATCTGGTACCACTGCAAACGGCTGGAGATGAGCTCACCCGACACCACGGCGTGTGTGTGTGGCCTCTTGCAGCCCAGCCGAGCGCATCTCACCTGGTGTTGCTCCTCAACGACGGGAGTGCGGCAAGGTCTCGCACCTCCTACCACCCGTGCTGGTGAACGGCTCTTTGCGGCCGAAATCACTGAGTACCCTGCAGCTCCTGCAGCTTCGGACTTTGAAAACACCCTTCAGAGCATTGTGGCGCATCTTCGCAACTTCGCTACTGTGGGCGAGCGTCTGCTCATCGCGACCGATGGCAGTGCTAAGTTTGATGTCGGCGGCTGTGCCGTGATCTTCGGAAGCGGCGATGGCACCTTCGTCTTCGGTGATGCCTGTGAGGACCAGTCGGCTTTCCGATGTGAGCTCCTCACTTTGACGACCCTCTTCGAGGCGATCTCTCGTGCGCAGTTGGCCCCAGGCTGTCAGGTTGGCATCCTGGTGGATTGCAGCTCTGCTCTTCAGGCTGTGGCTCAACCTGAGGCGTGCTCCATGCCTCTTTTGGCTCACAAGGCTGCGAGGCTACTCCGTGATGTGCGTACCGGTGGCTTGGACCTGAAGCTTTCGTGGACTCCTGCACATGGTCGGCGGCCCAACTGGACTGCTCCCTGGGGCCTAACGGCCGACCGCTGCAGGGACCTCAACGACCGGGCCGATGCGGCTGCCAACAGCATTCGCGAGCACCGGGCTCGTGGATCGGGCAGGGTGAGCTGGCATGCAGAGCTTCATCGTGCAGCGCTTTGGGAGCGGGGGGCCATCTTGGCTTCTGCTGGTGCCTCCAATGTCTTGGCGCAGCACCTTCGTGCGAGGCGGCCGGCTCGTATCATTCAAGATGATCCGTGAAACTCGCTACGACACTGAACATTTGCATCGTTGACGGCTTCTACGGTGGCTCCCTCGGGGAACTACGTGCTGCACCGCTCCTTCTGGCTGCCGCCGCTGGCTGCTGGCTGCGGTGGCGTGCTGCGGGGCGTGGGCTGCTGGCTGAGGCGCGCTGCTGTGTCCCTCTGAGTTCCTACGTCGAGTCCATCTGAAGCCGTAGAGGTGTACAGCTGCTCCGCACGTCACTTCGATGCTGCTTAGGCTCTCGCTAGGCAGTTTGTGCTTGCTGTGTAGCCCTGCACCTCTCCTTTTAGCAAACCCGAGCCAAAGGCTCCCTTTTCTTCTCGGCTCTCCTGAGCCTTAGTTTCCCATGTTTCGGCTAATATGGCCTCAACGACTCTAGTTTGTTTGGTCTTTCATGCCTCAGCTTCAAGCACCTTGGATTGTACAGCTGTCACATGTCCTCTGCTTGTCAGCTTCATGTTTGAACTTTTAGGTTCGGTCTCACAACCGACAACCAAAGACGTTACTGGACGCGCAGATCGGGACTTCGTTGCGATGCCCGAGTCTTGCCTGAACCGCAGTTAGGCGTGAGAACACGTAGCTTGGGCCCGAGACAGGAACTCCGCGAGTTCCAAGCTGGACAACACCGTAGGTAGGCTCGGTGGCTAAGTCTGTCTCGACTGTGCCATGGCTCCTTCCTCGGGAGGCGCTGTGGGTGCTGAGCGGAAAAGGATGATGGATTTGGCGGCCATGGAGGCCGCGACGTCGAGTACTCAGCTGACCCTACCTGTCAGCTACAGAAAGTTCAGGGGAGTTGCACCGCGCAACTATGTTCTCAAAGCTATGCTTGAGGGTGAGCATGCTTCTATCGAAGACTTCCTGGAAAGGCTCAATGAGGATGCCAGTGCAGTTGTGGGATCGGCTGTGCTTGTGGATGAGCTCTTTCGTGTACGTGAAGCCCTCGTTCTTCTCTGGACCGAGCAGCTGACAAAGCGGTGTGATGGCGACCCCCCTTGGGTGGAGCGCCTCCAGGCGATGGGACATTTCCCAAGCACTACCCTGTGGTTTGCTGACGGGGACTTTGGCCTTGCTCCGGCGGAGGCCTATCGCCAGCGGGGCAGCCGGGAGCAAGTGGCAGCAGCGCTGCCGCCTTCTGGTGGGCGACCTGGTGCTGGTGCGGACGCTGAGCTGGTGACGCAGCCGGCTGCTGGCGAGATTGAGGAGGATGCGGAGCTGGCTGGGCCTCCCGAAGTGGAGGCGACCAACCATGGCGACGCTGCTCTTCCTTGGCAGCCGGCGGCCAGATGTAGTAGCGTAAGGGCCCCGACCCGAGAACCGCGAAAAATCAAAGAAGATCCGTGGAAGGACAAAGAGCCACCTAGCCCGGCCTCTCCCTGCCTCCTTGGTAACATGTTTTCCCAGACCGGCCCGTTCGGGGCCCCCTCCGAGAGTAGCTCTCCTTGCCGCCATGGCCTCGGTGCTGCAGCTCTCGGCCTGCATGTCAGTGTCAGTCCCCTGCCTCTTGCGAACCGGCAGGTGTGGACTTCCTCGGGGGCCCCCTGGGCGCCACGGCCCAAGGTGGCAGTGTGATTGAGCAGAGCTGTGGCACGGATTTTCTTGGCGGCCCCATCTGGACGGTGCCGCAAGCGCATGCATATCCTAGTGCCAGTGTGGATCATGTGCAGCCTGTGCAGAAATCCCTTCCGTGCCTCCCGGTGTGTGTGCAATTTGGGCTTCCTGCTCTCCAGCGCTGCTTTGCATTCCTGCAAGGTGTCCGTGTGGGTGAGGCAAAGCACCCGGGTCCGCGAGGCCCACCAGCAGTGATTACCTGGAACTGGCATTTGGGGTTTAGGTTCGGCGAAGCTTCACACCCGGGCCCTGCTGAGCCTACGAACCGAGGTGCTGGATGCCATCCCCCTTTTTTTTTTGGGTTCTAGGTCCTCCGCGACGCCAGCAGCCGGCCCCGGCGCCGCTAGGCCCCCTAGGGTTTGAGTGTGCACCTAGGTGCTGCGTGACAGGCCGCCGGGCCCCTGCAGGCGAGCCGATGCTTTGTGTGTGCCACGACTGGAAGAGGGGATGCCGCCTGGGTGAGGCCTCTCACCCTGGGCCTGGTTTCAACCTTGACCTTGGCAACCTTGGGGATAGCCTTGGCGATAGCATCATGAAGTCGATCAAGGAGCAGATCCAGAAGGCAGTTGACGAGGCAGTAAAGCAGGCCCTGGCGTCGCTCAATCTCGGCCGGGGCTTGGCTGCTGCCCGGCCGTCCGGCGATCCAGACGTGCAGCTCGAGCCAAAGGGCAGGCCACGAGCCACCCAGGTGGCAACCCCGACGTTTCGGGCGGCGAGCGTGCAGGTGGCCGCCAGAGCGCAGCCAAAGGCAAGGGCAAGCCTGAAGACAAGTCTGGCCCAGCCAAGGTGGCCCAGCGCGGTGGCCCAGGCGACTCAGGTCAACGCCGGGGCAAGGGCAAGGGCGGCGGTGGTGAGGCAGGCGGGCAGGAAGCCGGTGATGGCTGGCAGATCGTCCGGCGCAAGGCTCCGGAAGGCGCCTTCAAGCTTCGAAAATCTGATTGGGACGCTCCGGTCGTCGAGTACGCTGCCCTAGCTGAGTTCATTGACAAGGCTGATGCCAGCAAGGTCCTCGAACTTGTAGTCTTTGTTTCGGCCGACCAGGTCACGCTTGCTACGAACATTCTGCGGGGGAGCGGGCTGAGCTTCAAGGCCCTGCTTGTTTTCCTATCCAAGGATGAGGAGGCCCAGCGCATTCCGGGCACCATTGGGGATCGCCTGGTCTTCAGGACTGCTAAGGTCCAGAAGCTCACGTCTGCAGGTGCCAGTGGCCATGCTCCGCAGCCCACCGGCCTGAGCCAAACGTCCATCAAGATCAAACCCACTGAAAGTGCAGTCGTCTACTTTAAGGTGCCAAAGCAGTTCGCCTCAGCCGACACTTGGAAGGCTTTCGGGGGCAACGCCTCCAAGGCCGCTGTAGACTGGGTCGCGGCCCAAAGGATCAAGGTGCTCGACACTTTTGCCTGGGTCCTGGAAAAGCAGCGCAACGACACTCATGAGCAGTACTTTGGCATTGTTCGCATTCCGAAGGCAGACATCGAGGGCATCCTGGCCCACTCTGCCCTGAGTCTGCTGTTTACCTAATTTTACACTTTGGCTTGATTTACTGTAAACGAAGGATTTAGTGTAAAATGACCAAATTTACGTAAATTTTCTGGTGAGCTAAAAACATGACAAAACACATAAAAACATTATGCAAACACAAACATGGAACTCATATTTGCGGCTGCAAACTTAGACACCACATGTAAAGGATTTAAAAAAATCACCGGCATGAGTTTGTTTTGCTCTGCAATCGCAGACACCACATGTAAAGGATCCACAGCAGAAGTAAGGACTTTTCCGAAAATTCGCAGGCCCAAAGCCATAAACTAACCAAAGAGAATCCATGCAGATTGCTTATAAGATCCACACCAGTATATACGACAACTGTGATTCAAAAGCCCAAACAAAAGACCAGGAGCACCACATATAGCAGAGAGACACTCTTTTTTTTCGCGACAGAAAAGAAAGAAGCTCTCACGATCGCCCAACTTTGCCCCGCAGAAACAAAAGGTGCCTCTCTTTGAGGGCAGCCTTTTTGGAAGCATGCCAGTGCTTCACCCCTGCCAAACAACTCTTCCATAGAATCTGCAGGCGATGCATCGTCGTCTCTCCCTTGTAGCACCAGACCATCGACGGATGAATAAAACTGCTGAGTAGGAGACTATGCAAAACGAAGTGGGTCTTACTTGTGAGATTGAAGAGCTTCTCCCCCGTCCCTTTGTAGTGGGCTTGCAGGCTGCTGTGGAGCTGTGCCATTTGGCAACCGAGCTTGAAAGCCAGGTTTGCTTGCTCCTCAGGTAAAGCCAAGAAGCCGTACCGTGGCCCATAAGCTTCCAATATTTCAGCCAGCTGCAGGTTCAACCGCAAAAAGAGCCGGATTTGCTTGTGTTGATAGATACCCTCGTCCATTTGCTCTTCGAATAGAGCAAGAATTGCACTGTCCAAAGATTGAATATCGGAAGCTCTTCCTCTCATCTTGGGGAATCCTTTTTTTGGTTGTATCATTGTAAGTTTCAGAAGTCGCTGGCGGAATGTGTATCTGGTTTCGTTGTCTCGCTGGTACTTCTTGATGAAGGAGTCGCAGTATTTCAAATTCGCCAAGATACTCCCACCCAAACAATCGTGGACCACGATGCTGAGCACGGAGCCATAAAAAAACTGTATCCACCCCAAAAACATACAATGCATATAGTCCATCGTGATACAAAGTCCCGAAAAGCCAGGTAAAGAATACAGCTGGCATGATGGATTCCAGTGGGATCTCCAGTTGGTGGTGGTGAGGCACGAGGCTTGCCACGGCGAATTTGCACGATTGTCCATCCATGTTAGTGGTCCTTTGAAGGCGGCCCGACAAAGAGCACAAGGTTTGCTGTGATTGCTCCATCGTGGAACCTCCAGCCATTTCGCATAATAATCCAAGTCGCCAGCCATTTGAACCAGGACACCATAATATCCTCCGCATAGGTCGGTTCCCGCTCGTTCGCCCTCCTTTGTACTGGCCCCATACCTCTGTGCCGTGTAACAAACATTTTCTTACTTGTGAGACAGGTTCATATATATCTACATATATATATCTACATGTGGTGAGAGGGTTTTTTACGTATACTGTGTGGTGATTTTTCTCACATCCGGTTCGTGCTGCTTTGGGATTCCACGGGTCCGTGGTTTTGTGGCTTATATATGTTTATACGATATTATATACTGTGTATATATATATATATATATCATCACCATCAAGGAAGCTGTTGGGTTAGGGTTGGATTTGAGAACAGGGCTCTCATACATAGGGTGTGTATGTATATAGTCACATATCTAAAACAGGACCCACATCATAAAAAATCAAGAAAGACAAAAAGGCTTACAGCTTATAGGGTTCCCACAGGGTCCTAAAATGTAAGGGTTTCCAGATTTCTGGCACATGTGTACATATACAACAACACACCAGGCTGCTTCTTGCCTTGCCAATCCCGAGCAGGCCATTTACCGGTGTAAAGAATGTTGAAAGACCAATACATCACTTGCCAAAAAGTTTCCATTGTCCCAGCCCCCTCGCCGCCAGCCGGAATAATGAACTTCTCAAAAACGCCCCAAATGTAGAGGTTGCAATCGGCAGCAGATCGGCCGGCCGCTGTGGCCATCAGCGATACCCATGAAAAAGCCAAAACACTGCGAGCCCATATCTTGCCCACTCCAAAAACAGGAACTTCGTCGCCGTGTATGCAAAGGGGAATAGCCCTTTGCATCCAATTAGCTCGCGATTTTACCGCATGATTTGACATGCAAGGGTGTCCATTGAACGATCTCCAAAACCGAGGCAAAGCCTCCGCATCAGGCAACACAGAAGTAATCCATCCAGTCGTCGTCTTCCAAAGGTGGTGCATAATCTCGTGCGGAAGCAATATCATGGAAGTCGCCGTGCCTTCGACTTGTCCTGCTAAGGGGATATTAAATTCTGTCGGCATCGGAAGATTGGACTGCTGGGCCAAGTGGTTGTCAATAGAAGATTGCAAATTTTTTCCATGCTTCACCTTGCTGAGCCTGTCCAAATCAGGAAGAATTTTCCCGTCCCTTGCATTTCTAATATCGGCAGCCGCTGCAACTGCAATTGCATGAATCATAGAGGCCGACAGGAGGCCTTGTGCCAAATACGTCATCAGCAAATCGTGCAAAGAACTTGAGGTGGACTTCTCACTCACCGCCTGGCCCAATCTCTGTTGGACCCCACCCTTTCGTCGCTTTCGCTCGGGCCCTGCATCCTCCATGGTACCTTCTCTCCATATATAAATAAACAGAACAGCACCTTTATGCAAAGTTGGTGTTTGTTGCCAGCTGAACTTTTGTGCCTTATTTCATACAGTGGTTTGTTCGCTATAGCCATAAAACATTTTATAAGGACGGGACACACATGGTCAGACACACCGAGCATTGAGGCTGAGGCTTGTGAGCAAGTTATACATATATGTGTGGGCACCAAATATACTATACAAACAACAACAGAAAGCTTTTGCCCCAACCCCGCAAAACCCAAACCCCCTAAACCACACGGTCCACTGCCCCTCAATCTGGACGAAACAAATCTTGTGAGGGTTTATATATAAGGTTCAGGATTTAAGGGTTTATAGAGGGTTCAGGGTTTGGGGTTACGAAGGTTGTGTTGTGAGCTTCACAGGGTTTTGGAGGTATGGACTTTCATGGTTGATTCAATGCTTGAGGTTCGGAGGTATAGCTTTACACATGTGTGCACTCACACATGCAAAGCAGGCTACAACAACACCATCGGTGTTATATATACTCTAAAATTGAAGCTGAAAGTCACGAAGACCAACACCCCAACATGATTCAAAAGGTTATAGTTATACACGTCGTTGCTCACATGTAAAAATCACCAGAAAAGCGCCAAATCTCAAGCTCTCATCATCGCCGTTGCTTTTTTCTCTCATCGCCAAAACTCAGAATCGCCGTTTGCACCACATAGAGGCGACAGCTCCGGAACTGCACACATTCAAAATCTGTCTAGCATCCTTTTTTGGCTCGGACAGTCAACTTGGCTTTCACGGCTGCCATTTGTTCTTCGAGATGAGTTGCTACTCGCCCGGACTCTCTCATGGTCTTGGAATATGATGAGATCGTGATCGGCCCGTCCTCATTCTCATCCTCGTACTCGTGCCACGAGAGAAGGTGCTCAAGTCCCTGCTTCGATTTTGTTGCTTGTTGGACGATGCTCTTCCTTACAGCTGTGGGGTCTCACACAGGTTTCGGTGTTCGGGCACTGGGTTTACTTGCGAGAGAAAGCACAACACTTTGGTTACATGCGACTGTTGTTGAAGAGACTACTTTTACGAGTTAAAGTTTGTGCTTTACTTGCGAAGACAAAGGTTGAAGCCTCCATGTATTTACTTACGAGTTAAATTGGTGACTTTACTTGCGAGGATAAAAAAGTTGAAGCTTTTGGCAAGGTTGTTTCAGGAATACAAAACCAGTCCAAGTCGCACACTCTGGTACATGTCCTTGTCCTGCTTCTCATCCACGGAAGCAACCAACTTTCTGCCCTCGACAAGGATCTTATTGTAGGCCGCGATCGCCTTTGTAAGCTGCCCATCTGCTGCCTTCCACAGCTTCTCCGTCATGTTCCTGCTGGCGGCCACGGTACCATCGCAGATTGCGAGCTGCTCTGAGTCATTTGTCAGAGCTCTCTGGGGCTTTGCTTTGCCCTCGCTCTTCTCCTCAAACAAACCAATCCTCCAATCCTTGGACTGCTTCTCGAAGAACTTGGCCTCGCCATCCTTCGCTTTGGCATCGGAGCCCATGGAAAACTTCTTCTCCTTCCCTGAAGTGGAGTTGTGCACATCCTCGGACCACATGTAACGATCGGGTCCGTTCTTGGAACGGACAGCGATGATCTCGCCACTCTCGAGTGCGGCTTCGAACTGCTCATTGCTAAGATTGAATTTCCCCTGAAGCAAGATTTTGCCCAGGGTTTTCTTCTTGTTGGTCGCCTCGGACTTCGTGTAGTTCTCCTCGCTCCACCCACAGAAGAAAAGACAAGCCGAAGGGGTTTAGGGTTCAAGCTTAAGGGTTTGAGGCTTGAAGGTTTTAGGGTTCAGGGCTTCGTCGTTTGAGGCTTTGGGGTTTGGGGTTATATATATATATATATATATATATATATATATATATATATATAGGTGCACAGGTTCAGGGTTTAAGGTTTGGGGTGCACGAAGGGTTGTGGTCATCATTATTATACGTATAGTATAGCAATTATATATAATATATATTGTATGGGAATGCATTTATAGAGTGTTTTTAGATATGCATATATGGTATAATAAAAATAAATGTAGTAGAGCCCTCTATAAACAGTTAGAACTACAAAACAAAAGCCGGTGGGGTCCAGAGTTCAAGGTGTATGGGGTTGAAGGTTTTAAATTTTCTAAAGGTGTAAGGCTTATGCAGGCTTTAGGGTTCATGGCTTCGTAGTTTACATATAAGGTTTAAGGGTTGTGGTGTATTAGGGTTTCAAGGTTTTGCTCATTGTAAAACTATAGCTATAAGCTGGACCTATATATACTATAGATACTTTATACACTCCCCGACTTCGCCTTCGGCTTCGAAGTGCCTCTCCACTTAAGGAAGCGAGCACACCTTGAAATCACCCCCGATACCCATCTTTTCGTCGTCACCTGCATGGAGTGGAACATTGGTTTGGCAAAGTTGAGAACCAGGCTGGTGTCAACACCGGATCGTCGGTCGATAGCATTGTTGATAAGCTCCCGCTGTCTCTGCCGCTTGCCCGTTTTCATCTTCTGGGACTTCTCCCATGCATCTTCGAGCCATTCTGGCAATGACCCGTCCTTTAGCAGGCTCATGAACTTGTGCTGCTTGCTGCGGTCCATCTTCCCCGAGTCCTTCGCCGGGTCTTCCATGGCCAGCACCTCGTCGTCTGTGGGTGTCTCCTCCTCTGGCTGCTCTTCGGCGGCATCCTCCACCTCCTCGAATCCATCAGCCCAGTTGTCCTCCAGCTTCCGCTTCTTGTTGTTGTCATTCTGCTTGGGAGTGTTTTTGCTGCTGCTGCTGCTACTGGGCTTGCTTCCTTTCTCTTGCTCCTTGCCCTTGTTCTCCTTCTTGTTCTCGTTCTTGTTCTTCTTCTCCTTGGCTGGGGCCTTTGCTTCGGCCTTTGCTTTGCCCTTTGCTTTGGCCTTTGGGGTGCTCTTTGGGTTGGCCTTCGGAGTGGGCTTTTGATTGGGCTTGCTCTTTGCTGCTGTTGCTTTCGTTGTTCCTTCTGCTGCAGGCTTTTTCAAAATCCCGGTCCCGGGCTCTTTCTTTATCGTGATCTTCGCCGCCGGCTTCTTCATGGGCACCTCCTGCTCTTCTTCTTCTGCCTGCTCGTCCTGGGGCTCTTCCTCGGCCTTCGTATACATATATATATAACACTCTGGTTTTACAAAACACAAAAACCAAAAAGCGCCTCCGGAGCTTGGCTGTCTTCAGCCATCGCAGGGAAAACACGAACAGTAAAGATGATATACTGTCCTCACAAAAAAGGCACCCCTCGCTGAAGTGCTCACAGCTGCAGATAGAAGTAAACATAATTGTCATCGCAGTGTAAGTTCTCTCTGACATGCAGACAACACCGAATGTGTTTCGTCACAGTCATAGTATAGCTTGAATCACACAAGTATATATAATTTTCTCGCCAGCTCTGGTGTAAAGACACATGCAAGCTTCTGTGTGGGGTCTGGCACACAGGTTTGAGGTTGAAGGGTTTCGGGGTTCTGTATATAAGGTATATAGTTTAGGGTTCAGGGTTTATATGACATCAGTTGTTGGGTTCTCGGGCTTTTATAGGCAGTCTCCTGGAGTCGGCCCGGCTCATTGTTTTGCTTCACACTTGCAGGCACGATAAAGTATAGAAGTTACTGCTGTGCAGAAAAACAGCTGCTCTTATATCTAGCTCCGTCTGCAAAAGCAACGAGACAATTTAATTATGTACATGCACTTCTGTACAACGTGCTGGCAAGTCGTAGCTCACTGGTCTTGCTGCTCAGCTGCTGCTTCGCTCCACCAGACCCAGTACCAGACCCTTGGGGATTATGTATAATATTCAAAAGCCAAATTACTCTCCTAAACAAAACCTATACAATAGATCTAATGCAACCAAGTTGCTGTCGTCCATGATGGACACAGGTCCGCCAAGCCCATTTCCACACTCGTTTGGGCGACCGGCTCCGGCTTCGGCTTCGGCTCCTGTCTTCCTGGAACACGAGAATATAGCTATTCCCTTTCTGCATTCAGAAAAGTGACTATGTGGTTCGTCGGAAAAACAAAAGAACAACACAGGTCTCCTGTCGTGGCATCTTCGAAGAGAGGCTTTGTTCTGTCTAGTCAGGGAGGGAGAAGGACAGACTTTTTTGGAGCCGAAAAGCTATACAATATACGATTGATCCTCGCAGAGCACCGTATATAGTGTTGGATGTGGGGCGGTGGGTTGGGGGGGGTGGGGGTGGGGGGTGTGGGGGTGGGGGGTGGGGGGTGGGGGTGGGGGTGGGGGGTGGGGGGTGTGGGGGTGGGGGGTGGGAGATGGGGGGTGGGGGGTGTGAGTGTGGGGGGTGGGGGGTGTGGGGAGTGTGGTGGGGGGTGGGGGGTGGGTGGGTGGTTGGGTGGGGGGTGGGGGGTGGGTGGGTGGTTGGGGGGTGGGGGGTGGGGGATGGGGGTGGGGGGTGGGGTGGTGGGTGGGTGGGGGGGAGGTGGGGGCTGGTGGGGTGGGCTGGGGAGTTTGTCAATGGATTTTAAGCAGATTTTACAAAAAAATCAACAGGTTTTCCAAAAAATCTCGATGCAGTTTCGATGCAGTTTGTATGCAGTTTCGATGCTGTTTCGATGCGGTTTTAAAACTACATACAAACTGCATCGCGAAATGCTGTAAAAGCTATGCAGTTTGTATGTAGTTTTAAAACCGCATCGAAACAGCATCGAAACTGCATATAAACTGCATCGAAACTGCATCGAGATTTTTTGGAAAACCTCTTGATTTTTTTGTAAAATCTGCTGAAATTTTTGTAAAATCTATGGAAAATTTGGGGGAGATTGTTGCAAAACCTGCCCACCGGTGCCTTTCCGGTGTGTTGTTCGAGTCTCGCATGTAAGGTCTAAGCCGCATCTCATCGGATCCCCACAAGTGGTTTCCCAGCTTCAAGCGCTACGCTTCGTGTGTGGGGACCGGCACACTGTGTGTCTAAACCCGAAACCCTAAACCCCTAAACCCCGAGACCCCTGAGCCCCTAAGCCCTCTCTCTATATATAGATGCATGAATACAGGTTCTGCAATCTACATGTTCGGTTTGGGGATTCAGGGCTTCATGTGTGGTGTATGCAGTATCTTCATAAATGGTTTAGGGTTCGGGCCGGGCTGTTTTTTGTCCTATCGTGTGACTTGATAGGCCCTTCAAGCAACCCAGGCATGTTCACATGTGTTCTCTATACACTCTATAGACATGTGCACGTGTGTATGTAGCCACCACCACAATCTCTGCGACTACAACTCTTTCCAATCGCCCGCTTCACTTGCTTGTCGGAGTCTCGCACAGCTTCGCAATTATCCGGATGTGCAGACGACCTTCTGAGGATCCTCGAGGTTTTGTTGCCTGGGCACATATAATGTAGTGTGGTGTAAGTTCGACTATGTATATACATATATGTATATATAGATATATGTATAAAGAAACATATACATATACATATGCACACATACGTGCTTATTTGTAGACTATGCATCTACAATTTTATACTACATCCATGGGGTCGCTGCACATTGTGCTTAATTGTGAGAAAAATGAGTGGCTCGGCCTGTCTCATCGTCTCTCGTGCAGCACTGTGCTGTTGCCATCGCCGTTACTGTTGTGTAAAGCTTTATCCCTCTAGACTATATGCTATAGACACACAAACAGCACAGGGGTTTAAGGGTTTAGGGTTTTAAGGGTTTATAGGGCACTGCATTATATTCAACGGCGGTAGTAACGACGATGGTATCGGCCGCGACTGTCGCCTCTGTACCTGCGGTAGCTACGACTGTCACTCCTGTGCCGACGACCGTAGCTACGGCTGCGACCATGGTAGCTCCTTCGCCTTTGGCTCCGGTAGCTACGAGCACGACTCCTACTGGCCCGCCTAGAGTAGCTACGAGCCCGCCTAGAGTAGCTACGAGCCCGCCCCGAGCTACGAGCCCGCCCCGAGCTACGAGCCCGCCCCGAGCTCCGAGCCCTGTTCTCTTCAACATCTTCACCTTCACCCTCGGAAGTCGGGCTGGGCTCCTTTGGGGGTGGGGTCGGCTCCTTTTTTGCCTTCTTGGCTTTGGGCTCTTTTTTCTTTTTTTTCTTCTTCTTCTTCTCTTTCTCTTCTTCATCTACACTGCTGGGCGGCTCATTGGCTTGCTCAGCTTCGATCTGCCGCTTCAGCCGCGGGTCCACGGGCGGCTCCACGGCGGCCGGGGCCACTTTCCTCGCAGACGGCTTCGGCTTGGCGATCGGCGGCTCCGGTGGGAAGCCAGTGCCAAACTCTTCCTCGGTTTTGTGTTGTCTATATATCGAAGAAACACACACTCTTCTTCTTCGCAAGTAAAAATACACACAGACTCGGGCAGAAATTAGGGTTGACAAAAAAGTCTACACTCCTAAACATAAGGCTGTGGGCTCATAGAACACTTTATTTTTGAGAGAAACCCTAAAAACCCTAAACCCTAAACCGGCTCTATTGGTTTGGTGCCGGTTTATAAAGCGGCTTTTTTGAGGTTGCTGCTATCGCAGAAAAAGGCTCTGGAATTGGTCCCGTGTAAGGGTCGCCAGAGTGAAGAAGAGCCCAGTCATATTGCTCTTGGGCCTGTGGGGATAGAGCTTGGAGTTGGGAGGATTCACTGGATATAGCTTTTGGTTTCAAAAACCACAAAGTTTGGGTGGGAATCGTTGTCTGGGTTTAGGGTTAGGGTTTAGGTTTTAGGGGTTTAGGGTTCAAGGTTTAGGGTTGAAGGTTCTGGAAAAGTAAGGTTTTTATAGGGCCACAGCCAACCGAGCAGCCGTCATCTCATTCCAGGGCTTAACGTCGACGACGGGGGCTTTCTCGGCCACAGCTTCCTTTCACTATATATATAGTATATATAAGCAACCGAAGCAACCGTTTGCTGTGTATAGGTTTGTGGAGTTCCGATTTAGGGCCTTCTTTTACTTGCAGGGTGATGGCTTAAATGATTCGGCCCGGGTACTGCACCGTCATCCACCACCGAGTTTGGTCCAGCCGGCTCCAGCGGCAGCTGCTTGTTGTCCTTTTTTGTGGGAGCTCTACTTCATTGTGTGGCTCTGGAGTTTGTTCTTCTTCTCACAAGTAAGGGTACACACACCCACAGGCCTCGGTCTTGGTGTTCGAATCGAAGGCTCCTTCTGCAAGCGGGGCAGCAGCATCCTCCTGGGGCTGGTGTTGTCGTCGGAATATGAAACTATGAATCTTTTAGGGCGGGTCGTTTGGGGTTCTCACATGATGCCATATAGCATTCTTAGATTTGGCCCCCCTAGCTGCCCTATAGCTCTTTGTACACATGTTGATTATATATACATATATATAAAAACACATGCAGATATGTGTAACAAAACATGTTGTTGAACTATGCAATGCAAGATTCTTTGGGTCGTGGACCACCATGTACCCAGAGCTCCCAGGCTTGCGGCTTCACCGTCTCCAAACCGTAAAGTTGCTCAGGTGGCACCTTTGGGTGTGGTGGTGCAAGGTGTTGCGGCGGTGGGTACGGGGGCTGGGTCGGCATCGCTTTGGCTTTTGGTTGGAGTGCTGGTTCTGGGACATTGGGCTCTGGTGGGCTTTGGGATGGCGGTGGTGCCTGGCCCAGTGGAGGGGGGGTGGGCGGAGGGCCTTTCCAAGGCGGCTGTTCTGGTGGTGGTGCCCACTTGCCCCACGACTCGTCTTCCTTCGAAGCTTTCGAAGGGGGCGGCTTCGCCAGCTCTGCCACCAGGTACTTGTTCGTCGCCATTTTCCCATGCCATTGCCCGTCGAGCGAAGCCCGGGCAAGCTGAGCGGCATCTGGCGAGTCCTTTGGTTTAGGGTTTGGGGGTTAGGGGTTTGGGGTTTATAGGGTTTAGGGTTTAGGGTTTATATAGGGGTCGCAATCCTCTAAAAAAACCAAGTTGCGAACTCCAAGAAGATCTGCAGTGATCTGGCCGCTGCAGCTTCTTCTCCCAGTACCGTTCCCTCACCACCTGGATGTTCCGGCAATCCAGCACCCCAAGCTCTTCGATCGCCGCCCTGATCGCCTCGGCTCTCTCTCATGTAACTACATATATGTATGCCTGTCTATATGTGTACCAACCTCACCCTTTGTATATATGTGTAGATATAAGCATATATAATTAGACACAAAAGAAAAGTAATGAGTGTCAGATTGTGGCCAATAGACGTGTATTGAGTTTATCTATATCTACATATTGTGTACATATAAAGTATATATGTTAAACCCTAAACCCTAAACCCAAAGCTACTTTTCTTTCGAGTGGCCCACTTCGTCGCACTGTACGTGACATTCTTCACGTAGACACGGTAGCAGTCGACAGTAGCCATGGCCGCGAAGCAAAACTTGCTATATGTGTTAGAACACCCAAAGTGAACAGCCTTTATTCTTTGTGGATAAAAATGTGACTAGAGCCTAGCCCCGGCGCCGAAAGCCTGACACCCGAAACTCGGTAATGGCTTTGGGTTGTATGCTTTAAAAGTCCAGAGCATCTATGCGAAGCTATCTACAATCCAAACCTTCTACAAACACTGTGAGGATAAGCCGCATCGGCATATGGTGGTGACATCGTGTCGAACACATCGTGTGTAGGAGATACTACGTCGCAAAACTAGAGTCTCTCCTGCTGTAAAGGAAACAGCGACCACGGCCACAAGTTTCGGCTCCAACATCATCTCGCAAAAAAGCCTCGATAAACCTCTTCAGCCGGCATTCTCTGCACTCAAGCAATTCCAACTCGAAAGTGGTAGACATTGGAGAATGTTTTTTTGGGGGCTCACAAGGAATCCGGGCTGTCGGTTTGCGGTTTAAGTTTGGGGAGTCGGGTTTGGGGTTTCGGGTTTTGGGGTTTATATAGGGTTTATGGGTTTAAAATTAGTTTTGGGTTTTAGGGCTTAGTGAGGGTTGAGGGTTTTTGTGAAATACTGCTTTAAAGGCAAGACACCCTCGCAGGTAGATCTCGCAAGTAACACAAAGCTCCCCATCGCATGTAAAGCTGCACAAGGAAAATCTCGCAAGTAACACAAAGCTCCCCATCGCATGTAAAGTTGCACACAAGGAAAATCTCGCAAGTAATATACAAAGCTCCCCATCGCATGTAAAGGTGCACACAAGGAAAATCTCGCAAGTAATATACAAAGCTCCTCACATCGCATGTAAAAGGAAACACTCGCACAGGTAAAAAGCATAACTCATCGCAAGTACATATACAAAAATCACCGTCGCAAGTAAACCTGCTTTGAGGCTTTAGGCTATTGGTGGTTTCGGGGTTACAAAGGCTTATATATACAGTATATGATAGGGATCAAATACATATATCACACAGAACAGGAAGCACTCAACCTCACACACACACAAATGCAAGAAACATTTTTTCTCGCAGTCATTGCCCCTCTGCTGCCGGAAGGTTCACCCTTTTTGTGCTTCTCACTAAAAGGGCCAAAGATGCATTATGCTAGATGGCATTGTGTCAGATGTAGTGCTCTACATGTAAACGAAAGACATATAGAAACACACCGTGACTAGCACCCATGGGTTTTCTCAGAGTTGTGGGAAAACAAACCACGTTTCTATACAACATATATATGCTTGAAACTCAGATTGTTATATAGTCTACAAAGTTCAGAAAACCCAGGGTGCACATCATCCCGCACTGAACACATTTTGGTTTTCAAACCCCCAGCGACTTCATGACGTCCTGTCGCAGCTTGTAGAGCTCCAAGCGCGGGATGCCCTGCTCGACATAGGGAATCATCTTCTCGATCACCTCATGATGCTTCGGACAGCAACTGGAAATGATGCTCCTCAGCTTGCCGCCGTTATCGTAGTTGCGGATGTAGGATTTCTCAGAGTAGAACTATACCTTGCAAGATCCGTACTTTTCGGCGGACAGCCATTTGTTAGACGGCGAAGTCGCCGCCGCCGGCTTCGGCTTCGCCGCCAGCTTCGCCACCTTCGTCTTCGCCGCCGACTTCGCCTTCGCTGTGGCTTTGGGCTTGGGGCTCTTCTCTTTCGGCTTGCCGGTGGCTTTGGGCTTCGAAGCACACTTCTTTTTGGCCACAGCCACAGACACCGGCGGCATGAAAGCCATGGCATTTTTGAGGATGTCCAAGTCGCACTCATCCGTGGAAGAGATCACTTCCACATCCTTGGACGGCTCAGCCCCGGCACCAGTCTTGATCTTTGCCTTTCCTGCCTTTTTGTTCTTTGCCTTTGTGGCCTTCTTCTTCAGGGTGCCCTTCTTCATAACGATCTTCTTCGGCTTGCTGCTCTTATGGATGTGCACAAACTTCTCCGCAAACTTCTTCGGCTCGCTGCTCTTCAAGGTGTCCGGAAACTTGATCGGGCTGCTGTTCTTAAAGATTTCCGGCAACTCCGGGAACTCAGCATCCTGCAAAGGAGTAGGCTTCTCGTCACACCGAAAGGGAACAGGCTTCTCATCCTCCTCCACGGGAACAAGGGCCGTGCTGGGGGAATCAAGAGGCTTCGGGGCAAACTCCTGCACCTGCACCCTTTCCAGGCAAAGGTCAAGCTTCCTGATTGTATGTTTGCACAGACTTAGATAAAAAAGTTTGCAACACTTTTCTTTCTTCCGTCACACGAATTATATATATACAGCGAAAAAACACGAAAGACATATGTGCAGCCACGGCACACTTGATCCTCGTGCGACAGGGACCTGTAGACTTTCCGCTTGCAGCTCTCCTTCTGCTTCATCGCACGGAGGTGGCTAAGAAGAAGACGGATGGCGGTGTCCATCTTGTCCACAAGGTCCTCTGCCTTGTAGTCTTTGTGGCCTTCGAGCAGCAGGTTCTTTTGGTCGTGAAGGATCCAAAAGCTTCGGGTAACCCGCTGCGACAACAACTTCGTGTTCG
>CAJNDT010001171.1:0-77818 GCA_905221615.1 Symbiodinium sp. CCMP2592
ACTGGAGGCTTTTTGTGCGCAACCGGTCGGCTCCAACCCATTCATCGTTTTCTGACGTGTGACCCTGGTATCGCACCTGAATCGGAGCCCTTGATCTTGAAGCCTTGGTAGAGATCTGCATGATCTTGCAAAAGAAGACCCCCTCGTCCTTGCAACACACAGACACCGCCATTCCCGTTGAGAGTGAAGTGTAGTCAGGCACCTGCAGATCGTCAACTGCACACCATGCGACAGTCTGAAATGGCAAGCCGTACTGCACCTTGATTGGTGCAGCATTGCGTGTTTCAGGTAAGATCTCGATGACCTCGCCGTACTTGGATGGTTGACTGGTCATGAAAACCATCATGCCTACTCGTAGCACCAAGGGATCCGCGATCCCCAATTCCGGCTCCTGACGGGACTGCTCACGGGCTGCTATGCTGGACGAACCGTCCGTGGCCGCTGCGCTCAGTGCTTCCCGGCGCATGTAGTGCCGGTACGTGCACCTAGCGCCAAAGCCGCAAAGCATTCCAGGCACATCTTCATGCAAAAACTGTCGGCCTGCAGACCAATGCTCGCTCTCCTGATGGCAGTGGCCCCGCAGCCACATGCAACACACAAAGGTGCCCCTGCTAGGCATCACATCCCTAGCTTCTTCGCACTCTTCAGCATCATCGCATGTTGGCAGGGTTGGCGATACCAGCTGCGAGTCAAGGAGCTTGGGCTGAACGTACTGGAGGCGTTTTGTGCGCAGCCGGTCGGCTCCAACCCATTCGTCGTGATCTGACGTGTGGCCCTGGTATCGCACCTGAATCGGAGCCCTTGATCTAGAGACATCGGTGGAGATCTGCATGATAAGGCCATAGAAGACCTTCTCATTGTAAGACACAGACACCGGCATGCCCGTTGAGAGCGAGCTGTAGTCAGGCACTCGCAGAGCGTCGATCGCGAACCATGCAACTTTCTGAAAAGGCGCATCGTACTGCACCTTGATTGGCGCAGCTTTGTGCGATTCAGGTGAGATCTCCATGACCTCGCCGTACTGGAACTTGAAGTGTGGACCGGCCATGAGGACCATCATGCCTACTCGCAATATCAGTGGGCCCACGACCTCTGCTTTCGGATCCACACCGGGTTGCTCAGGGCTGACCGCTTTGCTTGAAGATCCGCCCGTGGCATCTCGACTACCTGCATGTGTTGCAGATGCGACACCAACTTCTTGAGATTCAATTGGGCTGCTGCTTGGCACAAGCTTCTTCTTCTCAAGGTTGCATGGATCTCCATGCGCTGCTGCTCGGAGTACCGAGGACCGAGCTTCCACTCTGTAATTTGTGCTTCCTTGTTCAGTATGACCGTCGTCTCCATGAAGGTCGACCCGTGCAGGTGATGGCACCGTTGCAACGGCTTCGGCGATGCTTGCCTGCGTGGCCGGTGCAGATGTTTGCAAAGGCTTGCTTGCAATGCTAGTGACCGGGGCCGCAAGTGGCTCGAGATTCCTTTGCACCGCTTCGTCTTGGAGATCACACCATTCCTCCGCACAACGGAACAGCGGCTTGCCCATGTGCCACGCCTCCTGCTGCCGACCATGAAATAGTATGCCTGCACCACCGGTTGTTGTGTCCTTAGCATGAAACCGACTCGCCACTTTTGGATCGGTGGGATCGAAAAGGTTGCACGGGGCACGAATTGTGATGTGCCCCCAGATGCCTTGAAGCATTCTCAAGACAGTAGCACGACGGCTTCCACCGACCACATCCAATGTGCTGCCATGTACCACAACCTGGCTCGATTGCGATATCTTTGACAGCGGCATGGCTCTCTTAACGCTGGCTTCAATGGCTTAGGCGCTCCCTGGAATAGTGCCCGCCTCAAGAGGTTCTATCTCCTCGACACGCTGGCGCCCCGTCGCCAGGTCGATGAAAAGCTCGAACATAGAACGGTCCTCACATGCAGGGTGCCAACTGCGAACAACAGGGCATGAACTCGGCAATTCCCATGGGTGCTTTTCCTGAAGCGGTTCAGCGCTTTCAACACTCGGCAACAAATGGCTCTGTTTGATTCACTGGGGGCAGGAAAGTAGAACAGCCAACCCGGGCATGTCCTTGAAGGCGCCAGACGTGAACACCATCTGGCCATGAATCCTTCCCTGTGCCCATCGCAGACACAGCACGGGAATGAAGACTTTGGGCCTCGTTCCGCGTTCTCGAGGCATGGGAAAATCCCTCCTCAGCAGGTCATCTCAGTCTCACGACACGAGAGTCAGCAAGAGAAGGACGTACACAATGACATGCAACTGCAAACTCTGACACCAAGACTCTGAAAGTCGATCGCATCAGCCACGAAACGGGGTAGCCCTTGTGCAATTCCTTTCACTGCCTCTGGCGAAGATGCTTGCACGGGAGACGAGGTTTCTGCATCTGAAGTTGTCGCCTCCTGTAACTTGGCATGATGTTTTAGAATCATGCGGCCGTGTGCTTGCTTCACGCACATCTCCACCAGGTCTGATTTCAACTCCTCCGTCGTCGTCTGGGATAAGATGTTCCTGCTGTCATATCCAAAGTCCTCGAACTTGCTTGCATAAATGCCTAAGACAGCATCTATGGAAGCTAGCCATTGATGGATCCATGGCACCGCCGGCTCCGATTCCATGGGTGCTCCTGCAATGCAATGACCCCGCCGTCTGGCCGGAATATGCAAAAAGATGCTGCCCAACCCTCCTTCTGTGAGCAAGTAAAAGCGGGCGAACGAATTGGCACCATGTGCACCCAAAGGCGCATCTGCAGCTCCGTTAAGGTCGAATCCTAGCTTCACCCAACGAACGATCAAGTTCAACTTGAGTTGACCAACTCGAACGTGGATTCTGCTTCGCTCTCCAGTCGGACCCAAACAGATAACTTAGGAACACAACAAACCATCAAAACGTAAAAGATCGTGGATGCAGAAACGTGACACAATAATCTTTGGATCCTTGCGGCAAGATCTAAAGCCTCCAAGCTCTGCAACTGTGTCTGCAGGTCCGACGACCATCTTCGGCCCTTTCTGAGGCCTTTGGGAAAAATTGAAAACCAGCAAATCGATCGCGGCGCCTTGTCAACAATCAGCGTATCGCACCGAAATCTTTCTTAGGCTAGAGACGGCATGCGTGAAAGCTTCATCCGTGTAATTAATGTGCCCATGTTGACAGCCGCAAGAAGGGCCAAGCCTCTTCAGGCTACACGGCCCTGTCCGTGGCATGATCATTCAAGGAATTTCCAGAGAGAGACTTCAAGAGGCTGGAAGTGGAATGAAGCTTGCCTCAGACCGGAGTGCATTTTGCAAAGGAATGGCGAGTACTCTGACGTCGCAGGTGTAAACGGAGCTCCTGAACCCGTCTCTTTGTTCCTTGCCAATCAGACTGAAAGAGTGCATGTTAGGTAAGCCAAAGAGACACACATGCAATGCAGATAAGCCACTCAGCGACCTGACCTCAGGTGCGCCAGGTTTCGCACTGAGACCACCAGCATGTGTCTTACTTGCAGCAAGGCAGTGTGTTGCTTGAAATTGCAGCCTCTTACCGCATCATTATCAGAATGATTCGAATCCACATAGTTAATTGCTACTATACGGCCAACTACCGAAGCTCGGCCAGTTTTCGTCTACACAATCTCTGTGCCTGTCCTGGTGTTCCTACTGCTGCATACCACAGCGCTGCGGCTGACGAGCAGAGTAGGAGGAGTAGCAGGCAAAAAATACCAGACGGAGATGTATAGCAGAAATAGCACTATCAGCGGTGTCGACATGCTCCCGGATTCTTTTCTCGGTAAAGCTTGGACTGCCAGGTGCTCTTTTATTTTTTGGGGGTCTAAACAGATGACCCTAGAGTCTTGTCAACGTTCTGGTTGAGCTATGGAGATTGTGTTCGTGTATTGCCTCAAGCATAGAACAACGCGCTGTTATAATTTGGAGAATTCTTGGACGACGGCTTGCGGGCACATTGCGCTGTACCTGTGTTCGGAAACTTTCAGCTAGAGTATCTCGTGTCTACTTAGATGTCCCTAGAGTCTTGTCATCCACTACGGCAATTGTGTTCGTGTATTGCCTCAAGTCACGCATGGAACGACAACCCATTATAAATTGGAGAATACTTCGACCAGGGATTCCGGCAATATTGCGCTATACCTATGTTCGGAAACTTGAGGGAGAGTAATTCCTCTTATTCACGCGAACTTAGTAGCCGCAGGAAAGCTCAGGCTCGCACCACTTTCCAGTTACCGCGGTACTCCCTCAGCTCCTCGAACTCATCCAGGAAGTTGATCGCCACCAGGATCAATGACAGAACAACCTCGGGAAAATAGCAGCCGGAGAAGACCTTCAAACAAGGATGACCACAAAAATACACACCAGAAGCAGAGTTTCTCTTGCTTCTGCTTGACTGCTTCAGTTCATTGCCTGAGATGCAGGCACATGAGTAGAGACCTGCTCTCCCAGAGATCTTGCCAGAGAAGTACATGGACATCCCAGCGAAGAGCAGCTGTGCACCAACTTGTACCTGCTCTCAACATGCACCCATCTCCATCATGATGCAAAAACTGGTGAAGCACGCAGGCAGAAGAACGATGTTGCATGGTGCTCTTGTGATCTTGGGAGATTCTTGATGCCGAAGGCTTAGCAAGACGACCGTAGAACATGAACATACATTATAGATCATTATATGGTACCCGTATAGAACATATAGTACCTTCAGGGCCTTTCGGGAGCCCCCTTTCGGAACCTTTTCCGTGCACCCGAGCCTTCCAAATCGCCTTCAGCTGCGCCTTTCCCGGCGGCACAGGAGGCTCTTTGTGCAGCAAACGCTGGATCGTCGCGACCAGCAGCAGAATACCGAAACCTTCGGGTTTACGGCGGAGGCTGTGTGGGGGGCTTTGGGGCTCAGGGCTTAAGATATTCGGAATGTGATAATTTCAGTTCCAGGCGGTGGGCAGTGGTACCGAATCTAGCCCACATTACTGCAAAAGCACGGGCAGTGGTCCTCAAAAGGTTTAAATCGATCGAACCAATGATAGCATCTTGGACCATACCGCCACCATCTAAAACGAGGAGCACACCAAGAGACGGCCCTCGTGTTTGAAACAGCGTGCTGAAACTGCTTTCTATTGCCCCCTTATACCTACAGCTATACCTACGCAAGGTAGAAAAAGCTTCATTGGATGCGAAGACGCTGATCGCAGGGTGTGGCAGGCAGACATATAGTTTAAATTCTAAACTGGTCTAGATTGACTTTGCACCTTTTGTGGATCTCTAAACTGCAAGTACCATGAGGTCCAAGGGCTGGGGGATACGCTTACCCGCAATGACTGTGCAACCCCGACCGTACCGCCCCTTTCGCCCACGGTTGCTTCTTCGGCATAAGTTGGCAGGAGATGGCCACAATGCACATAGGTGCCAGAGGCATGCCAAGGGATGAGAATGCCGAGCCCCTTGTAAGTGTTCGGCATGCAGGCAATCCCGTCAGTCAGTCCCATGAACCGCTGCAGTAATATAGGGGCCGTTCTAATTCGACTAGGGTTTTGGGGCCCAATATACTATAGTTATAATAAGGAACCCCCACAATAGTATAGGTAATTATTTAAGCCCCTATGTTAAAGGCAAACCCTAAACCCGAGCAAACCCCTTTTGAGTGCTCAAGCGCAACAAGATGGCCTTGGCTCAGGTCGCGCCCTGCTCTACGGTTTGCAGCTGCAGTGGCGTCTCCGTAATCCTTCAGGGCTTATACTGCTTCATTAAATACTATATATATATATATATATATATAGTTCTGTCATGAATGACTCGACTACACATGCTGTAAACAAGCTAGTCGTACTAGTTGCTAGTAGCACTGGTACTTGGGAGTCGTATGAAGACTTCTACTGTGCTGGGGGACAGTACAGGTGGGCTCAATCGTGAATGTTTTATGTTGCTTGTTTTAGGTCGTCTTGTTTAGTGGCTAAGAGGTTCAGGTTGAGCGTCTCAAATACGGCATCTAGGCCAGGAGTCCTAAACCAGTTCCGTATCGCAACAGGGTTTAGGCACTTAGCCTTGCAATAACGGCGTTTTGTGCTTCTGACCTGAAGCCCTGAACCGAACTCTGCGTACTTTGGCGCAAGCTTCAATCTAACGATGTCTACGTTGCGCATCTGTGCGTGCATCTTTCGTTCTCTCGCTCTGCCTCACGCTTTCTACTCTCAAGCACACGCGCAAATGACCACGGAGTAAATCTTGTGTAACGCCCGAACGAACGGACAGACAGACAAATGCGGACAGACAAATACTACATGCATACCTGCACTCACACATATAGTTGTAGGTATGGCTTGTAGGGTCTGCTATCTGAATTGCTGTACTGGCTTTCCGACAACTTATACGGAGGCTTGGGCTGTTTCGATGTAGAAACGGCAAAACTGCATGCTCCTTGAACTCTTGATCCACGACCAAGAAGGCACCAGCAGCCATCATCATAACCTGTTCAGGAAACCCACATTCACGCAAGCCTCTCAAGGCACTCTGAAACCGCTCAAGACCCTTATGCAACCCGTCTAGGAACACGATAACATCTCACCAAATCTCGTCAACCTGAAAGAGCGAACGTGGTGCGGTAATTTTGACCCGGACGCCTTGGTTTTCGGTCTAGGGGACAGCATCTCTTCGGCAGCGGGACATTCCCACAGGGAAGTGGCTCTAAGGCTTTTGAGGGATGTTTCCCAGGCTGTATACGAGGATTCGTTAGTAGGCTTCTACAAATTGCAGAACTCCCTTGGCTAATCGACCTTCTTCTATGAAGATGCATCATATCCAAGTGCCTAAACAAGGTCTGTCTTGACCAACCCTGACACACGCGCACACACACACACACCACGAAACAGTCTTCGAATGAATTGGACAGCACACATCTCAAATCAAATCCGAATCAAAACCACACTATGAAATCACAAGCCCGCAAGCTACGACTGTAAATCGCTGAAGCTTCACACCAAGCCGGTGTCGGAGCGGACAGGAAACTACACCCCAGATCGACGAAAGGTTTATTAACGAGGTTCACCATTGAGGTCGTGGGTAACAAGTCTGGTCCGAAATCCTTGGAAGCTTCCAGACTTGGAAGTTTCGACTCGAGCACTCGCACGAAGGCAGGCTTTTAGAAACCTACGCGTCCCAAACCCTGGAACGCGCTACTTACTCCCAAGTCCTGAAACCACATAATCAAGAGCGGAACGGCAAAGTCTTGTTTTAACCGCACACCCTTAAGCCCCGAAACCCTCCTCTCCAATCCCTAGTCCTCAAAGAAGTGCTCAGCAAAGAGGCCTTCGGGTTCTTGCTAACCCTGTTAAGTCTGTTTTCCCTGTCATGTTACCTAAAAATAATTGGCCCGTATACTCTGAGCCCTAACCCCTATTATCAGTAACAGACAAACCATGACCAGATGCTAAGCCCGACTATCCTGGACCCTTGTCCTCAAAATGCCCCCAGCCTGTGTGGAACCTTGAACACATTTAAAATATCTATGTATGTATGTATGTATGTATGTATAAACGTACGCGTATGTGCACATACATATGTATATGTATATATATATATATATATATATATTATATTATATATATATATATATATATATATATATCTATATATGCATATATATATATATATATATATATACACGTCTTGCCCCATGTACATATATGCCCACATCCATACCGGACACGCGCAGAAATAGACCCGAGTCAGGTGCCCTAGGCCCTCGTTTTTTGAATCGAGACGCCCCTGCCATGGCCACGGGGATCAGTGCCAGGAAGGCCGTGGGACGCAAAGGCGTCTGAGTACCTCGGTGAGGGCTTAGGTTTATAGTATTCTCATATTGGAATTATAGCACTATCGTATCAGCATTATAGTAATCATAGTAGGTTCAGGGTTTAGCATTATAGTACGATCGTATCAGTAGTATAGTACTGTCGTATTAGTAGTATAGTATATATTAATAGTACTATAGTATTATGGTTTAGGACTTCAGGGTTTAAGGGTTAATGGCTCGAGGGTTTTAAAATTTAGGATTTAGGAAGTACCTCAGTAAGGGTATCGGCTCTCGCAACTCGCACAGGGCAGGCAACGTTTCGCCCCGTCGGTTGCGGTCTAGGGCTTAGGGGCTTAGCGTTTAGCAGTTTAGGGAATACACCGGTAACTCTTTTACAATGCTACCAGTGAAGTGTTTTCATTGCAACATGATCAAGAAGAACCATTGAAGCGTGGCAGTAGGGGTTTCTCGTGTTCATGACAATTCGGATGGGTGCCCATGCTCCCAAGAATTTTCGGTTTACTGTGCGGCTGCCCACATGAAAACGTCACAGGCTAACTACAGGAGGATTCAATTTGGATGGATCCCATCCATAAACCACCTGTGTAATTAGTAATTTCCTTAGGGAATCCCATCCGCAATTTCTTGGCACGTGCTCAAACGCAAGCTGGGTGCAACGGATGGCGTGCCACTGGGTGTCCTCAGACGCTTGGAACAAGGGGACGCTCGACTCCATAGGCTGCTTGCGTGCAAGGTGACGACCAAGCTTACGAAGCTGGCAGATGGGGAGTATCCAGCGCCTCCTACCCTGCCTCAACAGTCAAGGCCCCCAAACTCCGTGCGAATGCAAGATACCCAGCTAATGCTGGCAAGCTGTGACAGCCTTCAACAAGATAAGGAACACCCAACTCCAACTGCAAACGAACACAGAGACCTGCGGCATCCTGACCATCCTTAAATGCACGATCGCAACATTCATGCGCCTGTTTGCCTCATCTGTCCGAGCATCTGCTACATGAACGTCGTACAGCAAGATCTTGATGAGCATCACGAGCCTCACTTGTTTCTTCGTGCATGACCGTTCATCTTTAAACCCCTACTACAAGTTTCAGGACTATTCCAGGAGTGATGTGGAGTTTCTGGAGTTGTCTTCTGACCCGGCATGGTGGAGCTAGAGGCTCTAAGGCGGAGACAGGAATGAAGCCACAACGTCCCAGAAGCGAACGTGCCCCACTTCAGCTTCGCCTGCAAGGACGAACGAGTGGCCCTGTGCAAAACGCTCGTCGAATCGTGGGCCTCTGGCATAAACAGAAGCACATAAGAACTATGCATCTTCACACTTGCCTGGCCGAACTCCGTTTGTAATGAATTTCCCCAACAAGGCCTGGAAGCCGAGAGCATATTGATTTCGCGTGTTGCTTCTGCACTCAACTGATCAATAGCACATGGCCAAGCGCACGGCTAGAGTTGTGATCATGACCGACTGGGATCGACCTCCCACAGTTCTGGCAAACAAACGCATCGTTTGGCACATGCAGAGGCCCAACATCATTCTGGCAAATGTGTGGCCTGCTGCCTTACCGAAGTAAAACATCACCTGGTCTTCCAGTATCTGCATGCGTTCTGAGGCTCAAGCCAATGTAGTCCTTTGCATTTCTCTGTCTGGTGGTGGAGCCAGGGTCATGCAAGGACCGCCCATAAGTCCTGATCTTGAGATTTCGAGCCTTGCAGTATCTATCACAGATCATGAAGCCGGCAAACAGGCACAGGCATGGAGTAGTGGTCGCAGCTCTGCTACAATATGCTACAATGATGTGGCACCGTGCTCTATAGGATTCAGTCTTGCGCAGACAAGGACACGAAGAGCAGCGAGAGCACACAGCTTTCCACACGTGCCTGCACGTCTCATGACTGACTGCAACAAACTTGCCCCTTCAACCCAAACAAGGCTTGAATGCACACGTCTGGTACACCTGAATTTCCGAAAATTGAGCGGCCCCCTAGTAAAACAGCCTGCTGGTAAGATGCTTGTTTCAATCGATCCCAAAGGGAGCCCTAAAATCACTGAGGGACCCGCCCTTGTTTAAACCCCTGAAGCATTATAGACACCTTGCCATAGGAATATCTGTAACGCACCTAAACCCCTTCGAGGCCTAGAGAAAAATCAGATCTCGGTCCTCGGAAAGAACAAGGCACAGGCCAACCAAGAAATCACCTCCGAGGCCCAAGCAAGCCCCAAGAGGATTCAGGACTTGGAAAGTCGTGTTTAGGGTTTAAGAAGTCCAAGAAAGCACCCAGACATTGCTAGATATACCCTTTCGAGGGTGATATGCCAAGATGGGTGTAGGTTTGGAAAGGCTGCGAAAGGCACCGTTTGGGTCCTAGGCTCAGGGTAACAGTTCTTCAGCCCTAGAGTAGACCCACATGGAAAAGCCAACAAAGATTTGCGGTAGTTGGTTCTTGGATTACGCGCCGGGGGTATAACATTACAGCAGAGACTTAGGGGCGACTATAATGGCTATAAGACGGTAGCAGTGCCATTTCTCCATCCCTGTGACTAAGCCCTGAGCGCCGCAGAACACCTAAAAAACTTAGCAGTAAGCCCCAAGCACGACATTCTACAAGGCCGACCAGCCTGCCTAACGTCGCCCTTCAAGCAAACCTGTAGAACCCTTACAGGAACCCTTTTAGCAGAGAACCCTTAGAGAAACCGGGAAGAACCCTCAAAGGAACCCTTTTCTCAGAATCTGCCTGACATCGCGCTTCCGGACTTCGGCCGGCCCAGATGTAGAGGCTCGCGCTCGCTACATTCAAGGCCAGATGAAACGTCGCAAAACCACCTGGAGGGCTCAGGTAGGGCTCCTGTGTAAAAATGGGCTTATAGGACCTAGGGGCCGAGGTTGGTTATAGTGGCCCGGGCCTGGGCTGGTTGTGGGACCATTGGAGCAAGGTGTTTTATCAAGTTTCGGAACCAGGGACTTGGGCTGATGGATCCAACTCTCAAACCCGGACATAACCAGACCTTTGTGCTTGGGATTTAAGGGTCTGCAGGGGTTTAGGTTTGGGCTTTCGAAATTTATGAGGGTTTAAGGTTTAGGACTTTTCGGGCGGCAGACTTCGGGCTCAACAGTGCGGCCGGAAAAGGTGCCCGGACATCGCAACTCCTGGGGTCTCACATTAGTACTCCCCAAGGAACTATACAAAACACACTCACGCACAACCGTAGACTATACACCTGTCTAATTTGTGTCTTTTCAACCCGTGTATGAAACGGCGAGCCAAGACGCGGCAGGCTGGCAACCAATAGCCCACTCGAGCATGCATCATGCCAAGTCTCAGCTGTGAGCGGGGTTAAGGGTTTAGGTTTCGGGTTTTGGGTGTGGAGCTTAGGGTCAATTGCACCAACAGCTGCACCGGTTCATAACAAGCAAGCAAATGTCTAGCCAGCTGCTAAATGCGACGAGTTCGCAAACAGTAGCAGGTCGCGAGAGCATTGAAGTACAGTCTTCTTGTGTCCGCATCTTGGACGAGGATATCTCCTGCGGCTGGTTCACTCATATCGCTTGGAAGGAAGGAAATGAGCACGATCGCAAGCCTTATGCACAGGGCTACTATGCAGATTCCGACAGCGCGTGGCACCGGCGGTAGTCCAAATTTGGAAGCCCGAAACCCCTCAGACCCTAATACAGACCCCACAAAAAATCATGCCTTCTTAAAGCAAAGAACGACCAAACGGTGGGTGCCTTCCGTTTTAAGTGCACCCTAAGAAGCTAACCCTCCGATTGAGAACCCTTCCCAACCCCGAACGACACCGATGTCACGGGCCTGTAAAGTTGATGTCCATAAAGAAGATGCTCATGGCCAGCCTTTTTTAGGACCAGGGAGGGGCTGTGGGTGTTTTGGGTCTGGGCCTTACTGAAACCAAGCTTAGGATTTCGGAGTGTAGGGTTTCAATACCAGTAATGCCCTGGAAGGCGCCGGCAGCCGCAATAACTACACATGGTAGGTGGATGCGGATGTATCGGATGTATCGTGAAGTGCCGAAGCTGACCCTGACAGCAGTCAGAACAAGAAGATGTGCCAGAGGCTGGGCTATGATTGATTCGTATTGCTGCACTCGCAACACATGCATAGATAGAAATGTCCGGAGCCCTTGTGGAATCTGGGGCCAAATGGTGGAAAGCGTCCAGTCAGAACACATGAAAGTAACCTGTCCGAGAAGGTCTATCCGACTAGTCCGCACATGGAAGACTCAAGGTGTGCTGCAGTCCCTGCAGGCCCTGCAAGCAGACAGCACAACCAACAACGCTACAAGACCCCAAAAGCCAAAACAATCGCTGAGGCCAGTCGGTCGAAGCCACATCCGCAAGCGTTTACTTGGGAAGGGCACCATGCTGTAGTCGGGAAGAGCTAGAATCTCCACATCGACTGGTCACCGAATTAAGGTCTAGTCTAAAGTTTGACAGTCTGGCACCTCACGAAAGCAGCAGGTATCTACGGGAACGTTAGATCATACTGCATGTGACGAGCACGTCGGTGCCGCCAAACCTGCACGGTTATCCAGAACTTTGCCATCGGTCTGCGCACTCCCGCATGCAACCCGTCTCGGTTCGAACAACACTCCAAACCGAAAACCGCAATGGCCGCAGAAGATTACTCCTGTGTATCCGTGGTCATATACAGTAATATCCTCCAAAACCCACAAGCCTAACTAGCTCTACCATAACATACTCCAGCACCCGCTCTAATTATAAGGCCCATACTTCAGACACGAGCAAAACCCTACAAGCCCCTCACAAAGCCCTGCAAAAACCTTCTTGGCTCTTCACAGAAACCAGTCTTTCTGCAGATCGGTGGCATCATGTAGAAGAGCCGGTGATCCGACCCGTCGGCGCTGAACCGTGTAGACTGAACAAGCCAACATGTGAAAGCATGCGAACGGGGATTGAGATGGATTGAGTGATTTCAATAGTGGCTTTATCTAGAAGGCTGGTGTATGCTATCGTCCTGAACATATTTCTTTGTATATATATATACACACACACACACATATATATATATAGAGGGGCTACTCGCAGATGCTGTCATTGACTGTTCGGACGGGTCTACAGTAGGCTTTGGCACATGTCTGCACATGTGCCGTGCCTGGTTGTGCTTTATGTTACCTGCTCTACTGCATATGATCTTATGCCGTCTGTTGTGCAGGACCTTACTCAACTACTGCGTCTGAATTCGTGCAACAGTTTCTGCTGTGGCTGCATGCAGATGGAAACATGTCGCGGCTGCTCTCGCCCTCAACAACCAGGCGGCAACACAACTCAAGCTTTCCTACATAGACCGAATACGCAAACCCAAAGTGTTTCGGAGTTCTCCGATTGACGAAGCAAGTCCAAGTCAAGTAGCATATTCGGCTGCAGCAGCGTAAAGGCTCCTCAGCTTTCAAATTTCACTTTGCCAGTAGCTGAGGGTCGAGCTTTCAGGGCTTCGAGGGCTTTGGGAGTTCAGGGCTAAGGGGTGTAGGGGTCCAGGAGGGGCACATGATTGCCTCAACTCCAAAGCCAAGGCGCCAGTAGGTAAACAATGACAACAGCAAGCTCGAGAACATGCAGCTGTCGGCGAAATGCTTGATGGTGCTTGCCTGAATCATTGAAGGGGCACATCGGGCCGAGGCAAATCGCCACGATTTCCTGCCCTGCATTGACGGTGCGCTAGTGCATCTGAGCCACCATGGACGAACCAAAGAAAATCCAGCAAAAGGCTTCCTGCTTGCTGACCTCAGAGTCGAAGTGGCAGCAAACCGCATCTCGCGGCTCTGTGGGTAGGTTTAGGATTGGGAATCTCATGGCAAAAACCGAGGACCGGTACAGTATGCCCTCTAAACATTCTTAGTCTCTCTCCCAAAGGGTCCAAGTATCATCATGGGACATACTTAGACCCCCAAAATGCCCTATAAGTATATACCAGGATGATACTTGGACACTTGGACCCTTTGGGTCTCTAGACTCGTGATGAAGGAACCGCTGCCAGGCGTCTCCTCTGGAATCATCGTGTGCTCGTAGCTTGGGCTTATCCCACTTCAGCCGTCTCCTTTGCTGCTGCGAAACAAAGAAGCCTTGAGTTACATGTTAATGTTTCTATATATATATATATATATATGTCTGTATATATATATATATATATATATATAATTATGTATATGAATATATATATATATATATATATATAGATATATATATACATATATATATATACATGTACTATACATAGAGCTCCACAGATGCTCGTATTGATTCACACTTACGAACAAATCTATCCATGCACGCTATCATTATACAGAGCCTTGCAGCTGGGCGACGCCGAATCGCGCAAGTGCAGCACTTCCAGATGATCGTCTCCGCCTCAGAGAGCTGCCCGGAGTTCGGAGTACTCAGGGTTCATTCATACCCTAAACCCTTTTTTGCGCTCTACGAGACCCTAAACCCTAAACCGCATAGGTAGTGGGAAGAAGGGGTTATAAATAGCCTGTATTGGCACTGAGCAGTTCTGTGAACTGACACAAGCTAGCGAGGGACAGGGCTCCAAGAGCCCTGGAATAGGCCACATAAAGCTTCGAGCGGGATAAGATTCATTGAGCAGGTAGATTTCCGAAAATTAGATTTGGAAAAGGTTCACTACGTTACAGTAGGGTTCTTACACAAGGGGTTCGAGCCTGTCGCCGGTGGCCCATGGATTGATCGAGCAGTTCTAGCCAATTTCGGTTTCTGGTAAAGACGCTGCACAGACATGCGGACTCCTCAAACAAGAAACATGCAAGATAAATCCATCCATGCATCCTTCCCTCCCTCTTTCCCTCCACATGCATAACACAAACATACATCATCTTTCATCCATACCAGCCCTCCATCCTTCCATCTATCCACATACTGACAGACATATACACGAAATTACATATCGACAGACCAGCGGACATAGAAACTGAAAGACGGACACACAGAGAAACAGACAGCCAGCCACCCAGCTGGCCAGGCAGGCAGGCAGGCAGGCAGACAGACAAGCAAACAGAAAGACAGGAAAACAACACTCAAAGACACAAACATACAAATATGAGAAGTCGCACTAGCAGCAAGACAAACACAAACATACACATACGTATATTATTTGTGCGTGTGATTATGTCTGTATGTAACTATGTGTCTCTGTGTGTATATATATCTTCTTGCAGATCAGAGGCTGGCTTCGGAGCCTTTGGGCGAAGTCATGTTGCCCTTCGAATGAGCGAATGGGTGTGATGCCAGATTATGAGTTTTTGCCTGCTGCGTAATTGACAGTGTTCACAACACTTTCCGTCTTTACCACATATACCCCGCCAGCCACACCTATGGATCCAGAGAACATGATGCCATGTGTTTGAGGACTCAGATCCGGAAAGCAGGCGCACGCGAGAGGAAGCTTCAAGGAGCTCGTGCCACCCAGTCGCTAGAGCAAATCTACCCCTTCTGCAGAGCAGTAGAGCTTTGATTTCGATGCGCGACGGCGTTGAGCCACTGTGCCGGAAACTTGGGCTACATGAACCACCGGCACCTACAAACTACCTCAAACGGCTCGGAGCCTGAGAAACAGCGGACCATTCGCGTTGGCCACGCAAGCATCACAGGCCGTGCCCATTCTTGCGCAGCTCAGTCTCCGGAAGCTTCCTGCGCAGCGCCTGTATCTAGTATCGCAGTCGCCTGGACCAGACAAAACTATAGTCATATTCTTCTTATATATGTTGAGATGCCATGACGGTACTACATACCCGCGCAGCACCTACGTGCAAAGTGTGGTTTAGATCATACCCGCTTCAAACCATGCACCAAGAAAGGGCGCCGCCTGTCCATCATTAGCTGTTGTGGTGCCGATGGCTTGAGAAAGGGGTCTGAATGATTCGAGTATTGTATTAAAACCGGTTGTACAGGGGCGACTACACTGAAAATACTATTACTGTAGTAATTCATGACTCCGTATTCAAACCCCCATATTAATCCATCTCATCCAACGGCACCACGCGTCGCTCGCGTGAGGCTTTGCAAACCGCCTTAATGGCCTCCTGAGCGGCAGACTGCTTTGCAGCCTTTTTGTTCGCGCCGAACTGGCCTTCCACCCTCATCCCACACAGCGTCACCTCGCAAATGAAGCCATCTGGGTGTGTCCAGTCCTTGTAGCAGAGCGGATGCAGCTCGCGGTCGCTGGGGCGCATTTGCGCTTGTACCGCCAGGTTGAGCCTGTGCTGTATGTCTTCGCCCCAATCCAAGGTGCGTAACATCACGTTACTCCGATTTGCTTTTGTTTGTACTAATAGATGGGAAAGAAATATTTAGAGAATCTCGAGAGACGAAGAACGATTACACCCCTGAAGCCTCACCTTACAAGCAAAAAAGGCCAAGCCCAGGAGCAATGATATGGGGTCAGGTGAAGACTCTGCCTTCGGATTCTTGACGAGGTAGTCCCCAATGCAGCGCAACAGCTGCAATTCCACGGCGCTCTGCCGAGGAATGGCCTTCCAGGCAAAGGCTACCACTATTCGGGACGTGAGGGCTGGGGTTCCAAGAAACCGACGAAAACATAAACCTGCAGCCCAAGCTCGCAAACGAACTGCACCAAAAAGTGAAGGGCCCATGAGCGTCTGCGAAGGCTCTGATCATCAGGATTTGACGAAATTTTCGGGGTCTGGAGACTACGGGGTGATCATTTTTGCAACTACGCTCTGAAGCCTGAAGCTGCTGGCGTAGCACAACACCCATGTACTTCGAACCATACGTCAATGACTGTCAATGTATATCTGGCCTCCCAGTAGAAAGGACCCCTGCAAAGCCATCGACACCCAAACACAGCCCTGCTTTTAATGACCAGCCATGCGCGGTTTGGGATTTAGGGCTTGCACTAAGAATTGACCTATACGGCCTATGGAGACCTTGCAAAAATGTCATCAAAACCGCTTTGTCTGAAATCAGCACTCATATAAGACCCAGGCGAAACCCTCAGAAGACCCTTATTGCAAACACGTTTTCAAAACTCTTAAACCAGCATGTACAGAAATGCACACACGCAGATAGGACCCTTAGAAGACCGGTATAAAGTCTTTACGGGACACGTTTAGCATCCATACGAGCCCCTGAACCCAGAATCCTGCCCTAAACCTTAAACCTAACCTACAAGCCCCATGCAGCGACTATACAAGCCCCTACGAAAACCTTCAAAGGGAGTGTCACAAGAGGCACTTTGAGAACCACTCGCAAACCCTAATGTAGCTTTTTCAAACCTGCAGGATATTGCCCTGGAACACCTAGTTCAAGAGACTCACGGCTCATGCTCATTACAGCCTCATGCCCTGAACCCGTCTCAATGCCTAATCCTCAACCCCTGCACCCCTCTGCCTCCTAAAAACCCCGAAACCCCGCTAAACCCTCTGCCCCCCCCCACCTCATGCTTCAGTGGAGAGCGCTCTGGCACCACTCCGGGAACTCCCTGAGCTGACGTGGCAGCAGCTCCAGAGCCAACTGGAGGAGGCGCCTCTTTTCGGGGAGTTGGGGTCCCTGTGTGGCCTCCTGTTTTGGCTTCTTTAAAGGGCTCCTTGGAAGGGTTCTTGTGGGGGTGCCTATAAGGACTCCTGGAAGTGTGCTTGAAAGGATTCCTGAAAGGGCGCCCTTAAGATGAAGTCTTGCGTTGGAGAGGCGGCACCTCGGGCAACGGCATGGCGCTGCTGCCACCCTCTCCTCGCGCTGCCGTTGGGCAGCGGGGTTCCGAGAATTCGATGAAGCTTCGCTCCAAGCTTTGCTCCTTGGAACAATGTGGTCTCTTGTGGCTTGGGATTTTATACTTCAGGTTTTTGGTGCGCCCGTGTGGAACGGAACCTAGATCCGGTCCTTGGGTCTTCAACCAGATCCGATGTCCAGGACGGATGGAAAGCGATTGGGGCTTTAGGGTTTGGGATGGTCACCCCCATCGGGAAGTGTATTCCTGATAGCCCTCCTTGATTGTAACTCCATGTCGTGCGCCCTTCAAATGTTTACGAAGCCCCTCAACGCCCAACAAAGACCTTGAAGTATTCGGAAAAAATCCTGAGGCCCCGTGCTCAAAAGCCGAGCTCCCCCATGAATCACATGCCAACACACCCACTTCTAGAGCCAGCATCGAACCGTAAACCCAATCCCCATCAGCAACAAAGCCCATGCCCTATTGCCCACAAACGCTTCCCTAAGCCTGAACCCTGAACCCCAGAACCCCAGACCTACCTACTACGGTTGATGATACAAATCCTGCATTTCCTTAAGGACCTAGACTATGGTGGTATGTTCCTTGTTATGGGTAATGCAGGATTCATATCATCAACCGTAATACCCTCCATGGCCCAAGTCTCCGCCTCTTTGGGCTTCGGTCTTTTTTCCTCCGGCTGCGGTGGCCGGCCGGCAGCCTCATACCAGGGAGGGGTGCTTCCGGGGTTCCCTTCGGGGCTCCTTTTTGAAAGATGGCCTTTAAGGGCTCCTTCAAGGGTTCCCTTAAGGGTGCCATGGGAGTTTAGGTTTTAGGAGCTTTGAGGTTTTAGGGCCTTTTAGGGGGGTTTGGAGTCTTGGGATTGTAATGATTTTTTGGGGGGTTCGGTTTATGGAGCTTGGGGGTTTCGGGATGCTTGTCTGCTTTGAGGTTTTTATGGGTCGAGCTCGGCCAATGTTCCATTTAGGTGGCTTTTCGGCAAGATTATATGCGCGACACTTGTAGACATAGTGAGTACTGCTACGATAGCTGGCTTTCCACGTTTGATTGCTTGTGCTCGGTATCATGACGATCGTTTTTGCACATTTCTGCTTCTTGAAGTTTTGCAGAACGAGGAGAACATCTGCACCCAAAGTGCGCACTCAATCAGCAAAGGCGGACAGTGCAACTCTTCTGCAGCTCAGTGACTGGTTCAGAGGTACCTTAAGCAACCCCTGTGATCCACGTTAACGTCTCAGGGTTCGCCTTATGAACTTCACTATGGAATCTTTGACAAGCATTGCTGCACATGGATGCGTCTGGCAAGTGCATTGTTTTACGTGACGCAGGCCCCAAGCCCGTAAACACCAAATACTACAAGTCGATGTCTCATTGACCTAGCGGCAAGCCCAAAAACTCAAAACCCAAACCTTGGGCATAGGAGCATTACTAAATTACGAAGTTTGAAAAGAGTTACACAGTCACGGACAAGTCAAAGGCACGGCGCGGAACCAATTTCAGTAAACTCGACGCCCAAAACCTTGCAGGGCTCTTCGGCAAGCGGCTGCATCGGCAGGATCTGGAATCGAAGGGGGCATCCTCAGACGCTCCTCCGTAGAAGAAGAAGAAGAAGCCGCTTGATCCTGGAGGGGTGGCCTTACACACCAAATTCCACACCCCACAAGCACGCCTAATAGGGCCTAAGCCTTAGGCCTTAGCCCCTAAACCACCACCCCAAATTCCGATGCACTGCACAGTTATCTGAATCCTGTCCTCCGAGATCGGCTGTGTTGACCCAGGATCCTGGTTCGCTCACGCTGGCTTGCTCCGCATGCTTTCAGGATTCAGTATACTATACGCTTTCTTACGTGGTAATACACTATACTATGCCATGTTATGTTACAACATGCTGCTTTCTACTACGTGTTGGTATTCTTTACTTCATACCAGTAGCACTGGAAGGGTATGGGCTCTGCTGTTGCAAGCACCCAAATTCCAGGATTCGGGACACAGGCTCCTTCTCAACTTTTACTGGACTTTGTCTCACTGCTGATTGTAATAGCCCTGCCGGCTCAGAGATTAGACGACATACATGGCAAGCACTTGCGGCCGCATGCATGATATGGATGGAGGTGAGAAAGGTGTGCAATACGGAAAGCAGCACCTCCAATGGAGATGCACGAAGGGATGCACATCCACGGCCCAGCTTCAATCTAGCACTTGTCAGCAGCAGAAAGCCTCCCAAAACCTGACGGCACCTGCCTGCTTATGGTATACATCCCCCAAGACAATGGTCCAAATATTTAAGCCCTAAACCCTGACAAAACGAACGTTTGAACCCTTTTGCAGCTGAACGTTTCAACCCTGAAACCTTAACCCCCGAAAGCCCAGCACCCCAACACCCCCAAAAGCTTTTTTCCCGAAACCCCGAAGCTGTAAGCTTTTAACGCGAAACCCTCAAATCCCTACAATCCCTCAGCCAAATCGCCCGTGCCTTGGGAGGGTGTCGCGCCGGAGGGAAAGAGCACGGCCGCTTCAGAACGATGGGAGGGCTCTCCCTTGCTCCAGAGCCAATTCGATGGGAAGTTTCTGAAAGTGCTGTTCGAAACAAATCTTGTTCCCAAAGGGTCCGAGTATCATTCTGGTATAGACTTAGGACCCCCAGAATACCGCTAATGATACTTGGACCCTTTGGGGCTTCTACGGGTGGTTTAAGGGTCCGAAGTTGCAAGCGTTGCATAAGCGATTCATTTGGGCTCGGAGCGGCTGCCTGGGCCGAAGCCTTTTGAAAGCCTTTGACATGGATAACGCGGCGGAGGATGTATAGGGCTTGGGGTCTCAGTGAGGGTACTGTCGACTGCGACCCACGATAGAATGAGAGAGAAGTTCCTTAGGTTCAAAACCGCAACCTGAATCCCAAAATCCAACTTGAAATTCGCATTCCCCAAACTAAGCCCCAATTGCGAAAACCCCAAGCCTGCAACCCGAGCCCCTCGACAACCATGACCTTTAAACCCTGCACCGTACACCGATAAAAAGAAAGACCTACGTTTTAGGGTTCGTTCATGTGCTTGTATAGTCCCTTACAAAGCTATGGTGCAGATAAACCCCTGAAGCGGAAACCATAAATCCAAAGCCCTCAATCCGGACAAAAGCCTTGAAGGATCCCTTACACCGAGCCCTCGAAGGAACAGTCTTGAAGGACCCCTTCAAAACCAGGCCTTTTTTGGAACACCCGAAGAAAAGCACAGGAACACCCTCATAGGATCCTTTAAAGACGAGCCTTTTCTGACTTACAGGAAAAACACAAAACAAACAAAAAACGATCTTGCCTCGACGGCCTCGCCTTGGCGGAGGCAAGCTCCTCCGTCTCTGCCAGGTCTGCCGCCTTTCCCAAGATCTCCTGTGAATCTCTTAGCGCTCCTATTTAACGTTGTACGGGCTTGGGTTCCCACGAGATGTTCCTAAGGGGTTCCTATAATATAAGGGGTTTTGGGGTTGGGGCTCCTATAAGACATTTCTATCAAGGGCTCCTCTAAACGGTTTCTATCAGGGAGGGGTTCCTAAAACGGGGGATCAGGGGGTTCCCAAAAGAGTACGTCACTGTGCTGATACTCGACCGATTACCGCCTCAACGTGAATTAATCTTGGTCAAAGGTAAGAAAACCCTCTCAAAGGACTCGTGTCAGCAGTTGAGCCCTGATAGGCACATTTCGGAGACGGCTAGTACATAATGTTATAAACCCTCATAGGACGTCTTGTCATAAGCATCATGTCATACAATAGAACATGACCATGGTGAACTGTCATGTAATCTGTGCTATCCCCGTACCATGTGATGCCACATAACAACACAACACAACATACCCCAACAGATCAGACCGACTGAGCTCTTCGATCTCCTCCTCAGCGGCGATCAACTTCGGGTCGAGGGAGCTGCTCGGGAGAGGGGCGGGGCCGTTTTGCAGCTCGTCCTGGGCACTTCACCAGCCCTCGAAACTGCAAGGGCTTGACTGTCAAACTTATCTTTCAGGGTTTACGGTTTCGGGCTACAGGCAAACAAAAACTTCAACCCGAAGACCTCATAAGCCCTCTCAAATAATCATCCCACGAACCCTTATGAACAAGTCCCTGTAGGCTCAAACCGATCATGATTCAACTTCGAGCCTTATGAACCCGAAGCCTCACACACCAAGCATGGACTCCAAACGAGAAGACTGGGACACCTCAAGCCGGGGCATCTGGTTGAGCAAACTGATGAAGATGCGAAATTATGTTTCTCATAACTCCTATTGTTGTTGTGACCAGCATGACCTGTGCCAGTAGTATTGATTCCAACACTGCTTTTCGGAGTGATATCATGATTATTCCGACAGCATTAACGACGGAAGTCCTCAAGCTGCTTGCGCACTTGACTGATGCTAGCAGCATCTGTGCGCCACACCTCTCCGTACCTTGACGGGGCAGACTGGAAGTACCAAACAAAGCTTTTTTAGTAAGGATGTTGATGCTTTAGACACGCATGTGGGCGTCGGAAGAGGCATGCCCCAGCACATCTACATCTCTGAATCCCTTCTAGCTGCGCATGGACCCCACAAACTGCTGGCCCAAGCACGCGGGTAGTTACGGGAAACCAACCGTTGCGATGCGACACACTGAAAACCGAGCATCGGGGGCTGAAGAAGTCGCAAGGCTTTCCCTGAATAAGGCTCCTCAGTGCGGCCCCTAAATCCCGAGATCCGCCGGCCTCGCGTGCTGGTCAAGCTTGTTCTTCATTTCCTCCGTGGGCTGTCGCAACTCGGAAACTCGCTGAAACCAAACTCTACGGTCTGCTCGTGATCTCTTCGCCATAACTGCATGAATGCGTCCTGTTAACGCGTCTACTCGAAAGACTACTGCACTCCATACCCAGGCCCGGCGAAGCCCTCTTCAACACTGAACCGACAACACGCCCAGCGGCCGGCGTCCAGTTGATTTCATCAACGCAGATCTCTGTGACATCGATGAGAGGCCCCACCACCTTGGAAAGAGGGTTTTCAGTTTAGAGGTTTGCAGGTCAGAGGCCCTGGAGTGTATCCAAGAAATATTGGCAAATATCTTTCCGAATTCTAATGCCAGGTTCCTTCACTCACAGAGCAATCCGTAATTTCTAGAGGGTCCGGGTGTGGAGGGTTTTAGCCGACCAGGGGGCACGTCATGTGCTGACAACAGCGTACCACAGGCTTGCTTTTTACCCCTGCTGATTCCGACCATCTCTCTGCGACTCTCTTCTTTTCCTTGTTGGGTTTTCTCCATTGTTTGTTGTTTGTTTATGTCCTTCTTTCCTTTCTTCCTTCCATTCCTTCGTTCGCTCTGTGCGAAGTTCCGTGTCTTTCTCTGCGGCTTGTAAAATTCAAGCAGGGTTCTACATTCCCAATACTCAACTCTAAACCCCGCCTTGATGCTGAAAAGCCGGCGGTTGTCAGCAGAGTACCAGCAGTCGTCCGGACCCCGCGCCACCCTCGCAGGGGAACCCACGACATACAAAGGTCGACGGCTTCGGGCTTTCGTGTGTGCTATAAGGGTCTAAATATTTACCAACACTAGTGTGGCTTTCTTTTTGCGAAAAATATATAATACAATATACTACAAAACCCTGTTCTAATTATTAAGACCCCGATATTTGAATGTTAGGGCTTCGGGCTTTCAAGCTCCGGTTCTGGCTTTGTCATTTCTATTGGGCACTTAAATGCGGCATTACAGGTGGCAGGGCGGGGTTAAGGAACCTACGAGCGTGCGATTCTAGCTCTCATACCCTCCCACGAGATCAACTAAACCAGACAGCGCAAAACCCAGGACATTGAAGCTTTCTCTTTAGCCCTGCATGGGAAATGGGATTCGGGCTTTTGTCTTGCATTCGCACAAGCTCATCATAAGCCTTCTGGGTCAGGATCCTAGTATTCTGTCTTCTTGACTGTGCGCATGTTAAAGAATGCAGAAAGCAGCAACAGCAGCAGCCTGTGATTAGCATAAGCGACTGTTTAATCTGAGTGAAACAAGCATTGATTGCCAGCACAAGGTCGCGCACCGGCCTGATCCGCGTGATTTCCCCGAAGTCCACCTCGGCTACGGCGGTGAGTACTGTGATGGGCCCTATGGTTCTTGTCATGGCCAGGTCCCACCTCGCGGCGTGCCAGCGCCTTGAGACCCTGCCAGACGCATCGCCCGTCAGTGAAGGTCTTGTTGACGGTCTCCTGGTCACGACACATACTCGTCCTCCAGATTTCCAATTACTGGGCAGCCCCCTGCTAAACCGAATGATGAATGTGACCGAGAGCAGCCTTTGAAGCTAGAAGCGTGCAGGGTGGCCTCCCCCACGACTTTAATAAGACATGTAACAAGCCCCGTATGTGTACCAAACCTCGACCTTGCCGAGCCTGCGTGTTGTAGACGGCATCCACCTGGAGCAATCGCTCGCCGATGACGACTTGCTCCGCGCCGCTAGCCACGTGCTGCCGTCTGGTCTCTCTGCCGCGCTGCTGAAACCTGCGCAGCTAGGACTAGGAGTGGAGTAGGAGAAGCAGTGAGGATTGGCGGCACCAGCAGCAGTAGTTGCTGCGACCTGCTATCTGTGACTCAGAAGGCTTTTGCGTTTACCATGAGCTGCAGCCGGTCCTACGCCCTCCAGCGAGTGAGGCCCCCAATATTTAACCATCCTAGAACTCCAGCTTCTGGCCACGACAACGCCGGCGGATTCGAGCTCAACACATCTTTCGGAACTTCGCTTCTCTTTGCAAGACAGAGATCGCGTCCCTCCCGCCATCCAAATCGGAAGGCTAGGCCCAAAGGCCCCACTAAAGTTGAATGACCATAGGACATGGGACTTAGCAAGTAGGATATAGAATGCTGCATAGATATAAGTCAAAAACTCGAATTCAGGTCGCTCTTTTTCATCTGACTTGTATAATTCTTACTGAGACCCTCTAGGGCAAGGCATGCATGTCATCCAGCTAATGCGAGCGGTTGCAGTAGTGGTTGTGGGAGTGTACAGGGATTGGTTGGGGACATGAAGATACACAGCCTCCTTTAAACCCCTTAGACCCACAATCAAAACGCCTGGTTCAAGCATCCCTTGCGTTTAGATGCGCAGCTGCATTGGCAATTCAAACCCAAAATTCATAAAGCAACTAAACAACACACAGTAATGCTCGCTGAAGGGCTGCGCAAGGGCGTCGCTGGAAGGCAGATTCCTGGGCTGTAGTAGTCCGATGACCCTCAACATGCGTTTTGAGTAGGCCCTTGTTTCCAGAAGTCATATATAAGTGATCCTAACCAGTCTCCCCAATCATCACCTAGACAAGTGTTCCATGAACAAGTTCAGGAGACCACAAGGAAAATGAACAAAACATCTCCTTTTGGCAACCCAGATTCCCGAGAAGACCCTTCGGAAATACCATGGGGCCAAGAGAAATGGTCTCCGGCTCCCCCTCCGGCTCTGGCCACGCAACCTGAACCACGGCTAGTTGGGTTTAGGGTTTTACTTGGCTAAGCGCTTCAGTGATCCTTTTGCTGGCCTCCCGCACCCCTTATGGCTTTTAATTCCCCCGCCCCCGCCCAGACCAATTCGCACCGCAGGTAAATATGTGTTGTGTTGCTTCCTACTTAGCAAGGACGGGCATGCATTATAGGGTAACTCCAGGAAAACAGTTGGAAGATGGCAAGCTCGTCGAGCTTCACGCGCCGATTGTACATCAAGAGTAAGATCAGTTTAACTCTGAGTTATCAAGCAAATCTCGTTCAACTTCTTGAATTGAAGGTTACGCAAACGTCCACAGGAGTATCTGCGTGTTGCTGCACTCCACAAGCACCACTGCAAGCCTCTCTCAGCATCTCAAGATCGTTTTGAAGTCGCATCGGCAGCTTTGAATTGCACCGTACATTCCCATTTTTGAAAGTTTGCATTCATGGTGCATCTCTTCCCTCGCGTGATGGTTTAGCTGATTGCGTTAGGATTAGGGCTGTAGGGTGTGTAGCCGCGGGCTTTTGAGGCTGTGAGAATGCTTTCGGATTCACGGCCGCTCGGAGCCTGAACCCCTCCTTGCACCACGATTGCAAAGACACGTTCAAGTCAAGTAATTATTAACACTAATCAGTATATACATACATACATATATATATATATGTATATGTACGCAGCTCATGGAAACTTCCTCCCCTTCCTTCTTTGCGGTATCGTTCGGTTCAATCGGAGGGCTTCGACTGCTGGGAGCGTCATGTACGTTTTTCTCTTCGACCGTCTCAGTATGTGCTGGCCACAAAGCTGTCCCAGCCTAGCAGCCCAAACCAAGGAGCCGAAACCCTTAAAACGATAACTTAATCAAACCCTCTGACAGTGAACAGCCCCAGCACCTCCTAACGACAGCAAGGTCTCACAAAGGCAAGCGGCTTCTTGGCTCGCTCTACTGACTTGCTTGGCGACACAGTTGTGTTCGTCCAGCCAGCCTTTCGAGGGATGAGCACTGGTCGCGTTTACGAAATAGATGCGGGGGTCTGACCGCTTACAGCGTAAAGTGCAAAATAGTATGATCATTTAGCTGTGGTGAGTTCTGATGTTGACAGTATCAGTATCTTTAACGGCCCAGCAGCCAAACGCTTCTCTTTGGCTGCATACAGGGATTCTGACTCCCCCGCCCCAACCAGGCTATGTCTACCAGCCGCCGGACAGGTACGGTATCGCAACTTGTAGTTATGATTGCGATTGCTGTGATGTATTGTAATGATCCGAATCATCTATTTAAGTATCCCGGGGCCTACACGACTTAACAACATGTTATGGGGCAGTTCTGTGGCTTTGTAGGAGCCAGAAGTCATAAGTTCGTCATAAGTACTTAACGTTGGATTTCGGGCTACACGGTGCAGTGAAAGCGAGGCTGGCGCTAAGAGGCATTGCTACGTCTGATGGGCAGAACGGCATTTACTGAGTGCGAGGCTATCTGAGACTGTCCCACTGCATACTACGTCATACTACGTCAATGGCGGTTCCTTCTCGATAAGGACTAGGGATCTGGATTCATTGGTTTGGGGATTTGGGCCCCATTCTGGCAGTTCCCGATTTGGAATTTGGGTCTTCAGGTGTCGATACTTGTTGTCATCAATCCTAAATCGACTCCAACTCCCCCAAACCCCAGAACCTCCAACAAATCCGTCTACAAATGCGAAGTTTTGATCTCTGCACGGAATTGGCCGAAATGTTTGCGCTCAAAGAAACAGAAAAAGATACACCTATGTATTATATATAATATACATTTACATGTTGTGTTTACTTGTATATATATATATATATATATATATATATATTTCTAATCGCACGTGCAGATGTGTCTATATATATATATCTATCTATCTATATATATATATATATATGCGTGTGTATGTGTGTGTTTACTAGGCTGCTTATCTTACAACTACTGCCGCATGGTAATTGCATGTCAAGTTACAGGTATATGCGACATACTTGATAGTGAGTTTTGAAAAGAGTTCCTGGGTTTTTTGTGCTTGCGAGCGGCCCCTGCAGTGAAGAACCAGGACGCCCACGTAGTAAGAAACAGAGGTCGGCTTGACATCTCGCTCTTGCGGAAAGAAGCCCTCGACCTGGCTTACGAGGCTTCCTGTCTCGGGGTTCCTTAAGCGCTCCTTGTCGGGTTTTATACTTCCTTTGGGATGTGGGGTCTCAGGGTTTGAAGCTTCCGAGTTAAGGGCATTAGATCCTTTGAAACAAGCCTGGCGCTACTTCAAAGTTGCACGAACTTCAGTTCAGGAAAACCGTACAGCCTAAAGCAAAAGAGGTGAAGGAACATCCCGTTCTGCTGGAGGCAGGATTCCCTCGACAACCTGAGGTGAATCCTGCGGTGATGCCTGGAGCCTCAAAACATCTCAAAACTCTAAAGCTCTGAACTACGTTTGTAGGCTTTATGGCACGACGGGGGCTGCACAGAGCCGCCTCCACCATGGGAATCTTCAGCCACCCCTGTGGACCGGGAAGGCAAAAGTGCGAATCGCCATGGAGCCTCGGTTTCATAGTCTGGGTTCCCCTGAAGGAGACCTCTGAATATAAACCCTTTTCAGCACGGACTGAGGTGCCGGCCAGCTCTTATATTCCCTAAACCCTATAAACCCCTAAAATGAATAATCGACCCGATCCCTTCACGGCCCCAAAAGTCGGATCCCTGTTGTAGTCCTTGCTAACGGAAGGGGTTTCGATGAACCCGGGGTCTACGTTAAGGACATCGTAGCTGGTCTCAAGCAGCCGTAAATCCTCATAAAGCCCTTTTCATCCTATGTAAATAAATAAATAAATAAATATATATATATATATATATATGTATATCGTAGTGTGTATATATATATATATATATATATCACATAGTCTGCGAGCCATTGCGAGCCTGAATCCTTGTTTTTCCGCCCGGCTGGCAAAGGTTAGGGTCTGGGGCCTACAGGGTCTCAGGGTTTAGATGTCAGGACTTGGGGTTTAAGGCTTTTGCTTCTTAGGGCCTCCAACTTCTGTGTCGAGAACAGAACATTGGCACACTTCCCATGCATCCCAAACCCCGTAGAAACAACCAACAACAGCCTCCTCAGAGTGTTGCCACTTCAATGCCGTTCAGCCCAGTGCAGCTATAGACCCTGTGCCAAGTAGCTTCTTGAGCTGGACTTTCCCCGATGTAGTTGTAGCAACATACTCTGACAGAATCGAGATAGCATTTTTCAGGTTGACCTTGCAGGGATTATAGGTATGAGGGTCACGCTTTAGACTTGGAGGTTCCCAACTAGCTCCAGAGCTCAGCCACCCGGTGCAGATTTCGAGGCTGCTAGGGTTGAGGACTCAGGGTTCAGGGCTTAGTGCCTTAGGGTTCAGGACTGAGAGTAATCTGGGCAGATGTGTTTGCAAGCGGCGCGGGTCCCATGAGCTCGGCAACATAACCCTTCACATCTTGCACTTAGATGGCCAATTCGGTTGCTAACCGCACATCTCTTCCTTGATGTTGATATGCTGATGGAGGTTGTCGTTGATTTCAATACCAGTCATTGTCGCGATGCTGTTGTGATAACGGTTTTTCGCTCTTGTTACCTGCTTTATGGCTCAGTATCAGAGATACCGCAGGTTGAAGTTTCAGAAGCTGCAGAGCTGAGGACGGCATAGGGCTGCCGAATATCAGCGTGTGACGAACGATGCATGCTGAAGGTGACGTGATCAAAACATACATCAAGTGTTTGAGCTTTGGGGATCAGGGCTGGGTTTCAGCCGCTTGAACCCGAGCCCTGCACCCTATACATTTCCATATATGAACTTTTGTGAATCCTTGTAAGGGCTTTGAAAGGAATCCTACACCCCAACCCTTTGGAGGAAGTCATTACAGGAATAACGCAACCCGTTTTTTAAACCTGGACTTGGTGGATAGCCCTTAAACCCTCTCGGCGGAAGCTGGGCCCCGGAAGACCTCTGCAAGGCTCTCCGGGATGATGTACGGGTGCAGACCCTCCCAAACCTTGCCGGAACAGCCGCAAGGGGTTTATATAGTTTTTAGAGGTCTTATCTTCATATTCACTCTTCAAATATTTGCTGAATCCTCCCTTGTCCGACAAGCTGGGCTTGAGGCTAAAGACTTCCTCATGCGATGGGAACATTGTCTGTAATGCGTCATGCTCCAAAACGTTTCCAGCACAGGAACGCGTCGGTGCGGCGGCACAGCGGCCAACATCGATGGGATCACGTCCCGCTCAGCTGCGGCTTCGTACATCATCTCCTCCTTGCTGCACTCTTCCAGTGGGTCGTTCTCAAAGTAGTAGACCTGGCATAGCTGGGCCGTACTACCAGAAATCTTACAGTCAGTATAAGATATTGGTACAAAGAGACTGAATACACAGCATGGACATTTTCAATTTGTAACAACATGATTGGCGCGGGGTTGTTGCAAACACATGTCTGGCATGAAACCTCGATGGTTCGACAACATCAAGTCCCAAGTCCCACAGAGACGCAACCGGCGACCTCGCAAGAACCACAGCTCATGACAAGTCTGTTGGTAATCAAGATCGAAAACCAAACCCTAGACCATAAGCCTTGAACCTACAACCCTAGTCTTGGCATCAAAGTTGGTTCGTGCCACCTTGGCCTCCGATGCTCGTGCGCGACCGACACCTTGAATGTGGTTGCGAGTCGTGTGGAATCGGCTGAAGCGGACCACGAAAGAGCCTGGGAGACAAACATGGCTGTATGTTGTTGCATTTGTACATGCGCACGTCTACACGCACAGAGACAGATAAACAAATACATCAGCAAAACAATATATATATATACACATATATATATATATATACAAAAGTATGTGACTGCCAGATTCTGCTAGATGAAGGCAACCAGCCGGCTTCGTGTGACTGCTTGTGTCCTGTCAAAAGAAGACTGAGCCCCGCGCAGTCTGCCACATCCAAGCCTTCTTCCGCACACCTCGTCGCCACCAGCAGTCTGCAAGCACCGCGGTTTGCGAAAGCTTGAAACGCATCGTTTCCTTGGAGACCAGCAGTGACCAGTGGTGATGCAGTCTACACATCTCCCCAAGCTGTGAGAACCGGCTCAGCTTGCTAGTCTACAATCCCCGTAGCAAGACCACTTCATCCACACGTTTGGCCAAGGCGCTTGGCTTTTCTGGCATTGCCTTCGTGCCCGACACGGCAGCGGTGTCTATCCCCAAGGAGGTCTTCACAAGGTGGGCGAGCGGAATGCTCAGACATGCCTGTCAAAGGTGTCGTGCCATGACCCCGGAGGACCACTGCCCATTGCTAAACCACGCCATTTCCCTCCATAGACGGTGAAGCGACATACCAAGCTTCTGACAAGTTAAAACATGGTCGGGTAGGGGCATATGCCAAGGTTTCGTCAAGACCATGAAACCTCGCACAGACCTGCATGCAACCTGCCTCGTTGACAAAGCACATGCCCACATCGTCCCGTTTGGGATCGGCGAACTCTTTCTCGAGGCAGTCAAAAAGGGCTTGCGCTTTGCCGGAGATAGGGTCGAAGCTCCTCACGCACAGCAGCTGCTAGCTGGCAAACATGATAAGCTGGCAAACATGATATAGTAAGGGCTGCTGTTGATCCGGGTGTCGTCAAGGACTCCCTTGTTACATTCTGCATCAAATACCAAAGGTCGACCTCAAAGGTGGATTCCACCACCTTATATCTGGAACGAAAAGCCGACACATGCTTTACTCCTTGCTGGTGATAGCTCATTTCTCGTGTGCGAGTGTCCGCCTGAACGAATTCGAAGCTCTACAGCCTGCAGTTAAACCCCAAACCTTTTAACCCACTGGGGCATACGCAAAACCCAGATGACGGCGTTTTCGAGCAAGGGACCCTGAACAGTCCCTCGCTCTGAACACATAAATACTGCACCGACACTATGTGAAAACCCCCGTGTCATGCAAAACCAATCAGACTGCAGCTCTTCGCATCAGCTTCTTCATAAAAACTATACGGCTGTCCAACGTGCAGTCTCAACCACCCCCCTGCAGCCCAACTTCCAGCCCAAGGCACCACCATCTCAATCAGAACTGAAACCCCGACCCTAGACCTCAGCCGAATCCTGAACCCTAGATTTTTTGCACGACGTGCATAGAGGCCTAAGCAATCTAACTGTGGCTTTAGAGGGGGGCTTATACCATCATTGCACTAGTTACGGATCCCTAAACCCTGAACCCTAATCATTACTTATTGAACCTTAAGGGGGCCGTAAAAACCGTTTGGTACTGGACTCAAGTCTAGCCAGACAACGACCTGCAATCATCTTGACTGAGGCCGACACGCAAGCACCGATGCCGAAGCCGCCCTAAACACCCCTGATCTCTGCACCCACATGAAGCATATTTGGGGTTTAAGATGGGGGCCTTAACAATTAGAATAGGGTTTTGGGGCCCACTATGCTCAAGCTATAATGAGGAACCCCCCCCAAAGATAGGTATAGGTACTGATTTTGGCCCCTGTATTATAGTACCCTTACAGGACCCTTATAGTTACATTTGTAGGAGCCTTTTAAAGGAAACTCAAGGCCCCTTATTTAAGCCCCTATAAAAAGGCTTTGGGGCACCCGGTTGAGGCGCCCACAGGAGCTTTGGGTTTCCTTTGACTCTGGCGAGGACTGTGGCGAGGCTTCGTTCGAGGACCACCAGCTGCTCCTCGAGCTCCTTCAGGAAGGAAAAGCAGCTTAGGGTTCTACACTTTTTTTTAGCAGCACAATCACTCTGAGGCTTTGAACACTGGGGTGTCGCACTTCCGGCTTTTACGGTGAAATTCCTGGTGCATTTTGGGGTTTCTTTTGTGTTGTAGTGTCGGCTCTCGCCTGCTGTCTTTTGATTTTCTGGTGTTGTTGATGGTGCTCCCCTGTTTGCTCTCTCGGCTTCTATTGTTTCTTCGATGGTTGTTAATGCTTCTTTTTGTTTGTTTCAGCATTTCTACTGTTGGCTGCTACTGCTGTCTCTGATTTCTATTGGCGCTTTATTGGTTCCTGGTCTTTATCATGCTTGGAAGGGCTAGAAGAAGCACCGGAAAGCCCAATCTCTGCATGCCAAATGCCATCACGCATGTTGGCCCCTTACATTGCATCCTCAAGGTGGGGTGCTTATGCTTTTCAAATAATGGCAGCCAAGCTTCATTCATTACTGTATTTTGGCCCTAGGACTTGGATTCTTTCTTTGGTGTCTCCGCCTACGGATTTCAGGGCTTATGGTTTGGGGTTTGGGTTTTGTGTTTAGGGTGCTTGAGTTTAGGGCTTTTGGGCTTGGTTTAGAGCTGTGAAATATTCAACGTACCCGCAACCCATACAAGGGCTGGAGTGATAGCATGGTAACGCAGACAAGCTGCTTTGGGGCTCGAGGTCTAGGTGAACCTAGACCTTAAACCAAACCCTTGAAGCCTAAACCAAAGTAAAGTCATCCTCTGTCGCCGGTGGGACGAGACATGCACAGCTGAAGCTTCCAAACAGGAACCTGGTGACCCTGTTCCCTGAACCTCTGGTGACCAGAGTATCCACAGTCCGAGCAACAACCGCAATACTTAGAGAAGCTTCGTAATGAGATAAAGTCAAAAATAGCAGTGACAAGCAGACCGCCACACGGAAATGCCGACAGCAGCAATTGTAGCAGAAGGTGGGGCCGATGACACACGATGACTGTGACTGTGAGACGGGTAGTCCTATGGCGCTGGCAACTAACATGGAAATCAAGGTAAACGTGGTGCCGGCATGATGTTGATGGATCCCACAAATGATATTGCCTCGGCTGAAGATGCCGAGTAACACTGTCCCCGGTCTGAAACACTTCTGACTCCCAGTTCCTAAGCCCGGAACCGCAAGCCCCAAACCTCTAACACCAAAAGTCTCAAACTACACCCTCAAGCCTAAAAGACCAAACAGCAAAACACCCAAACCCAGACCGCTGCAGCTGTGCTTGCACTCCTCTGCGCCAGGCCTGGTGGCCTTGTGCAGTGGTGGAAACCAACACACGAAATAGAAAAAAAAAACAATGCTTTCTGTCGAGTTAAGGTCCTGGCTCTGGCTTGAAGAGAACTTTCTACAAAACACACCACAGCGCGCGAATCAGACCAAGCATCAAAATCAGGGCTGGGTGGGAGCTGGAGGGTGCTGAAAGCTGGAAAGTCGGAGGCGGGAGGCTTGGAATTGGGAGGTTCGGGGTGGGTGGGAGTGGTGAGGAGGCGGAAGGTGGAGGGTCTTGGCATCGACCGAAACGCCCGATGGCAACCCTGCTCATCGAATCCTTTGCCGTCGAGACTCCGGGATCATTTTCCGCTGTTCGATCTGCGCCAGGAGCTGTGCGACGACGCATTTCTCCAGGCCAAAGAGGAAGCCCTCGAGGTTGGCTTAGAGTCTAGGGCTCGATATTCTCGCCCATTTTCCGTGTAGGATTCAGGTGTTGGGGTTTCGAGCTTAGGGCTCTGAGTTCACCTAAAACGATGCCGGGTTTGGACTTGCTAGGACTTCCGTTTGGAATCTGGAGTGTGGAGTTGAAGGATTCACGTGACAATCGTTGTGGGTCCTCAACTGATGATCTTGACTGAGCGTCTGGCTTGAGTCGTGCAGGATGGAAGGGGTTCGTAGAAAATTGGATCCCTTTGAGCCCTCAGCATACAATACGCTACGAGTCGGCATAGTAGCTCGAAGGGACCCCCAATTCAAGAGAACCCATGTAGGTGAAGTAGGGTCTTAGGAGATCAACCCCAATAGTGTGACTGCTTTCCACTTTGATTCGGACGTAGCGCACAACGTATGATAATATCTAAAAATTTAGAACATTGTTCAAAAATATACATTATTTCAATCTAAATAGCCGAGGTCCTGAGATGCCTGACCTTACCCTCCTATCAGCAGAACTATGTGTGGGGTCCCTCCCCGAAGACGCCTGAGCATCTCCAACCGACTGGGGAAAAGGACGGACCCTTAATGGGGACCCCTACCCTATAATGGACTATATAATGGGTATATAATAGCTGCATTAAGGGTATATACCTAGGGGCCCTTATTAAGGGTCCCTCCTTTTACCCTTGGAATGTAGGCTCACAAGCCCTAAACCCCATAAACTCTTCCACCTTTGGCCTGGATGTGTATGCCGCCCGGTCCACAACTGAGAACAGAGCCCCTAAAAGCCGAAACTTTTTTTTGCATCCAGGCCTACTGCAATCCGAATCCGAAGCCCTTCAACCCATAAACCCCATCAACATCCGCAAACTTTAGGAGCCCGTTAAGGAAGCACTAGAGACCCCAAAGCCCCATTCACCGGCTAAGATGCTAGAACCATGAGCCCGAACCCCAAGAGCCGAGGCCCCCAAGCCCCCACGCTTCTCTGACCTGCGCCCGGCGAGCCTCACTTCCCAGCTCGAGCAAAAGCACACCGAGATCTCGGACGACTTTCTCAACGGAGTCGCAGGTCAAGCCCTGCTGTCGGAGCTCCTGAAAGAACTAGAATTTGTAGAGAATGAGACAGTATACACGTTAATCTCCGAGCCATGTAGACTGTTACGCTAAGCAGTCCGAAACTCTGAATTCTGAACCCCTTGGGCCTTACTTACTAAGTCTTGTCATGACCTTCTGAGGCGGAATGCTTCCGCGGCCGGTTACCATTCCCGCACTTTCTGCCTCTCTCTCTCGCTCTCTTGATGTGCCCATTTCCGCACTGGCACGGCAAGATAATGACCAAAGTGTAGGACTCGGAAGTTCTGAAACAAAGCCTTTGTATTATGTTCCCTAGGCGGCCAGATGTTTGTTTCAGAAACTGCTTGAGGCGTCTTTTAAGGTCAAACTCTTAACTGAGCCGATTGCCTCAAGTTATAGAGGGCTTCGTGCTCATCCGTCCCTTCGAATCACGAGCCGCGCAAGGCAATCGCCATACACAGAGGGCGCAGGGTGGCCTCCCAAATCTCGCTGGTCAGTTCCCCTGCGAGAGCTTCCGCTGCTTCAGCCCCGGCATTGCTCTCATACCTTTGGACTTCGGTGAATGCAGGAGCTTATATAGTTCGATTTCCAATGGGTTGCTTCTCTTTGGCCGTAGACAGACCGTTTTGTGTCCTTTGGATTTTGGACGCTTCAGGACATTTGAAGATGATCTTCCGGTTCCCGGTCTTGACGGTGTTAGGACTCGACGTGACAGGATGCTGGATGCTGGTCACATCACCTGTTCTGTGTGTAGCTTCTCCTCTTACCTCGCGAGCGGCGATGTCTCCGGTGTCCATGACTTGTCAAAGCAAAAGCAACCCTTTTTGCCTACAAGATGCTGGAGTCTGCCGCGCCGCTAATACCCGAGAACCTTCAGCACCCTAATGCCCTAAACCCTCTTGCAACAGATGGACACCCTACTTCCTTCAGACATCATCTTCAGATTGCAAGCCTGAATCCCGGAAGGACAAACTGTCCGGATTGAGCCAAGACCACATTCACATATTCGTGCCATTATGCCGTTTAGGATTTAGGGTTGCTGTTATGCTGGTACTAGCAGTGACGATGATGCAGACGAATAAAAAAGGGCACAGCGCACTTACACGAACCCGCTTTCAGTCTTTTCCGTGCCGTGGCACTCGACACGGTGGAAAGACGGCATCTTGCGCGAGGGAAGCCCGCTCCTTGAGAAAGCATTCTCGGCTTCGAGGCTTCGGGTTTGGAACTTGCGGGGTCTGGGGGAAGATTGAGTAAACTGCCTGCGACTCTGAACCAGAAATGTCAGTTCATGGACCATGGACACATGCATTCCACACATGCGCACGGACACACACGCGCACACAACACAACAAGAGAGAGAGAGAGAGAGAGCAAACAAGACGTGTCTATCAAAAATAGATAAACAACTCTATGTTGTGTATGTTATACAGACACACATACATACAAGCGCCCGTGCGCACATACATACAGACACCAAAAGCCCAGCCCAATAAACCCTGTGCAGCCCGAACCCCATACATGCTCTATCACACTTTACCTTATGAGCGAAGTAGAAACAAATGGTTCTGATTAGGGCTTTCCCATGAATCCCAGTAGTATGTAGCAGATATGGGAGAGACGGGCGATCAGGGACCCCAATATAGATCCCTAGAATACTAAACATCCTCATATGCAAGATGCCTCAGGGACCCCCGCCTTTACCCGTGTGGGATCTGGAATCTTTAAGTAATCCCATATAGGAGCAGGGCTTCGTGATCGGGTTCCTACATTTTGCATTCTGCCGACTTTGCGATGACGGAGATCCGACTGAAACGAAAACTCTGCCGCTCCTCGGCACGTGGTGCATCTTTGACTGCATGACAGCCTGCCGCGGCGAAAAGAAACTGACGTAGCATCACAAACCCACTCAGGCTGAATGTGACACAACCCTAAAAACATTAAACCCTAAACCCAAAATTTCAAGATTTCCTGTAGTCTGGTGGCCTTAGAGCAGCTCAACATGTCGCTTTGCCGACAGCATCTGCGTTGTGTTTTCGGCTTTAAGGCTTGGGGTCTGGGCTGCATTCGGCTTGAGACGTTTTTAGCAATACATGAAAATACAACCTCCTCCTAGGGAAGCCGGCGCTGGTGATGATGAGAACTTGTTGCTTTGCTATGCGTGAGCCATCGGCTTCAGCACAGTCTTTACACCGCCGTTGTAGCCTGAGCTTTTTCGTCTGCACCCACTAGCTACCTCACTGCTGAATGCAGTCTTATCTTGAGTGTGCTCGAAGAAGATGATACGATGACGCTTGGCCGATCAAGGAAAGCCAGGAGCACGGTATCATTGAACACAGTTGTGGCGACCCCTCAGGCTATCTGACAGCGTTCGATGCATATCTGTTGTATTTTCACCGAAACCCCTCACCAGGTAGCTGTTGGGCTGCCTTCTGTGAAGGTCATCTCCCTCCAGAGGGCAGACCGTGCCGTAAATCATCATGCAACCATACATGCAATCCGCAGAAATATCAGTTCTGCGACGCGAAGGTGGTCCGAGGAACTGTCTCCCGAAGATTTCCCGTGTGCCTGCAGTTGCTGCCGGAGCGCGGCGAAATCGTCGCGGCTGCTAGCCTGGCAGAAAAGTCCCCGAGTTGTTTTTCAGCTTATGATGTAGGGTCTTGGCAGTGTTGTAGCAACTATGACTAGGAAGCCGGTCTTACATCGTCAAAGCCTCCCCTAACAGTTCCAATCGTGCATATCTCTTCAAGTTCAGGGTAGAGTTCAGGTCAGGGTTTACACAAACCTGGATTTATGACCACGTTGCGCGCAACCCCAGATCTGGATATTGGGGTCTGGAGACTCCTGCCAAAACGCCTTCACAACGCCTCGGATAAGTTCACAAGACGACAAATCCGACCACAAGCAACCTGGGATGTTGCTCTAGCACTCTAGCACTAGCAGCCGAACTTATCCAGCATCTCTTCTTCCTTTAATGTTGTCACCCTCCATCTCGCAGGCGTGCAGATTTTTGCCAGAGCGCAAGACTTGGCCCAGTCATGAACTCGAAACCCAACCTGCTAGAATGATGAAGTTGCAGCCTAGTCGTTGGGTTTGAAGAAGCAGACCCCGACGGGCCTTGCAGCTCGCAAAGGACGCAGTAAGTCCCATCACCTTCACACGGAATTGCATAGCGTTTAAGTTGCGACTTTATGTCGATATCACTGCTTTCGTCCCTATAATGGCAAGCGCTGCGTGAAAACGGAGTCATGACTGCTCCTGTCACGACGCCTCTGAGAAAACATCGCTGGATAATGGTGCTGACGACGACGGTTGACATAGTGACGGCAGAATGATGGGGATGGTGAGGGTGATTGTGCGTGTGCCAAAGGTGCAAAAGCCTGCTTGATGGATGCGAACTACGTGGGTTCAAAGTCTGCATATACATGCATATACTCACTCTCCTCCGATCCATGCATAGTGCATCTGTCCATGCGGTACGGTTTGTGTTGATGCCAAAGCCTGGTCAGCCACGGCTGCGGCGGGGGGGTCGGAATAATTAGTCTAAGTGTGCCTTCATACTAAGTCGCGATTGAACATCCCCGAAGCGCTGGTCCAATTGTTTAGCTTCCTGAACAAATCCCTGCCAAAAACACTGCCCTCTATATATATATATATATATACATACATATATATATATATATAAGAGCCAAGAGCAAACACCCATCTTCAAGCCCATCGGCCCGGAGATTTGGATCGGGGGCCAAGCTGTTGCCTCCGTCCTGGTCAAAGTCAAAGGCTTCGGGTTTAGTTTCGGCGCTCAAACTCGGACAATCCAGGGTTTAGTTTAGGCTTGACGGCTTAGAGTGGTTCGCTCGCTAGGGTGCAGAACACCCTGTAGTCCTGTAGCACGGAGGGTTTTTGAGACCCTCTTCGTGTGTGTGGATGAATATTTGCACGCTTAGACAAATGGCACAAACATTGTTGAACACGTGCGCAGAGAACTGTGGCTAGCAGAAGCATTCGTTTGTGTATGTGTACATCCATGTCGAAGTGCTATTCGGACCCCTCTATGTTTACACACACCTGTGCATGAATTCACCCGTGTATTTGCACATGTGACAAATGCGGGCACGTATAGATGTATGCGTTTGTCTAAATATGTACACACTCATTGTCACCAGTGCGCATCTGTGGGTACGGGTATGCTCCAAGATCCATGTTGGTATGGTTCCGTACGACCTACCACAGCCTATAGGAAGCTGCATCGACAACGCATGCTAAACCCTAAGCAGCCCTGGGCCCTGAACCTTCAGCACTGAATCGTGAACTTAAAACCCTGAAGCCCGCACCCGAAGCCCCAAACGCAAAGCATCTCCTGACAGTGAAGCCGCCAGAGGAGTTCGGCTGCCGGAGATTCCCCCTTGGCCTCCGTTGAGTTTCGACTCACACACTTGAGATTAAGGTTTAAGGATTCGCTACGGCCCTTCTATCTGGGCTTGCAGTAGATGAGGATCAACTATACGGATTCTGGCATTCCTAAATAGGAGACCTGGTGCCGACCTTCAGTACCCTTGAAAAGAGGGTCAGATTGATTGGCTGCGCGCCAGGACCGCGAACATGTCGAAAAGTCGCAAGCACGACGAAGTCGAAGCCTCAATAACAGATCTCATTGCCTCCCGCCTGGCTCAATAACTGATTATGGAAGCAGCTCGTGGGTAGATGGGAGTGTAGCAGCAGCAGTAGTCGTCGGCGTAGTGGTAGTCGAGCTATCAAGGCTATTCAACAAATCGTCTTTTACAGGGCAAACTTGCGAAGCATCTTGGGCATTCCAGGCTTGGCTTTGTGATGTTTCAAGACAAGGACAACAGTAAGGCCCGACAAGTCAACGCATGTTCCACGGCCTCGTGACACTCGTCCAGCACGAAGAGGGAGAAGTCTTCGAAGCGGAAGAAGCCTAAACAACGGGAATGCTTCGGGTTTCGGGATGTTGGGGATCCAAGGGGAACAACAGAACAGGGAAGGTTGAAAAGCAGCTTCGCCCGCAAGAGACATCTTGTCAGTACAGTTTTACCGGCTCTCTAGCACTCTAGCAGAGCTAAACACATGGGCTGTTTGAAGATGGCACGTCTGTGCTAAGACAGCGGCCGTGGTCTATGAAAGCTCTGGTAAAGGTCTCGACAGTCCCAACCAACACCTGTGAAAGGAGAGCGGAGGGACGTGCTCGCTTGTTCTGTCTGGAACCTACCAGAGATCTCCGCCATTTACATGCACCATTTGTCCAAGCGGATTCGTAAATTTGTCAGGGAATGGAACAGAAGAACTGCAAGGCTGCGTGTCAGCTCAAACTGGTACCCGCCTTTGCGCGCAGGACGCTGGCATACTCCTTCGGACCCCAGCCACTCGCTGTGAAGCCCGTGAGTTCTGCCACTTCCTTGAGTTGCAGGCTGTTGCAGGTGATCTGCAAGTCATAACTATGGTTTTTGGAAGTAGAAGTCGGGTTGAGGATGTACTCGGCTATGACATTAAGGAACTATAGGGGATGTTCTTTTGATGTTGGTTTCAGCAAATAGGGGACCCGAGTGTAGAATCCTACTAGTAAATAATCGGATCCTTTTTGTAAGGGCCCGTACTTTGATGTTCTTCACCCCTCACAAACTTCAACGAAACCCTAGTGCACCCTTATATCTTGCAGAAGCGCTGTACACCCTCACCAAATCTTTGTACACCCTTGCATAAAACCTGTAACCCCCTCAAAGACCCTCGCAGGTCCCAGCGCAGCCCCGGGCAGTAACCCTTATATAGCCTTCAACTATCAATACAAGCCCATAAACCCTAAACCCTTTTGCATCCATGGTACACGTCTCCTAAACCCTTGTGCATCCATGGTACACTTCTCCTAAACCCTTCGGCATCCAGGCCTATTCTCCTAAACCCTAAAACCCCTAACCCTAAATTCCAAACCCTGCAAGGCTGAAAGGAGGACAAGCCCAGATCAGCCACCCAGCGCTTGCCCCAGGATTTCTGGAAGGCGGGAGCCTTTAAAAAAAACTGAGTTTGATAGGAAACACCGGGCATAGTACTGTATTCTTTAAATATACAAATTGGATGGCAACGTGCAGAGAGCATCCACAAAAATGCAATCCCGCAAAGCAGAGGCTTGCAGCATGAACCACCCATCGGATTACGTGAGGCATGTCTTGCTAGATGGCTAAACAAGTAAGTACTTTGACAACCATCGAACTTCTAGATCCTGGAAAACTAAACATAACCAAACCATACCAAAAATCTGCAATGACAGTTTCTGCTACGCTTTGTTACTTGGTCTTGGTAATGCGTATGCAGAGAGCCTATCAAAGAAATAACTACATGGGAGGGTACAGGTAAGCCCTCAATCTCGGACCCCAAGCAGGCAGCATCTAAGCGAGCCGCTGCAGCAGGATCGGCTTCGTGCAACGTCGCCTTCACCCGCATCCTCCGCTCTTTTCAGGGTGTCGGGTCGTTTACGGCCGACGTGCGTCATCTGTCAGCTGCTCAGTTCAGGGCTTCAAAGTAGACATCACCGAATCTATCCACTTCTGACGGCCAGCCGTGGATGACGACACGGCTGCAGTGCTAGTCCACCCACTGAGGACAGGTCCACTGCTGGTGAGCCAGCAGCCGTGAAGCGGTCCTTAGATTTAGACATTAGCCAAGAGAGGCCGGCCGGTAGCTTCCACAGTAGGGCCATGCATGTTGCCACAGTCTTGTAACTTACTAGATCCTGCAGCCATCGAAATCCCAATGTACGATCGCCGAGGCGTTCACACCATGAAGGCGACGTGCTTGCCGGGGTGAAGCCTCTTCGCACACGGAAGCACGTGCGACATAGGGCAGCCCCAGCCACATAAAAAACAACCACCTCGCAAACAGTCATAATCATTACCCGGGCGCCCTGCATCCTAATGCTCCCGTTTCGACACAGAATCCTGCTTACTTCTCGTTTACGTCTGCTAGGCCATGACAAAAATCAAGGCACGACATCAGCATAAGAAAGGACGAAGAAACCTCCCGGCAGGTGCTTCGAGTCTCGGAATTTCAAGTTCAAGGCTTCGGGTTTCTCATCGCTCTTGCAATCGTCCGACATCTCAAAAAAACTGGACCGGAAATCTAAACCCTAAGCCCCAATTGCCAAGCACGAGCTTGAACTCTCATCTCCAAACATCACCTCTGGCAGCACCGTAGCATAGCCAGTTATTCAGGCGCCTTCTTTTTTAACCCCGACCCTGGTGTGCTTAGGAACTCGACTCGCGCACGTGAGAGCAGGCGCGGATTCAGATTGCCTCCTGGATTGCTACTCTTGGGGCTGAGGGCTTACCTTAACCGAGTAACCTACCTTAATAAGGACTTATATCAAGAAATCATAATAAGGACCCCAAATACTAGCCTATTCAGGGTTAGCGCAAGCTCTGCGAGCCGGCCGAAGCCAGAATTTGTCATTACATCTGTTCTCCCATGTTTCTTGTCAGTCCAGACATCCAAAAGTGCTTCCTGCTGTTCGGTGATCTCGGGAGCCGGAGTGGCATCTTGAGTCGTAAAGCACCGTAAACTTTAGGTATAGTAGAGGGCTTCTGTAGGTCGTGTTAGCGCCCTTCCCATTGCTACATGCGTTGATCTTCATACCAGTGATTCTGATGTATATCTCCAGCAGTCGTGATCACCTCCTTGCTGTTTACTCTACGGGGTACTTCAGACAGAAACACGGTGGAACGTTCTGTCATCCGAACACCCACAACCCGAAAACACCAAATCCAGAAACCCTTGTCAAGCCCTTCTAGCACGCTTATAGAAAGAACCCCTGAAGCAGCCCATGAAGGAACTCGGCAAAAACAAACTCCAAACCCTGCACTTTCAACCTTAATGTCGAGTGCTGCTAAGATTATCCCGAAGGTCCCTTCTTAACTAAAAAACCATAATAAACACCAAAGCCCTGTTCTGAGCATTTAGGCCCTTGGGCCCCCTTATGTCCCTATGTCAATAGTGCATGTCGTCCGCCTGAGTGCTTCGAGGATTGCCAGCTCGGCCACCAGGGTCTTGCCGGAGCCTTTCGGGGACTCTCGGGGTAACCGCTCCGACACAAGGAGCCCTACTCGGATTCTTACTACAAATCACTATTCCTGTGCAGCCCATGCATGGCTAGAGCACAGTCTCCCCTGAGTCCTCGCTCGATACGCCTTCATCAATGCATGCTTGTTGAAGTTTCTTTGTCATGATTGGAACTCAACCCCGTTGAGGTATAAATATATATATATATATATATACATATATACATACCTTTCCTTACGCATGGTCTTTAGATACTGGTGAAGGATCCAGAGGATGCTCGTTGACTTAAGTTAACATCTTAGAAGCTCGCGTACCGAGGCTTGCAGCTTTGAGTTCAGAGATTCAGAAAGCCTCTCTCCCGGAACTCACGTCATGCTGTTTGCTGAACAGAGATTGTACGTCGATTGGGCCTCGCCTGTCTCGGCACTGACGATGATGTTCTCATGTGCAGCACGTGCAGCTGCAATCTGCTGCCAGGGGTATGGCGTCTTTCCCATGAGACGACACACTCGGAAAGCAATGGCATCTGCTTCCGATGGAGCGTCTTCTGAAATCTTCGGTGGCTCTTTGTAGGGCGGGTGTGCTTTTCTTGTTGGCAGGGGGGACCCTATGTGTTGCTTGAAGCTCACATCTAGTCCAGAATTGCAAGCAGTCGGGCAATGCGACCAAAATCATTTTGGGCACTAGAACTCGCTGCACATGCTGGGGTTGGGGGGCCGCTGATGGTTCAGGGCTTCGACTCCAAGTTGAGCTAGAGTTTAGGGTTGGGCTGCCTTGACTTCGGCTTGATGTCATAGTGTTCGGCTTGAGACGAACCCAAAGCCGCTTAGTCGGACATTCATGCAGATTCATGCATGCAACAAGACACCCCCAAAAAAAACACAAAAAACAAAACAAAATCACACTCTGACCTGGAACCCTCGGCAGCACACCTGTGCCGAAGAAACCAAACCCTTTGACGTAAAGACAGGCTGACGATTACTCGGTTCAAACCGACAATCCCAAGACCCGCCTCAACCCTGAAGATTAACAGCCTCAAACCTGTCCAGAGGCGAAACCCATTTCTCTCTCTCTCTCTCTCTGTCTCTCTCTCTCTCTCTCTGCCGTGGCATCATCACGAGTCTCGCAATGCAACGGCACGAACGCTGAACCTCCGTCATTCGCTGAAACTCATTAGAGGTCTTGATGCCGAACAGATTTCGGTGTTTTTGGTATACTGCTCCTCAATGTTCAGGCCACAAAGGACAAAGGTAACTCCTCAAACTCGAGCCCAAAACACATCAAACACATCAAAACCATACACCCTAAAGGCACAAGCCACGAATCCTTGAAAAGACTCCAGAAGCATCAACCGACCACAAGCCCTCCAGGCAGTATCGGGCATCGGGGCTGTCTTAATGTAGGCACAAGGTTGCTTTAAGGGGCTCCTTTAAGAGTTCCATGATGACGTCGTTAAGTTCTACAGTGGAGCCTTACTTTTTAGAATGGGGCTTTGGGCTACCTTTCTGGAGCAGGTAGGTAGGGACCAGAAAGGAACTTTACTAATTGTTAATTGCGACGCTCGACCCCACCTCCAAAAACGAAATCTCAAACCATCAAATTACAACTTATACCCAGAGGCTCCAAAGTAGTTCCTTTTTGGGGCCACCTTATAGGATTCTAAATATGAACCCCAAAAAGGAACTACTATGGAGCCTATGGGTAAGACTTCCGGGCTTCCGGGCCTCCTGTCTGGAGGGGGAAGGGCAGGGTTTGAAGCTTAGGACCTTCTAAAAAGACCCCAAAACGCTAAAGCCTAAATAAACCCCAAATTCCGAAACCTAAAGGCATGCTCCAGATCTTTTCGTCCGCGCCAGGGCTCGAAGTGACTTGGCCGACTCTTGGGGAGATCTGCTTCCTGGAAACCGCCGTGTTTTCCCCCTTAGCCTAAAACAACCTAGGCACTCTGCCACGCAGGCAGTCGAAATCGGCAGCACGCGCAGATCCATAGACTGCGAGGGAGGCTTGTGAAGACGCGGGTCGGCCGGGTTAACACTGCCACTTAGGAGTAGCCCTGCACGCTGCAACCCTCATAAAAGGCCTTCTCTGGGAACGCCTCGAGATTTGAACAAATCTTTCCAACAAGTCTGATGAAGGCCCCTATGACAAGATTATCAATATACGGCATCGTGCCATTACAAGCAGCCAAACAGCCGCACATGTGAACCAACATTAAAACATTTTAACACCGCACAGCTGGCTCGTCCTAGGCCAGGTATGGATAGGGATATAGGGATTTGAAGGTTCCTCAATTGTGGATCAAGGTTTACGGTTCCAAAACCTCCACATGGGATTTCCAAAAACAGGCTTTCTCCCCATGAGTATGTCCAAAGGCTCCAAAACACGGCCCAACATGGGAGTTTCCGAACATGGGGAACCCTAATACAATACCCTAAGAATCTTTATTATAAGGACCCTAAAATAAGGTACCCCAAAGTTTCGGAAACTCTAAACCGTAAACCCTTTATGGAACCCTTATAGATCCCTTTAAGGAACCCTTAAAGGATCCCTTTAAAGGTACCCCTAATTTTCGGAAACTCCCAACATTGCTTTCCCCTTGCAGGGAGTCGAAGCCGGGCGACTACTCACAGGCAGCTTCGACTCGTGTCTTAGGAGGGTCCTTTTTAGGGGTTCCTTTTATAAGGGACACTGTACTAATATAGGGGACCCTCAAATCTCTTTGACAAGTTTAGGGTTCCTTTAAACTGCGCTATAAGGGATACTCTACTAGTTTAGGGGGGGGGTCAAATCTCTTCTTCAGGGGCCGGTACTGAATGGAATAGAGGGCTTAAGTGAGTATCTTTGGATAATTTCATAGGGAATTCTCTGGTATAGGGGCCTTAATGAACCAAAAAGAGGGCTTAATTGTGTTTATCTTTGCATAATCAACAAATGTATAAGGACAATCATCTAGACCTGTTTGTTGAGTCGGCTTTTCCACCTGGACAAGGGACTGGGGATGGGGCTGATTGCTTTGCTGTGCAAACACGGTACGCGCATGGCAAAATCGTAACAGGCCATTGCATGTACCCTGAAGCCAAAAGGTCATAAGCCATCACATCAAACACACACTCAGTAGCTCAGAAACAACTATTTGCCATGATAATGTAGAATCACCTTCGCCAATGATATCGCCATCATTGCAACGATGTTAGTCTTTTCTGCACTATATGTGGTTGTAGTGTCTGCCACTCCTGTTCGTCTTGCCATAGGCACTGTTACTCATTACATGGTTCCCACCGAACTTATCCTGATGAATTTATATCTTATACCCTGATGTTATTGTTGCCAGTCGCTTTTGTCGTGAATTCGCATCATTGTCACATTCATTTTATCGCAATTATCGAGCCTTGCCACAGCTGCTGCTGCTGCTGCCGCGTGATGGTCGTGTTCTTGCTGGCGGTGGATGCTGTGGATGCGATGCTGCCAGCTGTGTGTGATGGGTCTGCGGCGGTGACTGTGACGACCGGATCAATCATGCCACCTTTTACAGTAAGATCTCCTCGGCGGCTGTGCTGGCTTTGTGCGGAAACAGTTCCCACTGCATCAAGCGTTGGAGGAGTCGGTAGCATGTCGAAGCTGCACCGAACACTGGAGCATAGGACGCCGTGCATTTCTTCGCAGGGTGGCCCAACAAAAACGTGCAACGCACGCATGGGCGAAAGACACTTGTAAACCGCAACACGTTGCTGGATACATGCCATTTGCGAGTCGGGACCCGTCTTAGGCCCTGGACCGAAGTATTTTCAGCCCTTAAAATCTGGTAGGTTCCCCAGTAAGCCCTTTTGAAATCTCCGCGTTTCCGCTGTTCAGGAGATCCGGAAGTTCAAAGAGTCGAAGGGCAAAACTGGAGGAGCTACCATCAGGTCGCCAGCCGCCTAGCGGAACTGTGGCCCTTCGATTCCTCGGAGTCGGCTTAAGTTCGGGTGCTTAGAGTTGCGGGGTGGGGTAAGGCATTCGGATCTTTTTCGGTTGATTCTATAGGGTTTAGGGCGTTTGCTAATTTGGGTGCTTGGGGGCCTGAGGGGGCGTGGGGGTGGTATTACCGATGCACTGCTTTGCTTCCCCCCGTCTCTCGCCAGGGCGCTGACTTGCAAAAGCACCGAATACTTTTTACCTTTGCCCCAAACCCGACACACAAGTGCCGTAAACCACGAACACTGAGCCGCAACTAAGCTCGGAACGAAATCCGGAAACGCCCGTCGGTAAGCTGGACTCACGAGGTCTTCGTGGTCATGAGACACCGGCAACCTTAAAACTGAATCTTGTCTCACGAACAAGCTACTTCTTACAATCCACCTTCGGGCTGACTCCCTAGACGCCCTGAACCCTAAATCCCTAAGAATCGGTACTGCCCCCCCCCTTAAAAGGCGCCCTCAAACAAAAACCCTTAAAATCCTGCAGCAAATCCTTAAGCCCTCACCCCAACTGTGAAAGAAGGAGTCCTGCCATGGAGAGGTCGATACTCCCAAAGCCCACGGCATAGATCTCCTTGGCTCCCCAATTAAGGTACCAGTATAATAGGGAATTTGTCGAATGAGGAAAAAGGCCTTTACGGGTATCTTATGCTATACTGCATTATGGAGCCCTCAGGAATACCATGTCTAATCAATGAAGCCAAAAGCCAAAGATCAAAATTGCCAAAACCAAAGGGGGGTACTCTTCTCCCAGTATTCGCAATCCCCAAAACACCAAAAAGAGCATCTCCTTTCAGTTATCAATCAAAGGTCAAAGGGCACCACCCTTTCCCTAAAACACCCGAACTCGCTATCCCGCCTCACGAAAGTAAGGGTATCGCTGCAGTACCCTCCTTCCTCCTCTGCACGTCTAACAATTAATAAGGAACCCACAAGCCCGAAACAATGCAGAAAAACATAAAGGTAAGCCGTGAAACCTTCCCCAAAACCGCAAACCCCAAAAGCCTATAGCCACAAACTCTGAAACCCCAAACCCAAAACCCAGAATATCCCAAGACCCAAACCCCTAGACCCGAAAATCCCAAGCCCTAAACACAGCACAAAAAAGAGGAAACCATGTACTACTTGCGATCCGGTTTCCTGTGCCGTGTAGCCGGCTTCTCTCAGTTGCTTGGCATTGAAGCCCACAGCCTTCCTTGGCTTTCGCTTTCTTTGTTTTTGAAGGGCTTAGGGTTTAGGGTGTAGGGTTTACACTATAAGATTGTACCTATAAAAAATCCGATACATTCGCATATTGTTATATGATATGCTCGCTTGTATTAGTCTTGGCAGGGGGTGTTCAAGGTTTGAGGACGAAGGCTTGCCAATTTTGGGCTTAGGCTGCATTTCGAAATCGGGATTCACTGAGTTCGGGATTTGTCTTCATTTACGCTCATGGTTCATGGAGGATTTAGGGCTAAGCGGTGTAGAAACAGCATAAATACTTTTTCCTTCTCTAACCTGAACTCAATCAAAACTATGCTCACGACTGGTTGAGTTTCAAATCCCGGAGTTGGCATCCCTCCTCTTTCAGCTGCTTGCCAGTGATGCCCGCTAAAGCCAGCCTGAGTTGCAGTCGCAGGACCACCCATAACTAGTTCACAAGACGAGCCGCTGCGAACCACCTAGACCAAAGTTTCGACGCGGGCTGATACGGGTTGGCAAATTAGCGAAATATGTGGGCGCTCCAACTAGCCCTAGAAGAGAGCAGACGGGCCATTACAAAAACCGCCACCGACGAGATTCTTACACACCGAAAATTTCAAACCATGCATCATCGAACCTTCAAAACGGCTGGGCTCGAATCAAACAAAATGTGACACAATTGCTTGGAGTGTATAAGGGTTATGTGGGGTTGTCTTGGTGAACTTGCTTGGTATGTTAATATCAGTGTATGTATGTATATATATATATACATACATACAATGCTATGCCCATTATATACCTACACGATGGGCATTTCTCTGTCTGCCTCTCTCTCTCCCCCTCTCCCTGCCGCTCTACATATGTGTATATACGTATATGGACCACACAAAAAATGTGGATAGGCTTGTGTGTATATACATACATATATATATATATACATGTGTACACATAAGTATGTATGTGTGCCGTTTTACATACACTCACTTACATATACACGTACCAGTACATATAATACTTACATACATATACATACAATACATACATACAAGCATACATACCTCCCACTTTAAATGGCCAGCCAAGGCGCTCGGGATACGTGTACCGAGCCTTCAGCAGCGCCAAAGCGTTGAAGCCGGCCGCGCCGACCTCCGCGGCCGAATAGCCCAGGGCTTTCCTGGGCTCGTCTATGTTGCAGGAAGTATCGGACCGTTTAGCGCTGGGGGGATTTAGGGTTAATTGGGTACGGTTTAGCGAGTTTGCGGCTGTGAAGCGTCCTTTTAGTCGTTCTTAAGGGAAGGCTTGGTGGCTCTGAAGTCTTTGAGGGTTTTTGGGGTCCAGCCGTAGCGTAAGACTAACCTGAAATGAAAACTTGTTGCAAACATGAAGAGCCCGAGTTTCAGCGTCGAAGCATCTGTAAACTGCACATTGGCCTCCTCGTAGAGAGCGCGCGTTCATACCTTAACCTGCAATGGCCTCTGCGCACCTCTATTTGTGTTCATGTGGTCCTCTTGTCCACGTGCAGCAGGGTGTTCATGCAAGATCCGAGAACAACACACGTTCACCAATAACCCAACCCCTACACACTCGTCCCTGAGACTTGAACTCACACACGTCCGAGCCTTCAGCTCCAAAGCACTGAAGCCCGCATCGCGGAGGTCTTTGCCGCTGCGGCCTTCATGCCAAAAGGACGTCGACTCTACTTGAAAATAGGGGACCCTCATATGGTACCCTAAATAGTAGGATCCTGATTATAAGAACCCCCCCCCCCAAATCGGGTGCTTTTGGTACTATGGCTTTGGAGTTAGAAGGTCTAGGGTTGCCCACACACTTGCACAGGAACCATAAGACAGCCAATTGGCGGCGGGCGGGCCTCTACAGTCTTCACACATCTATAGTGTTTTGGGTTCGAGGGTGGGATTTGGCGCAGTTTCTAGAGAACTTGAGGTCAGGATTTAGCTTTGCCTACAGACTCCCATAGTCGTCTGAAGCAAGTTCTACCTTTTCGTCCGCTAGGTATACGGTATCCCCTATGACCTCTTTCAGGGTTCAGGGTAATCCTAATCCTAAATCCCAAACCCCAAGCCGCTCTTGCTGATTGCTGACCTTACTTACTAATACAGATTCCACAAACACCGTATCTCAGGTTTCTTAAGGGGGTCTGGGCTGCAGGTTGACCTGAATCAAAGCCTGTAGCGGCCTCGTAGAACTGCCCCATACATTCTCGTTATGTGCCCTTTTTCCAGGCTTTGTTTAGAGTCTTATTTGTTGGGTTGTATGAACATTTAACGACGCTTCATGGGGACTCCTCGTAGGGTCCTCAAGAAAACTTGAACGTGGTGTTGGATATCTTACCGTAATGTTAGCTAGGGGCTGTGACTAATTAAGGCGGTATATCGTTCCTACTGCCCTCAACACATTACATACATGACATCCAATGGTTATAGGTAGTTCTCAGAAAAGAAGAATCCTTCGCAATGCAAGGCGTCCTGGCCTGCGACTACTCCCCAAAGAAAACATGTTGAGTTTTCAGTGGAAGGAGAGCGGTCCAGGAGATGTGTGGTCTAGGGTAGAATCGGGTTTTGGCGCATAGCACACTTTCAGTATATCAAAGGAACCCTTTCAGGAATACAACTCTTGGAGCTGAAGTCCGGGATTAGCATCTAGTTTATGTTTAAGGAAAGCCAATGCAAGGCAGTGCGCTTTCTCAGAGCCCTGACCCCAGACATGCTTCAGCCCTGAACATAAAACGCCAACCACAACATAACACATGTAGGATTCTAACTTCAAGTGCCCCCGGCCCCGAACCCCAGCATCCTCAGACTCTGAATCTCCCGAAACCTATAGCCTATAGACATCTCGGGATGCTCTCCGGCCTTCTGCCAGGAGCTGCTTCGCGGAGATGCCTATGGGATGAACTTCTTCGGTCGAAAAGCCAGCAACTTTCCTGGGAGTGCTGCGAGGGGCGGTTTTCGAAGAAATGCTGAGAGGGCTGTGGAAGGTTCGTTTGACTGGGGTGGCCCTTGCCAAATTCCCCAGGGGCTGCTGCAGGAGGTTGCTTTTGGGGAACCTGAGGGGCTCAGGCATCCAAGACCTGCCGGCCTCTCTTCAGAGCCCAGGGCCTAGGGCTTTGAGGCTTTATGAGGTTTTGTAAGGGTCTAGACGTTACAGAGAAAAGAACGGTACCATCCCCACGAAGCACTTTTAAAAACCATGTTGTGGATCCCCAGTTCAATAGAATATTTTGGAACGTTCCGTGGTTAAACGGCGGTGCGATCTCTGAGTACGGCCCCCATGCGGGCTGCTTGTTATATAGGGCTCTACGGCTGAGGTTTAGGAATCTGTTGTCCAACCAAGGTCGTCCACGTGGCAAGCCAGACTTCCCGAGAACTGGCCCTATCTAAAATTCTGGACGAGCGGGACCGATGTGGCCGCCTCATGCGGGAAGGTGCAGTGGTGGGTCAGACTTTGCAGAAGCACCACAGGCAAAGGAAAGACAACCTTGAAGAGGCTCGTCAAGGCATCCTCGCCTTTCTCGGAAACCTCCACCTCTCCCTCCGAGCCCCCTTCGGGATGAAGGACGGCTGTGGAGCCACAGACGCGGCCGCACCAGGCTACCGAGTGAAACCCAAGAGCATCGACCGGAACACTTCCACAAAGGTCCTGAGCACAGAAGTCAACACCCAAAGATCCTGAAATCAGAGCAGCAGAATTCCAACAAAGGCTGCTGCAAGGCCAACGGCCAGCTGGGTGTTGCTGGTGTCGCCGGGAAGCGGTGCACAAGTGTCGTAGTACGCAGGCTGGAGGTCGGTCGTACAGCCTCGGTCGCTGCACTCGATGGTTGTCACGCCTGTCGACACCTCTATCTCAAGAGGTTTGACCAAGGCTGATGAGAAGGCCTTGGATTCATGGCAGTGCAACCTCACCCGCTTCACCGCATAGAAGTTGCCACTGCCTCCCTGGTACAGCTTCAGCCGTGTCACCTGCTGAGTGCTGCCCAGGTCGATCGTCAGTATCTGGCCGTCTTTCTTCGAGCTTTCCCAGCAGCTGCAACTCATTCCGACGTCGTGATCGCCTGCCCAGAACGTACTCGTATCACCATCCACAGCCAGGCCGGGCAAGTGGCTACTGTCAGAGCCCGAAGATGAGGATGCCATCAGCGTCAGCTGCCCGCTGCTTGTGAAGGATTCGACCTCATGCAAGTCCCAGCTGGCAGAACAGCCAGAAGCAGAGATTCCTCCAGCAGCCCCTATGGAGAGGTAGCGATATCCTAATGCAGGGTTGCACACTAGCGGGCCATCACCGCCAGAGGGCAGAACAGACCATGAAGCAAGGAGGATCTGCAGCATCACCTGCGAGGCTCAACCAATTGGTGTCGTTACCTTGAGCCAACATGCTCGCGGTTTTTCCGGCGCCTCAATGCTAGACCTCTGTCAGGACACCCAAGTTGCTACCGTATAAGTATACATTGACCTTGTGTAGAGGGAACCAAATTCGTAGGAGACCACATAGGGGAGCATCAGAAGAAAATAATAAGGGGCCCTAGTGCAAACTCCCGAGAGCAGAATCTTGAGCGGTTGAACTCTCAACCCTGAGCCCTGAACCCAGAAGCAAGCGACGAAGAAAACTGAGTCTAAGCTATGGTTCGGGCGGCGTATCGCACACAACGACGAACCCTGGAAACCTTGCAAAACACCTCTGAAACCTCAACAAACCCTATCAAGCCTCATGCAGCAGCTAATTTGGGAGCCTTAGCCAGCCACTAAACAACGGTGTATCGGCATAGTAGTCCCCGACTAGGGCCCTGGGAGTATGCAAAGCCTTTAAAACTGAACGCAGGCCTTTGCATGATAGTATTGTAGTTACACTACAGAACAGCAGGGCGTGTCTTCTGTGTTTGGGACTTGTGTGGGCTTGTATGTGGTGCACAGCTACATCGGGGACCCAAGGAAGGCTACCATCATAAACGCCCTTCACCCCGAAGACCCTAAAGCCTACTAAACCCTAAGCCTAAACCCTAAAGACCCTAGATCCTGCTAAACCCCTAAACCCTAAACCCTATCAAGACCCCAGACCCCAAAGAACTCTGGCCCGGCGTCAACTTGGAGGCCTGAAAGCCGGATCGTTGGAGCTCGGGCGCCGTGAAGCCCGCGAGGCGGAGCTCCGCTGCAGTGAAGCCGACGACCTGGGCCGATGATCGAAGTTTTGGGTTTGGACGAGGGTTTAGGGTTTTTAGGGTTACAGTCGAGGGTTTGCGATTTAGGGTTATAGACGAGGGTTTAAGGGGATAGGGCCTAGGCTTTTTGGTTGAAGGTTGATGCAAGGTTTAGGGTTTACGGACTTGCGTTTCGCGCCGCTACGGAAACTAGGCCAGCAGTGTAGTTTACAACCTAGGTAGAAACCCACCTGCCCAAAGAATCCCATGTCATTAGGAATCTGAAACGTCTTAAAATCCTAGAACAGCGGTTGATCCAAACATGCACCAAAAAAACACGTTCGGACTAATTATGGCTTTAGGATTGGGCCTATGATTTTAGGGTTCGGGCTATGATTTTGAAGGTTCGGACTATCATTTTGGGGTTCGGACGGGTTCGCACTACGATTTGACGGTTCGTGCTATGGTGTTAGTGTTCGGACTGTGATTTTAGGCTATGATTTTAAGGCTCGGACTATAGTTGTTGTAAACCACTGCACACACGCACTGTTGTATATACCCGTCCAAGTGATAACAGCACGGCTTGTACCATTCGGTCACTACCTTTTTCCTGTTAGAGCACTTGTGCCACAATGCCGTACACACAACATGATACTTCACACGTGCACAAATTACACCCCCCCCTCGCCGAAGCGTCAGTCTGAGGCGCAAACATGCACGGAAGCTTGGTGCTGTGTGGCCTGCCGTAAAGGCGGCTGGATTGTGGCTCGGGGCTCATAGGCTTTCTACTACCGTAAAGCGGAAGATACGGAAGCAGGTTAATTCTTTTAGCGCGCAGTTTAAAGTCGCGACATGCATTATAAAATGGCGACGATCCAGCAAGCCTTGAATGATGGCGTGGATACAAGTCGCAAGAACATGTGCAGCATGGGACGAATACATCATCCACTGGAGCTGCTGACGACTCCCCTCGAGGTCCAAAGACCTGATGTCGGATTTGTCACAAAGTGACTGCCAGAGGATGCAAGATGAAATTTTTCTGGTCTTAAGGAAATTCGGCCACCTCTAAGAGGGGCTGTATTTCGGAGTACCGGTTAACGTGACGGAACCACGAAATGTTGATCAGGTACTTAGTACCATCCTCGGGAACCGGAGGAGCGGCCGTAGGGGTGGGATCCTCGCTGGTAGCCGCGATCCCATCCCTGCTCCTGGTAGCGCTGTTGCTCTGCTCTGCGTGCATCAGCTTTGGCTTGTGCGATGCGAGAGCGTTCAGCGTTGCGCTGTCGCTCTTCGTATGCACGGCGTGCAATTCCGACCTGTTCCGCGAATTTCCCACGGAGCCACTCAGTCCAGTCCTCGGCAGAATAGCCGAGTCGTGGATCGACGTAGAGTGCCTCTTCTGAGAAAGTAACAATCATCTTCACGATTTTGTGCTGGAGGAAAACATCTACGAATTTACGCAAACTGTATGCCCCTCCCAGCCACATGATGCAAAACGGATCGTCACTCACTGCGGAGATCAGGCCTGCCCTAAGGGCGGCTGGATTGCACTCGTGCAAGTAGAGCAACCGGGCAATCTCCTGGTTCCTTGGCCCTTCGGAGCTTCCACCATAGGTGCCGACAGCCAACTGTCGTTGCTCCTTTGAACGGCCATGGTTCGGCAGGGCAGCATGCGTAAGCACGTCTTCGATGGCCAGAAACTCTCGATCGTACCCATTGCCGATGGAACTCATAGTGTAGTCCACATCGTTATCGAAGCGGTGTACGATGCTTGTGTAGCCTCCTTTCGTAGCCATCTTGAGCTGCTGCCGGGCTTTGTCCAACGCCTCTGCGTCAAGCGACGTAGTTCCCCGCTGGGTTGAGGAGTCTCTGGTCATTTCATGAATGACCTCCTCCGGCGTCAGCTGGGAACGTGGCTTGCCCGCAGCGGCAGCGGCGGCCTCTTCAGCGAACCAACGAGCTGAACGCGCTTTCTTGCGTGCGTTCTGTTGGGAAGGCTTCACGATGTGCACGCCACAGCTCAAGCATATCATCTGTCCCACAAGGTGTTGAGTACCGCAGTGGGGACATGCCCTGTGACGGCCACCCGTAACGGGGGCTGGAGGGAGAGCCAAAGGAGTCGATTCCGGCTGATGCGGTGCCTGCTCGAACATCGGCTCGATCTTGACTTCTTCCTCCTTTTTCACATCGCCTTCGTCTGGCTCGATCTCGATCTCGACTTCAACGGGATCTTCCGGCTCAAGGAAACGAACACGCTTTCTGGACTCAGTCGGTGCCTCCGGTGGAGAAGCGCCCCCCTGGTCCAATGTTGTGGTTTCCTCCGGAAGGAAGTCGGATGCTGTGGCGTCGTTGAGTGCAAGAGGTTCTGGTGATGATGCTGGTGGCGCAACCTCAACCTCAACTTCAACCATAGGCTCGTCTGCTGTTGCAGACGCTGCTGATTCGACCTCTTCATGGCCACCACTAAGTGGGGCTGAAGGTTCCTCCGGAATATCGGGGAACTGCTCCGGCTCAGCTGCTCCAGGATCGACAATGGGATCCTGGGCAGTCTCCGGAAGGATTGTGTCTTCCTCTTCGCTGGACTGCCGAGACCACAAAATGATGCCTTTGATCGTGTCTCTGATGTAGAGCACGCAACTCCCTGGCACCGGGTCGCGAGTGAGTATACCTTCGGAAGTTGTCTCAAACAGATAGGCATAGCGGTTCACCTCCTGAGTGTCGAGAACAACTTCATAAGGAAGGTTTGCTCGGCTGCCAGCTTTGTTCTCAAGCTCGCTCAGAGTGGCCTTCGCGAAGTAGTTGTGAAACTTCCCGCTCCGGTTGAACCCCGGCGTGAAGCCAGTAGAGAGAATATTGAAAGCTGAATCATGCGTGGTTCGATGATAGAGGCGTGGGGGAAACTCCCCAAGAGCAAGGAATGGCCTGCCTTGATAGGCGGCTGTAGGACCAAGCTCCTCACGCGTATCGTTCGTGAACCAATGCAGAGCAATCGAGGAATCAGTCACTTGATCTTTGATGCGTTCGCTGTGACCATGCGACGCACAAATCCACGACGGCCAAATGTCCGTCTCGATGAAGTCAGCACGTGGATCGGTGGGGAGGCCTGCCAAGTTAAACCTCGATTTGTTATCGTAGGCGACTATGGACAAAATACCCCGTGTTCCCAGATCCACACGGTGCTTCTTCCACATGTGCTGAATGAGGTCTTGGATGCGTACCCATTTCCCGCGCCGTGAGCTGAGCTTCACGTTCGATCCTCGGACAGCACCTGTGAGGTAGCGCTCAACATAGGGTTTGAGGCCTAACTCAGGGAGGTGGTCCTTCGGGATCGAATCGGGGAGGATCTGAACGATCTCGCTCCCCTCCGGATCCTCTGGGCACACATCCTCGTCGATGAAGCCACACATTTCCATCAGGTCCAAGTCATCTTGGTATTTTACCCCGATGTAGTCGTGTGGGCGAGCCCTAAAAAGGCCGCTGGAAGGGTCCCGGTCTTTCTTGGTCATGCCCTCTTTCGCCGCTGACAGAGTGCGGTGAGACTCTGTGCGATAAGGGATGGCCTCGATGACATCGTCAAAGGACACCTCCGGTACATCGCGAGATGATGCACTGCCAGATGGGCCGCCACTAAGTGGGGCTGGATCCTTCCGCTCAGCACGGGCACGTGCTTCCGCCTGCTCTTTCGCGCGCTTTTGTGCCTGCTCGCGAGCTGTGGCCCATTCCCAATTCAGGACATCCTGAGGTACCTCACGCATTCCAGTGACCGGAAGATCAGGTGGAGGAACATAAGGGGATTCCCATGGATCAGGGCATTCATTCGCAGCTTCGCGAATCTCGGCCTGCCTTAAAAGGCGGCGGGAGAGCTGGGACCGATACAGCGCCTTGTCGAAGACATACTGCATGGAATATACCCGCGTTCCTTCTGGGTCGAAAGGGAAACGGCGGGCCAGCTCATCCAGCGTCTCTGCGGGCATCTTTGCGAATAAGTGGTCAGCTTGACACACTTTAATCCGCTGTCCGATCACAGAGGCCAAGGCTGCGCGATGCGTAGAGTCTTCGCGGAAGTGGTAGTGGTCGTGCTTTGGGATCTGGCATACGCTTTCTTTGAGAGAGGCGGTATACAACCCCCTGCTCCTTGCGTATCCGAGGAATTTTCGGATAGCTGTTCTGTATTCCGCTGGCAGCCCGTAGTCCAGTGGGTCGGCATCCGAGAGGATTTGTATCGAACCCACTGTTGGCCTGCCCTGAAGGGCGGCTAGACGGCCAATTTCGCCACACACACGTGCGGCAATGTCCGCCCAGATCCCTTCCGCGGCAACGCCTTCAGGACCAATCTGCCAGTGTGGCGTCCCTGGGTCGACGAAAACACCTCTGCGACCGCACAGTTCGTTGCCCATCCACACAACAACGATATCGACCTCGAGATGCAAGGGGTTTAACGATTCGTTGATGATCTGCGGCAAGAGCGTGTGAACTGCCTCAACGATCGAGTGGAGGTTGCCTCCCCAAATCGCCTTTTGCCGGACATTCGTGTATTGCTGAAGGATATGACCAGGCCCCGTCAGAGCTTTAAAGTCTTCCGCCATCTCAACGAATGTTCTCGCCCCAGCCTTGAAAATGAGGGTAGAGTCGGAAACAATGATGCAGGCTTTTTCACGGCCACGGCTATCGCCGGGCTGGAAACGCGACAACCCCTCGTCGTTGATCCGTGCCACCTTAGGGAGGGCCTTATAGCCATGATCAACATCTCCCAGACACGTAGACAAAGCGGTTTGCGCGATTGCGCCTGTGTAGAGCTGTTTCACGCTCTCTTCCCAGTCACGGTCTGGGTTGAGTCCGAGCTCGTGTCCGAAGACACCGGCCCACATATGGTAGTGAGCCCACTCCCGCTTGATTGAGTCACCCGATGCGGCAATCGTCGCTGGCGCCGACGGCTTGTTCTCGCCTTCTGCTCGCACTCGGGGATCACTAATCATCTCTGGCGTGCTCTGATGAGCCGCTGCACAGGGGCAGGCAAGCACCTTCTTAAAGTTCACAAGATTAGCAAGATGTGAAGATGTGAAATCCTCTAAATCATCATGATCTGCGACTTCGTGCTTGTAAGATGCCTTAGCGATCAAATGCTGGTTTCCTGAGCGGAAGCTTTCCTTAGCACAGTTCGCAAGTGGCAATGCCTGGAGCCCTGCGCACACCAGATATGCGTTTTCAAGTCGTGCAACTTCGGCATTAATTCCGTCGAACATGAACTCGTCGACGGGCCCACACAAGAGAACACAGAAGTTACTGGAAAACAAGTGAGCCAATTCAACAATCTCAACAAGACTCCTTTGTAACCTCCTCAAGTCACCTTTAGAGAGCGATGTCATCACCACCGTGACAAACGAAAGTGAAGTGATAATGACTGCTCCCCCCTCATCGCGAACAGTAGTGATGAGGCGGGTCAAAGGCAACCATTGTGATGGAGTTTCATGGCGAACCGCAATCCACCACCGTTCGAGTCCCAGACCCCCCTGATCGGTGCATGCAATTGGCCTCGGCGAAAGCCGGGCTGGAGCAGCGACCGCAGCTGGTTGGGGCAGCCTGAACTTCAATATCTCCAATTGTTCTCTTACTTCGTTGTTAATACTACCTACCTGGGAAGAAGTGAAAGCGATCAATCCAAAACGGGTGCCCTTCCAGGGCATCACGCAGTGGTGTAAGTCGGGGGCAAAGTACAACGGAGAGTGCTTTGTGTTGTGAGTTCCACCAGTAACAACGCTTCCATTGTCCTTAGTCTGGGTGGCCGGAGCTTGACCCGGCATCCCTTCAACCCACAACAAGCCTCCCGAAAAATCCCCGAAACTAATCGCGAAGTTCTCACTTCCCTTAAGGTTCCGTGAATCCGCATGCAACAAGGATTTGGCGTCACGATTCACCGCGATCGAAGTCCATGTGAAGTCGCGACGTGCATGTTTGCTGATCCACTCGTTCATGTATCTACACGCCAAAGGGTACCGTTTGGTGATGTTGGTAATCCCTTGCATTCCACTGAACGAAAAGAAACCCCAATTGTGGTAGTACGAATTGTCATTCGTGGTAAGACGAGACTTGCGTCTCTTGCTCACCTTCACTGGAAATTGTGATGCAACTGATTGCAAACCCTCAAAACTAAAATCCTTAGCCTGAAGTAGAACCTCAGCAGTGGCTTCAAGATCTGGCCGGCCATGGCTGGCGGCTGCAATCTGAGGTTTCGCAACCAAATGACTGTCTGAGTCCTTGCCACCTTTGTTGGCAACAGTGGGGCACAGATTGTGGTTGATCAACCTGAGAGCGTGAAGCCACTTAGTCTTCTCGGCGAAGGGTTTTGTAAAGATATCGGCAACCTGTTCGAGCGTATCAACATTGACCATATCGAAATGTTCCACCTCGAACTGCTGCTTCAACCATCCAAAACTGATGTTCTGAGTGCGATCAGTGTGTCGCATCTTTTCACTGTCACCTTTGTGAACGATCGTGATCGTCGCTTGGTTGTCCTCAAGGAACTGAACGCGAAACTTGTCGCTCAAGCCCACATTCAAACCCTGAAGATTGGCTACCGATCGCCCACCTGGGATTCCCCCGTACCTGATCTCGTCAAGTTCGGGGTCAACTCTTGCTAGAACACCATCGATCTTGATGGGTGGAGGTCTCTTTGGCCTAACCTGATGGTTGGCTGAATTGATCTCAACCTGTTGCCATAGGAAAATCCAAAGGCTGAGGCTGGGCAATCCCTGAGCGCGAACACCATGGTTAGCACTGATGACCTCGCTTTCTGTGCTTGACATCGTGATACTGGTCTGCTTCTTGGAAAAGGCATTCAGTGGGTAGTAGGTGTTTGGCCCCACGAGATACAGTGCACAGCCTGAGGTTGATTTGCGATCATGTTCCCCAGACCAATCTGCATCACAGAACAGCCAAAGCTTACACTCACTGATGCGATCCCCAATAAATCCCTGCATCCGAACATCAAGTGAAGAGTTGATGTAGCAGACAAGCCTGTGAAGTGCTGCATCGCAGTCCCTGCTCCACTTCGTCACCCTACTAGCGAGGCTTTGAGTAGCCCGCAGGAGATCCCATCGTGCCATCCTAGCGGCAAACAGGATTTTCATGAGAACCTTGCTAGCAATTGGTTGGAGGCGCCCAGATGGCTCTTCCCCCTCAGTAGGCTTAGCAATTCTGTTCTCTGAAAACGGAGTCGGAACATTGGTAAGGGACTGCTTCGAGACCTTAGCGAGATCACAGTACCTGTCCACACAAGAAATCAGGAAGTCTTTCATGTCGTATGTCATAACGTTCACGGGCTTATCCATTGAAGGAATAGCGTCTTTGCAAATCGTGTCTGTTCCCTTGAACTTCTGTTCCTTGGCTTCCCTTTTGGCCTCGGCCTTAGATCTAGACGGCTTGCCTTTGGAGGCAGCTAGAGCGTGTCTGATCTTTTCGGCATCGTGACCTGGTAACGGGAACAAGGATCGGCCGGTCCACCACTCCTCGCGCTTAAGGTTGGGGTCAAGGTTGACATCGTGTTCCTCAATCGGACCTTCATCAAAAGCGGTTACCCTGGTTGTTGACAAGTTTGGGAAAACCTCAATGTCCCTGTTGGTGGGAACATACAACCTCTTCCTAGGATACACGTGATGACGAACAACTGCACCAAGCTCGGTGTCGACTTCCCAGAAGTCTTCTCGAACTTGTGGCCTCGGGTCACCCCGGGCTGGAGCAGCCGTCTTCTTGTCGAACACGTATGCAAACGGATGTGCTGATCTGGGAAGTTGTACCTGGGTTTTCTCAAAATGATTACAACCAAAGTACCTACCAAAAGGCTCAGGAGGATCCATGTCGATGACACTCTCAACTGTCGCCCATCCCTTAGCGAGATTCTTAGTTGGCCCAGCCATCTTGAAATCATCAACGTAGATGACCAAAAGAAGATCAAGTTCAGCGTGATAGAAAATGGACTGCCAGATCTCGGGCAACACCGGGGTCCACCCTACGGTCTTCAGCTGGTCTTCACAGTGTTTTTCCCAGATTCCGCCAGAATCCGGGTGTCCGTAGAGGGCTAACATTAAAGGTACGACTGGATCGGAAAACCCTCGCCATTCCTTAGGCCACCGGTTGCGCGGAAGTCTGACCCAAGTTTCTACCCCTTTAAATAATGCTTGCGTGTAAGCCTGCTTCGCGTCAGCTTGCTGCTTCGAGTACCCTGGCTGGCTACCGAAGACGTCGATGACTTTAGCGGCCTCCATTGAAGCGGGGCTGGATCCGAGTTCAGAGAAGATCGCATGATCGTTATGTTCATCTGAAACCCGATTCCCCTGGAACACGCTACGTCCCTTCCACTTCCTGTCAGGGTGTCCTTCTGGAAGTTCGTCGCCCTTGATGCTGCAGATTTCGAAGATTCTTCCGAAGTGGGTTTTGATTCCTTTCCTGATTGCTTCAGCGGAAACATCACGAAACTCACGAACCTTCGAATGCAACCAACAAGATTTATCGACTAGCTTCTGCCACTCTTTGTCCATAGCTTGCTTGGCTGCTGGGGTGCGATCAATCTCAGCTTGGTTGACGACCCTGGCTACCAACGCATACTCAAGAGCAGAAAGTTCCCCTAACTTTTCCCAGTAGAGGGTTGCCATCCTGACACGATGAGGCTCGTTCTGACAAGTCATTACGGGCATAGCTGGAGAAGCATCCCTTTCGGCCTCTGCTCGGGCGGCTTCCTCGCGACGGCATTTAGACTGATACCTTTCGATGTCAGCCTCGCGCTGGTTGCGGGACATCATGTGCCACTCCTCGCTAGAGGTGTCTGGGGGTCGCTTCGCGCCCTTCTTGTTTCGAACAAGTCTGATCCCATCCCAGTTGTATCCTTCAGGCACAGGTTTGCCGTCGGGCATGGTGTAGGGATCATGTCTCTTTGGAGGCGGTTTCGGTTTGGAGCTATCTGACGGCTTGTCAGTTGATGATCCACGGCCATCCCCTTCCGGGGGGCTGGAACCACTACCTGACTTACCATCAGCCTCAGGGAGTTTGTCCTCATCAGGAACAGAAATGGGTTCGGAAGCTCTCTGCCTAAGCTTTTCAAGCTCTCCCTCCACATCTCTGCCCTCTGGGTTCCAAGGATCAAGTTCCTTAGGACCGAAGATGTCGTCGATACCACCTGAAGGAGGGAGTGTAGTCTCCTTAGCTGGGAAAACACAGTCTTGATCCTGAAGCTCGGGTGGATCACCCCCCTGATCCTCAGAAACCGCGAGAGGAAAAACCATATCCCCTATCGGCAGTTCCATGCGCTTGACCCGAATGATTCTCAGGTCGTCATTGTCAATTGCATCTTGGCTACCCTTTAAGGGAGCTACAAGGTATTCCTGTCTCCAAATGAAGCCAGGTTGTATGTGGTATCCTAAGAAGATACCGTCTTCGGCCTTTGGGTCGAACTTAGATGCATTTGTGATGTTCTCTTTGGGATTGTTCCAATAGAGAACCTTGGCACCAAAAGGAATGAGCTTACCGCTAAACCCTTCACCGAACCTTTCGTCCCATGGGATCTTCGCGGTGTCCATCCTTTTGGACAAGTTTAGAGCCATAGTGTGATGTTGAGCAGCTAAGGGCCAGAGCTTCGTTGGAAGTCCTGCCTGCAGCAAGTTCGCCCGTGTGCCCTCGAGCACAGTTCGAATCTCTCTCTCAACAACAGACTTGCTCTCATCGACGTAAGGTCGTGAGGTGTTGTGACGAACTTTGTATTTTCCAGTAGCATTCTTGAGTTCGGGGGCATTGTCAGAGTAAATGATACCTGGTTCATCATCTACAGCGAAGTAGTGCAACAGGCAATCATAAACCTCTTCCGACTCCTTCGTACCTGCAGGGTACACATAACGAAAGTTAGTGAACACGTCCTTAACCACAAGAGCAACTTTCTCACCTTCGATCCCAAAATCACGCAAGTCCTTGGTCACAATGTGATCAATCGTCACGTGGTCTCCGAACTTCTTCGAAAAGATAGTGGAGCTCCCCCCTCGCTTTCTGGCATGTGGCGCTAGCATTTTGGCCTTTTGGCATACCTTGCAGAAAGGGTTCTTAGGACGGTGGGTGAATTTGTGCTCCGGGCTATTGGCCTGCAGCTTGAGCTGGGCTGAACGTTTTTCGTCCTTTGGGTCAGCTTCAGCTTCTCTTTCGCTGTCAGGCTCCGGCTCGGGGTCATCAACAGGTCTTTTAAAGATCGTTACACTGAGAATGCAGGCATCAGAAGGGAGCTTGGCTACCCGATTGTCCAACGTCCTTACATCCACGTCTTTTTCGATCTCCTGCCATTTCTTGACATAAGTCCAAGTACTCCGGATGACGTGTTTTGGAAACCTTGTAGCAGGTTTTCTAAAGGTTTTGGGAAAGTGCCCCACGATCATCTGTGGAAAGGAAGGATGCGAAACCCAACCTGGTTTGTTCAAGTACTCCGCCTTTATACCTAACGGAGCAGCCTCTTTCAGTGCTTTTTCAATCCTGGGGTCGAGGCCACTGCCCGAGGATTCGCCTTCCGGCTCGGATTCTGCTGCATTGGCGTGCCTTATTAGGCCGCTGAACGGGGAAAACCCGATGTTGCCTGGATGACTGGCGAATGAGCCGCCTTCTCATCCTTGGCGGGAACAGCGATTGTACCATCCCCAATTACCGGGACTCGTCCGCGCAGCTTGCAGTAAAGTTTCCGGCCTTCGGGTGTCACGAAGTAAGGCGTCTTCCCTGCGTACCAATGGAAATCGAAACCCTCATCCATACATCTCCTACCAACAGAGCACACCGGCGGCGTTGAATCTAGCACGTAGCATTCGAGGATTTTGTTGATTTCAGGGACCTCTAGCTTAACGGCTTCATTACCTTTTACCGGCCCGTTGGCGGTGATCAACGAAACAGGACGTGAGGCAGGTTCAATGGGTACGTCGGGGAAGTGAGTTCTGCAGTCCGACTTGCTGATGAGGTCCTCTTCACTTCCGGTGTCCGCTAGGAATTCTAAGCCGGGGACCAGACCTGCACATGACGGACGTGCAAGTCGCTCGCACTCCTCGCAGAGGAAGCCTTCCTCCATGCATTCATACCCACATCCCGCAGGCGTTTCGTGAATCATGCATTCGATCATGGTGGCAAACTGCTTTGCCCACACAAGAGCCCTTTTCAGATCCTTAGGATTCGAGCGTGGACATGCCTCGACAGTGGGATAGACTTCATCATAAACCCTGGGAAGGTAGGCATGCTTTCTCTGCTTTCCTTCCGGTTCGATGGCAATCATTTCTACGGTGCTGTCGAAACTCACCTTGGGGAGTTCTTGCATGTAGAAGATCGTCTTACCTACCCATGTGCTGCCGGGTCCTTTGGTTGGGGTCTTCCTCCAGTTGTAGATCTTGTTTCCAACAAAAGGGGAGACCGGCAAAACCTGCTCGAGCTTAGCTTGGCTCCTAAGCTTCTTGGGGTTCACAGGACATGAATTGTCAGGAACATACCAATCTGTTCGGTACTTCTTGTGATGGCGGATGATTTTGTTGCCGGTGAAGTCTACCTCCCAGTAGTCCTCGTCGTGTGACGCTGCCATAGCGAGCTTTGGCGAGATCTCAAGATCCGCTGTATTCTCGAACGCGATGGCGCATGCGGCCGTCTTTGGGGCCTTGTCACTTGACTTAGCCCTGGGACTTCTCCCTCTGCGCGGAGCAGGAGAGTTGGCCCTGGGTGACCCTGGCTTTGGAGCTGCCGGGGCTGCTTCGGACTTGGGTGCGGGAGCTGACGGCTTCTCTATGTCCTTATGCTGAAACCGACATTTATCACCCTTGTTGCAGTTGCCTTCTTTCCAGAACTTGCATGTCACGTTGATTTTCTTCTTCGGTTTGTCGCCTTTGGGGGACAATGATCTCTTCTTGTGAAGGAAAGGGCAGTTATTGCCTCGCTTGCAAGTTCCTTTGAGGAAATCGTAGCATACTCCCTTTGGGCTAGGTGTCCTAGGCTTGCTGGGAGACTGGGATCTACCTTTGCTGGGTGATCTTGGCCTTGGGCTCTGCGATCTGCCACGGCCTCCTCTTGAAGAGGGGCTGGAAGTTCGGCCAGGAGACTTTGAGGCAGGGGCACCGTACTTATCTCCGTGAGATCTTGCGATGCGGTCACGGTTCTTGCGTTTGCGCTCTCGGGTCAAAAGATCCTTAAGTGACTTCACAAGAAACCTGTACGTGTGCTGATCCGTGCCCTCTGCTGCCCTGTCGTAAATCTCAAGATCGTACTTTAGCCTCTTGGACTGCCTGAGTTCACGAAGGAAAATGTCTCTTAGGGTCGTTTCGTCCGGTGTGTGGCTAAGTCCAGACATGACAGATTCCCAGTTGCTAATGAACACTGAAAGGTCGTCATTGATTAACCTTACTTTCAGCAGGTCCTCCACGGAGTACAGTGATCCAACCTCCTCGTTCGTCTTGAAGTACTGATCGTACCGCCCTGAATTTCGCCGCTTCTGTCTCCTTAAAAATGAGGATTTCTCGGGAGAGTTCTCCCCTAGCAACTTTGGTGAGTGCAGCAAGAAGTTTCGTGTCAAGGGTGAGGAATTTCTCGGGGTCTCGAAGGGATTCCTGCGATGCGTCTTTGTCGTAGGCCTTCGTCACCCATTTAAACGCCTCATCAGGTGAATCTGATGCTGCCCTGACCGCTTCCCTAGCTGCCGTTTTCCACGAACGATACGACTCTGGACTTGGAAACTCCGGAAGGCTGATGGACTCTGCTTCTTTCACTTTGGGTTTGTCAGCATCGACTTTGCTCTCACCCCTTATGTTTCTTAGGCTTTGAAGAATTGCCATTTGGGTCTCTAGGAGACCTGTGTTGAAAGCGTCCGTCCCTGGCGTGCCGGAATCGGCCGCTGGAGGGGCCGCTGTTCCTGGCGCTGCCTGGGAAGGTCCTGCCTTGGGGATTGAAGATGCTGTTGCAGACGGAATGGACTGAGCATTCAAACCTCCTGGATTCATTGACTCGAACAGACATCTGGCGCCTTGGGGGATAACGTTCGGCATTGAGAACATGGGCGCTTGAGGAGCTTTGGGGACGACAGAGGGACCTGCAGGGGTGCTTGGAGCAGGCACTGGCTGACTCTTTGGAGTAGCTGGATTGTACTGATCCAAGACCTTCTCTAGTGCAGTTTCCGCAGAATCCAACCTGTCCTGAAGCTCTTCATTCTGTTCCCTACATACAGCAAGGGACGCCTCATACTCTTCTTTCTGCCTGTTCCTAAACAACTCAAAGTGTGCTTGGAACTGTTCAACCATGACTTCCTGGGAATTCTCGATGTGCCGTCTCGCCTGTTCTTCGAGGTTCTGTGCAAAGCGTGATTCCGCCAAATGTTGATCCAATGCGTCTGTGATTCGGCTTTGTTGAAGTTCCGCTAACTCTTGACGCAACCTTTGGTCTTCGTCATAGGAATGCGCTTGACTTAAAGTCATTTCCGACAACAGGAGCCTTTCGCGATTTGCCGCCTTGAACTCGCTTTGTGCCAAGGCTGCTTGCAGTTCTGCTACCACTTCAAGGTGGTTTCGTTCTGCTCTGTGCTCCAAGTCAGCTGTATGAATTGCGGATGCTTCTTGATAGGTCAGCATGTGTTGCCTGTGTCTTGCTTCTGCCTGAGCCTCTAGTTCTCCGACTTCCAGTCTGATCTGGTTAACGTGTACTTCAACACTATACTGTGGTGCGAAGACGTTGAATTGTTGGACTGAGGCTGGTGCCGGGAAAACTAAGCCGGGGGCGCCGCTCCCTGTATGGCCACCCGTGACCGGGGGCTGTAAAGGGTTCACGGTGCTTGTAACTGTATCCATACTTGCAGGAATAAGTTCCGGTTCGCTCATGCGCTGATTGATTGTATTGTAACCAACCAGTTGTGACCAGGCCGTAGGCTATACGGCTGATAACCTATAGTTGTTGTAAACCACTGCACACACGCACTGTTGTATATACCCGTCCAAGTGATAACAGCACGGCTTGTACCATTCGGTCACTACCTTTTTCCTGTTAGAGCACTTGTGCCACAATGCCGTACACACAACATGATACTTCACACGTGCACAAATTACACGGACTATGATCCTAGGGTTCGGGCGGACTATGCTTTAGGCTTCGGACTATGGTTTTAGGGTCTGGACTATACTAATTTGAAGAATCCTGAATCCTATATACTTCAGGGTTCGGACTGAGGGTTCCTTCGTGCCCACGAAGGAAACCTGATTTGCCCATGAAGCTTCGTGTTTCCTGTTTTCATACAGAGCCAATGAAGCCAGACCTAAAAACTCGATAGGCCCTAGCGCCCTCGTACCAAGACCTAAAAACCCGAAATGCCGTATTTTACTGGGAACAGTGTGATTAAAATTCTATTATGCAGTGAATTCCGGAAAGTTGGAACATGGGTTAACGATGGCTAGTGTCTGGATTCCCTGCGCTTGTCCTACCTTTAGTTTACAGGCAGCAGGATCTTGATGCTGAACCTACATTCCATTCTAAAGCCCAGTTCGGAAAGGGACCCCCAAACCATGAACCCTGAATCCTCAACCCGTTGCAAACACAACTTCGGAAAGGGACCCCTGAACCCTAAACCCTGGACCCCATTGTTAAGACAATTTGGAAAGAGACCCTTAAACCCTAAACCCCATTGCGAAGACAACCTCGGAGATGGACCCCTACACCCCTAACCGCACAACCTTCCAAAGGAGACCTTTACCCCCAGAACCCTAAACCGCATTGCGAAGACAACTTCGGACCCAAACCCGAAACCTTTTGTGAGCAGGGATTGCAATTCAGACACGAAGCCCTAAACCCTGAGACCCTAAACCCCAGGAAGGTGCCTGGAGTTGCTCCGTGACGCCCGCAGCCCGGAAATCTTCGGCCTTGAAATCCTTCAGCGGGACGAGCATACGTTAGGGGTCTTAATAATTAGACTAGGGCTCCTTCTTAGGGGATATAGCATAGGGCTCCTTTTAAAGAGATACTATATGGGTTCCTTCAGAAAGGCTTTGAATGGTTATCATGATGGTTACGATAAGGGTCCTGTAATGTGTGGGCCTTACAGTAAGAATTAGAATAGGCTTAACTCAAAGGTGTCCTTTACAAGGTATTCTGGGCTTCTCACATATCAGATAGGGTTTTGGGTATGTCACGGTATAACTATAATGAAGGAGCCCTTAAGGAATCATATGGGGAATTATTTAGGCTTCTACAGTAAGGCATTTTGGGGGCTTTCGGAGGATGTCTCCAGGGGTCTTACACGGGGTTCACACGCGGTTTACGTATGTCTCTACACATCCTTTTACTCTCGCCACCCCATCTCCTCCTGACGACTATGTCTTTCGGTGCTCACACTGGGACGATCCAGGCGAGCATTTTCGGGTTTAGGCCTCTTAAGCAGAGCCTCCGACTCCGCTTTTGGGGCAAGCATGTCTGACACACCTCCTCGATTGTGGCAACTGAATAATGCGGTTCAAGAGTTTAAAAGATTCATGCAGATGTTGTTGGGTATCTTCAATCAGTCTAGGGAGAAAAAAGTCTAAGTTTAGAGCCGAACCCTGGAACTCTAAAACCTGCGGGGCTTACAGGATTTCGGGCTCCTGATGCTCTGTGACTCCGCTGATTAACCGCAGCTTCTGTCGACTTTCGGATTCAGGGCTACTGGTCTTGAGGGTTTGCAAGGCTTAGGTTTAGCATGACCCTGGACGCTCGTACTCTGTTCCATTCTCCAGTGTGGTCTCTAAGCAAAGGCGTGCCACCTATAAGGTGCAGATGCCGTAGCGAGCCCAGCCATAAGCCTGTATGTATGACTCCTAGAACCACCTGCCCCAAGATATCTAAACTTAGCCTTCTCTCCTGAACTTGCTCTGAAATGCCCTTGCCCCAAGACCTCCTAAATCTCCAGCCCGAAAAGCCTTAAAACCTCCAACTCACCCCAAGTCCAGTTCTAGGCCCCCCCAAGCCACACTTCGCGTCCTGGGCAGTGAAACCGGCATCGCGGAGGCTCTGGGCGTGGTAGCGTGCCTCGGCTCCCCATGCTTCCTCCATGCCTGCATTGCTGTCTCTTAGGAGGTCTGAGATTCAAGGCTTCGGGCTTCGAGGTCCTATGTACGGGTTAGGCACTGATTCTTTGGCGGCTGCTCAACTCCGCGGAGCTCCCGAACATGACTGCAACCCCACGCCGACAACTCTAAGATCCGAATGCCAAGCACCGTTTAAGGCTTCAAAGCCATAAACCCTCAAAAAAACGGAGCCTCAAACTCAAACCATTACAGCCAGATGATGAAACCGCCTAGAGCCCTCTGGCACTACTTTCGAAAAGCCCTGCGCCACGAGGCCGCAACAAACTCGGCAGCGGAAACGCCCGCAGCTTTCAGCTCGGCTATGGTGAAGCCGCAGTTGAGCTCCGGCAGGGTGTACCCCTCAGCCCTGAGCTCCTCGGGGTTTAGGGCCGGACATGGTCTCATGTTAATTACGCGAGTGTGACAAAGGCAGGTCCCTAATGTCATGCAGAATCAAGTCCGAAATGCACTAGGATAAGGACAACCATTGTCCCACGGCAGCATGAGAGGCATTCCAGGACAAGCGCGGATTGCACCCAGAGCCTACAGAAAGTTACGCTTTCGAGCTTCTGGTCAGCCGCGAGCCTTTTTTGCACAAGGGACTGCCTCCACTGCTGCCTTTGCAGCCGTAAATCCTAAACCAACTTAGGGACCTTAATGACTAGAAGAGCGTGTTTGGGTCTACTATGGCATCTAGTAATACGTCCGGCCACAAGTCAAGTCTCTAGGCCTTCGGGGAGAACTCCCAAGCTGCTCTATGATGGTCCTAAACAACTCAAGCCTATCCATAGGTTAAGGCGCTTCAACCGTGGCCGGAGTTCATGCAGCCACCGTAAGGCACAGTCATCCCTGAGAGAATCCAAAGCCATACAACAACCCCGACCGTGCCGGGGTTCCTGGGCGGAGAACGCAGCCGACTTCAGTGGTGGGACTCCCATGCCAGCCAGCTTCAGCTGCTGCACTGTAAACCTTAGTTTTGGGCTTCACCCTTATAGGGTCGGACAGGCAGAGCCATAAGATAGGGACCGAAATCATTGGAAATAGGGCCTTTGAAGGAACATATACATGACCGTAGAGGGACGATAAGGGGATGCCATCAGCAATTATCCTAAGTCCTACATTAATTCGAGACTTGGGTTTTGTAGTAGGTTTGAAGGCCACTGCGGCATTTTGTTTGGGAATATATATATATATATAATAAATGGTAATTCGGCACTTGCACCCTTCTCAGGGTTAGGGTTGACGGATGTTGATGGTGTTGCAGGGTTCGTCTAAGCTTCCAGCTTAAGCTTTCAGCAGCCCTGCAACCACCCTCAACATCCCTGAATAGGGCTTTCGTGATTTTAGGCTCTAGTTAGTAGGGTTAGGGCGTTCCCGAATCATATAATCTGGGCCTTCATGGTTTTCCAGGTTTAGTTTTTAAAGGGCTGTCTACAGAGATCCGCATGAACGCCATCATCCATGACAAAAAAAGCAGGCAACAAAGAACTCAACAACGCTCCCACTTTACTTTCCGCATCTCCAAATAGAAAAGCACATCCTAAGCGAAGGTTCTTCCTGGGCTTTTCGCAAAATTCACCTCGCTGCATGCCCGTAAAGCTGCGCCCAGACTGGATTTCTGCAAGCCGCTCGCCAGGCAATCTACACCAGTACAGAGCCAGCACAACTTATGGTAGCTTTCCCTATGCGAAAATCAGGTGCAGATGGACATGCTTCCACACTCTCCCAGCCAACGAACTGCAACACCCAAACCGTGGACGGTCCCTACTAACGCGTGCTCAACCCCAAACTCTAAACCCCAAACCCCTTTCTTGAACCCAGGCTCTATGCCATCATCAGCTGGGAATCAGCAGCTAACGTGACTACTGCATGTCAGCAAACCGTCGCAACCACTCCTCTCCTAAACCCTAAACCCTAATTCAACCCTTAACCCCGAAGCGGCCAAGAAGCCCTGCATCGAGGAGATGCCTCAGCTCCCAAATATCGGTGCCAGGGCTCGAGGCCGCCCGGGCCTTGGAACCTTTCACGCCTCAGGTGGGCTTCAGCATTCACAACTAGACAAGCAGGTGAGCCTCAGGTGGGTTTAGGGGTTTAGGGGTTCAGGGTTTAGAGGTTTAGGGGTTTAGGGTTTAGGGGTTTACGGTTTAGGGGTTTAGCGGTTTAGGGGTTTAGGAGTTTCGGGTTTAGGGTTTTAGGGTTTAGGGTTGTTCTGGTTGCAGTGTTCGCGCTCGTTATTTGATTCACTATAGTACTGGCACTGCTCGCGTGGTTCGTAGCATGACCATTTGTATTCGCACCCTGCTCTTGTTGCTACTGGACTGGTCTTGTAATTGCAGTAATGGCTGTACAAGCAAGTGGTGTAAACCCTTGGCACTGCCTTTCATCGTGTAACCTTTAGTATTTCTAATATAAACACTAGGGGTTGTCCGGCTTGTCCCATGATTCTGATTCGTGCCAATGCCGCGATGTTACTAAATACCACCACCACTAACATCTTCGTACCAAGGCTATCTATCATCAGTCTTGCCATCTTATGCTGCGCTCTGACTTTGCCTACGAGGTTGCAGGGCTTGGGCCGCGAGCTGAAGACGCGCCCTGACTTAGCAAGACGAGGCCGACACTTAATCATGGAGGGTCTAGAGGTTGGGTTGTATCTTTCAGGGGCCAGGGTTCAGGGCTCAAAGAATGCAGATAGTCTGTGAGTGTGTGTGTGTGTGCGTGTGTGTGCATGTGTGTGTGTGTGTCAAAACTAGCGAGCTGAGCTTGAGCCAATGAGGCCCGGAACAGCACATGACATGAAGCCTGCCTGGAAAGCAACAGATACAGCAAGTCGCTCAAACCCCCAAACCCCTCTTAATTCTGCAAAGTTTGTGGGGCCTGCCACTACTAGTCCTTTAACATCGCATCGTCGTTTCAGAACACTGTTTTGGAAGGCCGAGCTCGTCCAAGGAGCGTCCATGGGGCGGACTGGACGGCTGCGAGTCACCCGTCCGGCTCGGACCCCAGCGCAGCGCCACGAGGTCCCGCGTGAAGCCGGCCTTTTACAGTAGAAGCCAGAAAGTTGGAACATCATTATCCCCATGCCCTTAAAGGTAAAGTATAGAGGATCCTAGCACTAATCCTCCTAAATCCATGTTCCAACTTTCTGGCTTCTACTGTAAGGTTTTGGGCTCTCAGGGGCTTGGGAGTCTGATAAGGGGTTAGGGCCTGGGCAGGGTGTAGGCATGAAGTAGCTGTGATCCCGATTACCGAGCATCATATCAGGAACAACAAGTCAAGATTGACAGACAGCACTTCAATAAAGTGCTGGTCCACACCCTTCCATGCAGCAAGATGAAATTACTTTGACCTAAACCCTACACCCTAAACCCGTAAAGCTTCAAGACTGGAGGGGCAGTTCGGAGTATTCAGCACGCTTCGGGCTGGCGAGGCGTGCAACCTCTTCGAAGGTGGTCGCCCCGAAACCATCGCGGAGAAGTTTGGCCAGCAACCTGTCATCCGGTCCCCTACGAGCCCCCGTTCCCCAACATGAGGAAGGAATCTTGCCAACAGGGTTGCTACGCACTATAATCACAATCAATTTGGATTCCTGAGGAACAGCCAATTTCAGCGTTTCTGAATTAAAACTGTGACGCGCGACGGTGGGACACGAAGCACTTCGCGCTTAAAAGAGAAGCTCATATAATATAGCCTGGCTAACGTTGCGTTCACCGGCTTCACGCTGATAAGTATGCAGGCTAGACTCGCCACGGGCGACGTTACAAGACTAGCTGCTGGAGTGTAGTGACCTGACTACGCCTACAGTCCGATGGAACGTTACAAAACAATTGCAGGGAAGATCCAGACAACTGACAACCAGGATCTGCATCAGCACGGTTACTAGACACGCACTAGACACGCATCTTCAAGTCAACACAGCTAAACCCTGGACGCTCTTCCCTGCAAACTAACCTCAAGAATGATCCATGTGACCGCTGGAGGATCGATTCCACGCCGTCCTTCTTAGCGGCACGGCCTGCGGTGATCCGCTCAAGGCAGGATTTGGGAAGTATGAGGTATTTGACGTGTCAGAGCTGAGCCGTTGAGGGCCTTACGTTACGGTTCTTGCTGTACTGTGCCCCCCAATTTCGAGTACTGATGTAGAAGCGGACCGACACCAAGGGAACATGGCATAGTTCGGACGGACGACGAGATTCACTGGGACATTGTAGCAGCACGAACACCAACGCCTGTGTGTATGTTTTGAAAAATTGTCTTACCTTAAACCCTTCTAGAACGAAAGCCTGGTGCCTAAACCCTGAACCCTAAAGCGGGGCGCGTTTGTGTCCAGTGTCCTTTATTTACTTGCGATCCGTTTGTGCATGTTGTAGCTGTAGCTGTAGCAGTAACAGTATCAGTAGCAGCAGTAGCAGTAGGAGAAGTACAAATAGAAGTAGAAGTGCAAGTAGTAGTAGTAGTCGTCGTCGTCGTAGTAGTAGTAGTAGTAGTAGTGTAGCAGCAGCAGCAGCAGCAGCAGTACGTAGTCGTCGTAGTGGTGTAGCAGTTAAAGCAGCAATAGTAGTAACAGCAGCAGAAGCAGTAGTGCTGGTGCTGGAGGTATTATCAGTAGCAATGCACATGCACAAGTACGGCACGCATATACACACCGACATACATGTACATACATCCATGCATGCATGCATGCATGCATACACACATACATCGTATGTGCATGTATGTAACCTTTGTATCTATGTATGTTTACACATGTGTACGCACTCGCATGCTTGTATATACCCACTCGCACGAACACACAGACAGCCATGTGTATCTGGATAACAAGTGTAAACCAAAGAATTACACACATAAACAAAACACAAATAAGCAAGTACACAGATGCACACTCACACACGCACACACACACACACACACTTTTATGTGTAAGTGTGTGTGTGTGTGTGTGTCTGTGTGTCAATGTATACGCACAAATAAGCATGCATGTGTGTATATACATATGACTGTATATACATATATATATATATATATGTATGTATGTATGTATGTATGTATGTAGGGTTTCGGATCGAGTGTTCCGATAGCGGGACGCATAGCCGGTGACCCCGTGTGTCTACTGACACGACGCCATTCCGGGCGGTGGAAGGCCGCACTCCCCAGCTTGGCACAGGCGGCTTCGGGCTGCAAGGTCAAGGGCGAGGAAGCGAATAGTCGCGGCAAGATCCAAAGGTCTGCCTCTACCTGCTAAGGACAGGGCACTCTTAGAAGTGCACCACGCAAGACCAGTCTACGCCGACTACCTCCGCCCTATGGGACGCAAGAACCAATGGACCGAAGAAGAATGGCAAGCCTGGCGGTCATCCTCAGCTCAATATGGAGGGTGGCACAAGGCCAAGGGCAAGAACAAGGAGGCTGCCCATGCTCCATCGAACCCCCGTGGACCGAAAGAAGCGGTGCGAGAGCCCAAGCGGCCTACCTTCCCCTCCTTCGAGATGATGGATGCAAGCAGCTCCAGTGCACCGCAGAGGCCCATGGCTCCGACACGAGTGGCTATGGAGATCGACGAGGAGCCGGTGACGACGAGTCAAATGGCCCGTGGAGTTCAGCGATTGCTGAATGGGCTGCGAAAGTCAGAGGGCAAAGCTCGACGTCTGGAAGAGGAGAAGGAGGCCCTCCTGGGCAAGTGGGCTGCATTCAAGGCAGAACTGCAGCAGAGCTTCGTCAAGGAGAAGGCGAAGTTCAACGAGCGCATGACCAAGCTGGGGCAAGACTTGATCGAGGCGGAGCAGGCCCAGGAAGAGGCCCTTGCAGGGCTTCAGTTGGCCATCGCGGAGCCCCAGAGTGTCCTCAAGCCGAAGGTCAAGGTTCCGGAGGACAAGGAGGCGCTGGACGAGCTCGAGAACCTCCTCAAATCCCCGGAGAAGCGACCGCAGCAGAGCCTGGCGGATATCTTGGCGGATGCTTTGAACGGTGCGACCAGCTCCGAGAATACGAGGCGGCAGCTGCTACAGGTCATCTCTGCGAGGAGATCGCAAGCCAGTGCAGTCACCACACCGCCGCGAAGGACACGTGGTACTGCCGCCAGAACCCCGGAGACCAAGGACCATGCCCCAGCAAGACGCCCAGAGGAGATGGATGCATCGTACCAAGGGGACACGGAAGAGAAGGTGGAGGTGCCTTTGCCAAGGTCCCCGACATGTACAACCAATGCCCCGACCCCGGAAGGACTGCGACGATCCAAATCCAGGACGGCTACACGCATCCCGGTCAAGATGCTTGGCAGACAGGCCCAGAAGACCCCCCATGCAGGACCCGGTCTTGCCGAGAAGTTGGAGGCGAAGAGAGAAGCCGAGCTCGAGGCCTTGGCCCACGTCCTATCCTCCGACGAAGACCTCCAGATCGGGGACCTTGTGGGTGGCGGTGCTGGAGCAAATGGAGAAGAGCACGTGGAGTCATGAGTACTACCACCGATGCCCAAGAAGGACGCAGCATCAGCTTTTTCGGCCGGTCTGATGCTGTGTGCCCAACTATGAGGCAGGATGGAAGGGACAGCTTTCTTGGGATACAAGAAGTTGTCATACCGGACTGCACGAACAATTTTGACGCTTTCGTCAACATTGGAACCTCTTCGAGACCCAGGGATAGTTCTTGCCCTTTGAGCTATGATGCTGAGGTCGATGACGATAGCAGAGAGACCAGGAGGTACCTGGACAACCTGAACAATTTTGATGATGTCACCAGCATCGAAGCCTCTTCGCGACCGAGGGACATTCTGGACCCCATGAGACGAGGCAGTGAGGTTGATGACGTGAGGAAAGACTACCAGGAGAATGAACGACCCCTTGGTAAGGGTGAGGATTATGTTGTCTCGACCGGGCACGGCCCTTCGGGAGGCCACGACCGCGGGGGCGAGACCGAGAACATGAACGACATCCCCCTGACTATCATCGACCTCCTTGCAGGTGGGGCGGCAATCCTTACAGATTGGTGCAGCGATATGGCGGATATCAGTGCTGGCTGGGGACTAACTCTCTTTGGCCTCAACCTGGTTGCCCTTGCAGCATTCTGTATGAGACCAGCAGTACCGGCCAAGGTGCGCAAAAGAATGACCTTCACACAGCCCAAGCTATGTTTGGTATGGGGCCTGCTGGGAACACTGGGGCCAACAAGCCTCGCGGTTCGCAGTCCCCCGGAAAGCGGTTACCCCAGCCCGCCCAGAGCACCTCCTCTACCACGTTCGGTGGCAGACCTGACGTATGAGGAACAAATGGCCGAGAACTGGGCTCGATGGATCCATGACCTACCGTTGGAGCATGGAGCCGGTGAAGTGCGACTACCTAACTACGCCATCCCGGTGGCTGAAACCTTCCCGGACCCCATGGAGATGGACATCGCCCGAGCTCATGTGGTCTGTTGGGTGGCCACCCCCTATCACGAGGTGGAAGTCATTGATGTTGAGATGCTTTTCCCGATGACCCAAGAACGGCTTCGACACGCGGTGGCCGAGACGACTCAGCACATCCCGGACTACGCCTCAGAGTACATACCATGCACACCGCAAATAGGTGATGGTTTTGCGAGCTTTGTCGCGGTGCCACCATGGATGAGGTCAACGGAGAGGGTCGTCCAGGTGATTGATGCAAGCGACATTGGAGGGGGGATCTTCGCTTCCTATGTCGAAGGCCCCATCACGAGACAGAATGTCCTCATGACCATGGTGGAGGGATGGCCGGAAGGTATGCAGGCCTTTGCATATGGAAGCGAGAGGCCCATGCGAAGCGGTCAAACCTACGACCCGGTGCGGGGAGGAGTCATCAAGATCATGCGCCCGGGTGCGCGACCCCGTTGGCCGGATGACCTCCAATCACGGCTCGATAACCCGCAGCTTTGGAATCCAGGGGCCAATGTACCGGGACCTTTGGACGGCCTCCACACCGTATACCAGTCTGCAGATGATCAAGTCATTGAGGAGATCAGCTCGGACGATGAAAGACCATTGGAGGTGTCTGCGGAGGACGCCCTTCAGTATGAACATGGCGATGTCTGGGTGGTGGTTCCGGAGGAACGGATTCCACGGCTTTCGCACCTGGGACGCCGTGTGTGGGGGCAGGTCGCCGTCATGGACGGAGTCGAGCAAAGGGACAGAGACGCCCCTGTCATCTTCAACGACCTACGCGGTTTGGGGCTGTTCCCCCAGTGGACACAAGTTGAAGGTACAGTGTTCCAGCCTACGACCTACTACGAGTCCCTTCAGATGCCTGATCTTGAGGGATGGACTCTCATGGTACAGGGAGGAGATCCGAGGGACGATGGGCACAACATCGACATCCATGGTGGAGAGGTCCTCGTCTACTACCTGGAACAGCTGAGGGAGACACCGGAGGAGACCGACGACATGGACGATGACGACGATGATAGCTCTAGTTCCAGTTCCTCGGCCACTCACGATGCACTTCCAGGATCCAGTGAGCTCACCGAGCCCAGCTCAGGAGAGGAACCCATCAACTTTCCCCGCGGCCCTCCTCCCCCACGCCCTGTCAATGAGCCAGACAGAAGCAGGTCGCCCCGACGCAACCAGGAGGGCGTGGACAGTAGTGAGCAAGGAGCCGAGCTGCGGATACAAGATTTTGTCCATCCCCCAGTCTACGACCTGACCACGACTACATTGCCTTTTCCCCACACAAGTGCAGACGTGTGGTCGATGTCCAAACCATGGCCGGGGGAGTGGATGACCTGGAACCTTGAACCGGTTCCACTGCATGATGCAGCAGTGCAGGCCCTCCGCGAGACCCAACCAGTACAGACATTGCTGACCAGCCGATGTGAAGGCCAGCCGCAAATCCATGTCTATACGGATGGGTCGGCGAATGACAAACAGAGGACAAGCGGATATGCCGTTGTTATCCTCC
>CAJNDT010001172.1:0-77660 GCA_905221615.1 Symbiodinium sp. CCMP2592
TTCATTACATGGCACATGGACGGCATCAAGACAAGCCGTAGCGCAAAACGTTGCTTGGAACACTTCGACGTGAAAGGAATAAGTAGCGTAGGAATTCACACTTGGGAAGTGAAGCACACTACACTGGCAACAAGGAACATTCCCAGGAAGAATATCCCAGGACCAATTGCAGAGCCGCCACCTGTCATGGATGGAGCAACTCAGGAACAGTCGGTCGAGGACTCGGCACCTTCCGCACCTTCAGGACCGATCGCAGGACCGATTGTCATCCAAGGCGGGGACTCTGCAGGGAGGTCAGGACCTACTAGGACAACTTACCTAGAAAGCAAAGCGAAGCAGGCACAGAGCAAGAGAAAAGCAGAAGAAGAACTTGAGCAGGAATACGACCAAAACAAACACGACGAAGCAGCTTCAGACCCAACGTCTTCTAGTAGCAGCAGTAAGGAAATGGACGCAGCCTCAGAAGAAGAGCTCATCCCAGACAGCGCAATGGCAAGTGAGCTTCTTTCAGCTAGAGGACCAGCACCTCTTAGGAAAATGGAATTTGATGATGTAGGAACAGGTTCCAAGATTCCAAAGATTGATTCTCCCAAGAAGAAGTACACTCCGTTCAACGTAGGAAGAGTATTTGAGCACAATGATGAAGAACTACCTGAAGCAGAACCAGGTACAGAGGACATTTTCTGGGAAGATTCATATTCGGACATTGGCGATTCCGACGAGGAACAAGACATCTTCAAGAGCGAAGATTCTGGACCTCCAGAAGTTGCAGAAGCCCAGTTGCAGGAACTGGATCGCGAGGCGATGCTCACAGAAATCAGCAGAATCACCGAGATGAAGGCACTGGCAAGGAAACCCTTGCAAGAACTCGAGAGAGAAGAGGAGAGAGAGACAGAAGAAGAAGAGAGCAACCAAGGAACAAAGTGGTTGACGACGAAATTCGTCTTCGATTGGCGATTCAGGAACGGCCGATGGATGCGGAGAGCTAGGGTAGTAGCGAGAGAGTTCAAAGGAGCAGAAGTAAGGAACGACACGTTCAGCCCAGCGACGAGCGCATCGTTGGTGAGACTTATCCCGATCTTAGGATTACAACAGGAACATTCCCTGTACTCCATCGATGTCAAGGACGCATTCTTGCAGGTCCCACAAAGGACGCGATGTGCATGTCAATTCCCGAAGGAATATGTGGATCTGTTTGGCGACCAGGACCCTAGTTGTAGGAACGAAGGTTTGTTACTGCTTAGAGTACTTCCAGGACAGCGAGATGCAGCACTACTATGGAGTGATCATTTTGCAGGAACCCTCAAAGAGCAGAACTTTGATAGGAGCAAAGCTTGCCCTACTTTGTTTCGTGACGACAGGAACAGCATACTTGTTGTGCATGTTGATGACATTCAGGCAGCAGGGAAAACAAGGCACCTAGAGCCCAAGCTAGGAAAGCTAGGAGAAACCTACGAGCTAAAGGTTGAAGGCCCCTTTTTGACAGAGCAGGAACTTGAAGTAGGAGAGTCACACCAGACAATCCGATTCCTTAAAAGGAAATTTAGCTACCACAATCACGAGCTCCACATCACGAGTGACCCGAAGTATCTTGTGAAGCTTAAGGAAGAACTGAAGCTTACCAGCAAAGCCTCGAAGCCAACTCCGTGCACCCAAGAGTCGCAGGAACAGGACAACACTCAGACCTTGAACCAGGAACAAGCGGCATCGTTCAGGAAAAGCGTTGGCATACTCTTGTATGTCAGTCAGGACCGCCCTGACGTGCAGTTTGCCGTGAGAGGTTTGGCCTACAAGATGTCGGAACCAACACATGGTTCTTGGAAACACTTAGTCCACCTAGTGCAGTACATGTCGAGAACTGAAGGATACCATTTAGTGTACAGGAAAACGCCTAGAGGACTGAGTAATCTCCAGGAATCCATCAGGAATGGTAACTACGACTTTACAGGAACAAGGCCCAAGGAATACCACCTTTTGGAAGTCTTCAGCGATTCAGATTGGGCAGGAAAGAAGGACACAAGGCGCTCAACATCTTCAGGAATTGTTTGCCTAGACGGTCAGTGCATTTACTCCTTTTCTAGGAACCAGAAGTCGGTTAGCTTGAGCAGTGGTGAAGCAGAGTACTACGCAGGAGCGTCAGCAGCGTCAGATTCTATATTGTTGAAGGAAGCAGTAGAATTCTTGACCAGGAAACAATGCAAGGTACAATTGTACATGGATTCTTCTGCAGCTAGAGGAATTATTACAAGGCAAGGTGTAGGAAGAGTCAAACATTTGCAGATCAGGACCCTTTTTCTTCAAGACCTCCACAAAGAAGGAACAATTAGTGTTCACCCAGTAGGAACCAAGGAAAACACAGCCGACATAGGTACCAAGCCCCTTTCAGCGAAAAGGATCAGACTGTTGTTGCACTGGTTAGGTTTTCAAACCAGCGAGAACGAACCAGTCGGCAGAGAAGAGCTCAAGGAACACAAGGCCCAAACACAAGCTAAAGCAGTTGTAAGAATGATCAAGAGCCCAGGAACTTTGTCTTTTGCAGCTTTGTTGCTTGCAGGAATTTCAGGTATTTCAGACAGTCTTCAGATTCAGAGTTTCAAGGAACATTGTCTTGAGAGTTGTTTTCAGGAAGAAGAGTTTCAGCCAGACTTTCAGGAACATGTTTTCTGTTGTGCAAGTGCATGTGAGCAGGGAACGTCTGCAGGAACAGCTCATGGAACAACATGTTGTGAGATGCTTTCGCAGCTCAAGGAACTCTGCGGAACACTCGCGGAACGCTCAGGTATCCAGGAACTAGTTCGCCCGGTAGCAGAAGGTCAAGGAAACCTTCCAGGAACCGTAGCAGCCATGGAAGCAAGCGCGAGTTCGAGCAAAAGCACCGAAGAAGTGTTCAAGGAACTTTCTACCTTGAGAGAGGCGGCAACCGCCTTAAGGAACGCTTCAGAAGAAAGGAACTTGATCGCGGAGTCGATCAGGAAGAACACAGAGGAAGCTGCGCGTTTGCGCAAAAGTCAGGAACACGTGGCTGGTTGTGTAGAGTCCTTGACAGGACAAATCTACGACGTCAAGCACCAGGTTCAGGAAATGGCCGAACAGAACGACAGAGACCGGCAACAGGTCAAGGAACACATGGCCTTCGTCCTAGGCACATGTGACGCCGTAAAGGAACAGCTGAACAAGATGATGCAGGACTTCTACGAGCAGCAAGAGGAACAAGAAGAAGAGGAAGAAGACGAAGAAGAACAAAGGAAAAGAGAAGCCAAGGACCGAGAACTAGAAGGTGAACTACGTCGTGAAGGACACGGACAAGGAACAGCACCGTCGAGAGCTACGTCACCTACGTCCCAGGAAAAGAAGGAATATTCGGACCGAGGCTACTTCGAGGGCATCCAGGAACGAGAGCAGGACAACGAGAACGAGAACGAGGCCTACGTCAGCAGCTACGTTGGAGGAGAAGATCCCGGGGAGTACCCCGATGAAGGAACAGCAGCAGCAGCAGAGGAAGAAGAAAGTGAGGAAGCAAAGGAAGAGAGAAGGAAGAAGAAGATCGCGGAGATCAACGCCAAAAGCAAGCAAAGACTCAAGGAAAAGGAAGAAGAGAAGAAGCTTTTTCCGTACCCCTACGACTACGCCAGCGAATGGAAGGAATACTCCGAGAACGGCGAGATCTACAGGCAACACAGAGTTACAGGAGAAAAGCAGGGGGTCGACAAGGACTACACGTACAAGCACGAGAAAGGAACGAAAGGAAAGAAGGAAGGAAAAGGAAAAGGAAAGCCAAAGGCAAGAGCAGAAAGCACAGGATTTCGACCTCGAGATGAAGATGATCGCAAATACTGGGAAGAACAGGACAGGATCTCAAAGGAACAGAGAGAAACAAAAGCAAAAGCAGAAGAGGAGAAGAAGGCAAAGGAGGAGCAGATTGCCAAAGCAAGGTTGATTCTGGAAGCGGCAGCAGAAGAGCAGGAGAAGAGAGACAAGGAAGCAGCAAGGCAGGAAGCAGCCGCAGCCGCCGAGAGAAGGCGAGAGGTAGAAGCAGCAGCCAAAGCAAAAGCAGAGAGAGAAGCAAAGGAAAAAGAGGAGACCGAAGCGGCAGCAGCAAAGGAGGAAGAAGAGAAAGCAGCAGCCGCAGCAGCCAAAGAGGAAAAGGAAAGAAAGGAGCAGGAGAAGAAAAGAAAGGAGAAGGAAGCCAGGAAGAAAAGAGAGGAAGATCAAAAGGCAGCGTCAGCGTACATTGCCAAGAAGGAAGCAGAGAAGAAGGCAGCAGCAACAACAGCAACAGGATCAGGTGAAGCAGACAGGATCCAGAAGCTTGAAGAAATGATGAAGGAGATGATGAAGGAACGCAAAGAGGATAAAGAAAGGATTGCAAGCCTTACACAGGCGCTTGAGAGCAGAGGATCAGCAGCCGGGTCGCAGGCACCCACAGAACCAGACACAACACCAGCAAAGGAAGAGGAGAAGCCAGAAGCAAAAGGAACAGGAAAAGCAACAGGAAAGGAGCCACCGAACGTCACACAGCACAAGCAGAAGGAAGAAGACAAGGACGACCCAGAACTGTCCGCCAAAGGACCAGTGAACGAAGCATCGTTCATGAAAGGAAAAGGAAAAGGAGAGTTTGAAGGAAACTGGTTTGCAGTCTACAGTTTCCAGAACAGGAAATACCAGTGGAAGTGGAACGAGTCCAAGGCACAGTGGTACTGGTATTCAGGATCAAAGGAAACAGGTTGGAAAGCAGCGTCAAAGGACAAGCAAGGAAAAGAGAAGTGCAAAGCGCAAGCAAAGATGAAAGAAGAGTGGCTAAAGGAACAGCTTCACGACCAAGAGGAAGCTAAAGACAGCGAAGAGGAAGGCAAAGTGAACTTCCAGTGAAGCAAAGGAACCGCGAGCAGTACTGAGGCCAGAGAGCCGAGGAAAGAAGCAGCAGGACACAGGAACCGTGGCACAGCCCTTTTTGTTTCTGTGGTGATCTAGGTAAAGTGCAGGAACGTCTTTTGTACAGTCGAGCAACCTTGGAGAGGATTGCGAGTGAACGTGCGCATACGTTTGCAATGAGGAACAGTGTTTGTTTTGCAAGTGAAAAGGAACTGCAGCGTGTTTACTGTTTGTTCAGGAAAAGTCGGAGTCACCTCAGTCGAGGAACTTTCGCTAACTCCGAAGGCGGGGTGTTAAACATTCTGCCAGGAACAGGAACACAGCTAGTGCAGTACAGTTAATGTACAGGAACAGCCGTCACGCACACGCGACGTGCAGGCTCGAGACCCCAGGACACACCGTGCCCAGGAACAAAAGTGTCCGACAGTCTTTGTGGGTAGGAACCCTTAGTGAAGCCCGTTCTTTAACATGCTGCCGGACGACCCCATTTCTGGGCCCGCGAAACGGAAGCAAATCTGGCTTCGCCGCCATGGGCTCCGCAGTGCAAGTACGCTGGTTGTGGCATTTAAGGTGAGCGTGCAGCTACTTTGGACAAGCCTTCTGGCTTTTTCAATCTTGCGTCGGCGTGATGCCCAAAACTGCTGGAACAAAGGCAGGCGCACGCCCGAGATCCAGCTGGTTGGCCCCGAACACTTGCGACCCCCAAAATGGGGCCGTTTCGCGGCCCCGAAAACAAGGCTGCGAAATGCGCCCGGCCTCCTTAAATATATAGTCTGAGCATGAGTTGGAGGCCTGGAGCCCCGACCCCAAAAATGGGGCCGCCAAACGGCCCCATTTTTGGGGTCGCGAATTCTTCTACTTTGAGGCACGCCCGCCTGACTGCTACGCGATGAGGCGACTGGGACAATCTTGCATGATTAAGACTTCCATGGCCTGCCTGCTTTCTTATGATGGAAGCAATCAGCATTGAATTAACATGAAAGAAACAGGCACAGGGGAGGCCCACTCAAGCGAAGCCAGAATTGCTGGACTTTCTCAGCCCTACATTTGGAGTCGCACAGCTTGCCATTTTCACCAACAGTGCAAAGCCTCTCGAACCGTCATTTGTGGGGTTTCGAGACAGAAACGAAGCCTTCCAAAGCCTCCCCCGTGGGGTTCCGAGGCCCTCCGAAGCCTCCCGAGGCCTCACTCGTGGCGTTCGTGGCCCTGATGTGGCTTATGGGTTTTTGGGGTTGGTTTGAAGTTGGTTTGGGTGGGTTTGACCATGTTTAGAAGGCCTGGGTGGGTTTGGGCTGGGTTTGGGTGGGTTTGACCATGTTGTAGAAGGTTTTTGAGTGGGTTTGAGAGGTTTGGGGCTGGGTTTGGGTGGGTTTGACCATGTTTTAGAAGGGTTTTGAGTGGGTTTGAGAGGTTTGGGGCTGGGTTTGGGTGGGTTTGACCATATTTAGAAGGGGTGGGTTTGGGTTTCGAGAACTTGTTTGGCCGGTTTGTCTCTTACCTTGGCCGCCTGGCTGAGAAGGTTTCAGCAGCAGGGGTTTCGGCCACCATGGAGCGTGCATCGTCCATCTATACACGCCTATCTTCATCTATCAGTCGCCTTCCAGCGACGTGGACAGGATGCCCTCAACATCTCTTGCGGCCGCACGTGGCACCAAATACCGCTTCCGGCAAGAGACATGCCAAGGTGATGTGCGATTTGGTCATTTTTACGCCGTCGCCGACAAACTTGGGACCCTGTTCCTGGGCAGCAGATGCTGTAGATACTGAGATGCGAAGTTGAAGGGAACTTCGAGCAAGCTGCGGCTTAAAATTCTATAAGGAGAGAAAGCAGGGTCAGCTACGTCCCGAGGCGTGGTGGGGACTCCTCAATTAGTATTATAAAGCCCCAAGTCCCCGAGGCCTCGTATTCTTGCAAGCTAAGGGTGTTTTAAGGTTCTGGAAGGCCTCGGATGGGCCTCGAACGGCTTCAAACTCTGGGAAATGAGGCCTCGGGCGGCCTCGAACGGCTTCAAACCCTGCGAAATGAGTTGACACTTGTTTTTGCAAGATTACGAGGCCTCAGGGACTCGAATCTTTATTTTTCTATTAAAGGGGTCACCAGAAGCATCGGACCGCTGTGTGTAGAATTTTAGGCCGCAGCTGGCTCCAAATCCCTTTGGTGGACTTGGACAAAGGCTTCAAGAAGCTTTGATGATCTTGCAAGCTATTGGCTATTGCTGACTCCACAAATCTTGGCAATCGTAGACGGAAGCCTCGATGATCTAGTTCCAGCGATGCCTTCTAATAAAGCTCAAAGATCTCGATTGGCTAAACAAAAGCTTCGAGAACCCTCGATGACATTGCAAACTGACGCTGATCTCCAGCGGATATACAAGCAGGATGAAGCACAAGGAATGATGCTGCCGGACGACCCCATTTCTGGGCCCGCGAAACGGAAGCAAATCTGGCTTCGCCGCCATGGGCCTCCGCAGTGCAAGTACGCTGGTTGTGGCATTTAAGGTGAGTGTGCAGCTACTTTGGACAAGCCTTCTGGCTTTTTCAATCTTGCGTCTGCGTGATGCCCAAAACTGCTGGAACAAAGGCAGGCGCACGCCCGAGATCCAGCTGGTTGGCCCCGAACACTTGCGACCCCCAAAATGGGGCCGTTTCGCGGCCCCGAAAACAAGGCTGCGAAATGCGCCCGGCCTCCTTAAATATATAGTCTGAGCATGAGTTGGAGGCCTGGAGCCCCGACCCCAAAAATGGGGCCGCCAAACGGCCCCATTTTTGGGGTCGCGAATTCTTCTACTTTGAGGCACGCCCGCCTGACTGCTACGCGATGAGGCGACTGGGACAATCTTGCATGATTAAGACTTCCATGGCCTGCCTGCTTTCTTATGATGGAAGCAATCAGCATTGAATTAACATGAAAGAAACAGGCACAGTGCAAGTACGCTGGTTGTGGCATTTAAGGTGAGTGTGCAGCTACTTTGGACAAGCCTTCTGGCTTTTTCAATCTTGCGTCTGCGTGATGCCCAAAACTGCTGGAACAAAGGCAGGCGCACGCCCGAGATCCAGCTGGTTGGCCCCGAACACTTGCGACCCCCAAAATGGGGCCGTTTCGCGGCCCCGAAAACAAGGCTGCGAAATGCGCCCGGCCTCCTTAAATATATAGTCTGAGCATGAGTTGGAGGCCTGGAGCCCCGACCCCAAAAATGGGGCCGCCAAACGGCCCCATTTTTGGGGTCGCGAATTCTTCTACTTTGAGGCACGCCCGCCTGACTGCTACGCGATGAGGCGACTGGGACAATCTTGCATGATTAAGACTTCCATGGCCTGCCTGCTTTCTTATGATGGAAGCAATCAGCATTGAATTAACATGAAAGAAACAGGCACAGGGGAGGCCCACTCAAGCGAAGCCAGAATTGCTGGACTTTCTCAGCCCTACATTTGGAGTCGCACAGCTTGCCATTTTCACCAACAGTGCAAAGCCTCTCGAACCGTCATTTGTGGGGTTTCGAGACAGAAACGAAGCCTTCCAAAGCCTCCCCCGTGGGGTTCCGAGGCCCTCCGAAGCCTCCCGAGGCCTCACTCGTGGCGTTCGTGGCCCTGATGTGGCTTATGGGTTTTTGGGGTTGGTTTGAAGTTGGTTTGGGTGGGTTTGACCATGTTTAGAAGGCCTGGGTGGGTTTGGGCTGGGTTTGGGTGGGTTTGACCATGTTGTAGAAGGTTTTTGAGTGGGTTTGAGAGGTTTGGGGCTGGGTTTGGGTGGGTTTGACCATGTTTTGGAAGGGCTTTGAGTGGGTTTGAGAGGTTTGGGGCTGGGTTTGGGTGGGTTTGACCATATTTAGAAGGGGTGGGTTTGGGTTTCGAGAACTTGTTTGGCCGGTTTGTCTCTTACCTTGGCCGCCTGGCTGAGAAGGTTTCAGCAGCAGGGGTCTCGGCCACCATGGAGCGTGCATCGTCCATCTATACACGCCTATCTTCATCTATCAGTTGCCTTCCAGCGACGTGGACAGGATGCCCTCAACATCTCTTGCGGCCACACGGACATGCCAAGGTGATGTGCGATTTGGTCATTTTTACGCCGTCGCCGACAAACTTGGGACCCTGTAGCAGATGCTGAAGATACTGAGATGCGAAGTTGAAGGGAACTTCGAGCAAGCTGCGGCTTAAAATTCTATAAGGAGAGAAAGCAGGGTCAGCTACGTCCCGAGGCGTGGTGGGGACTCCTCAATTAGTATTATAAAGCCCCAAGTCCCCGAGGCCTCGTATTCTTGCAAGCTAAGGGTGTTTTAAGGTTCTGGAAGGCCTCGGATGGGCCTCGAACGGCTTCAAACTCTGGGAAATGAGGCCTCGGGCGGCCTCGAACGGCTTCAAACCCTGCGAAATGAGTTGACACTTGTTTTTGCAAGATTACGAGGCCTCAGGGACTCGAATCTTTATTTTTCTATTAAAGGGGTCACCAGAAGCATCGGACCGCTGTGTGTAGAATTTTAGGCCGCAGCTGGCTCCAAATCCCTTTGGTGGACTTGGACAAAGGCTTCAAGAAGCTTTGATGATCTTGCAAGCTATTGGCTATTGCTGACTCCACAAATCTTGGCAATCGTAGACGGAAGCCTCGATGATCTAGTTCCAGCGATGCCTTCTAATAAAGCTCAAATATCTCGATTGGCTAAACAAAAGCTTCGAGAACCCTCGATGACATTGCAAACTGACGCTGATCTCCAGCGGATATACAAGCAGGATGAAGCACAAGGAATGATCCTGCCGGACGACCCCATTTCTGGGCCCGCGAAACGGAAGCAAATCTGGCTTCGCCGCCATGGGCCTCCGCAGTGCAAGTACGCTGGTTGTGGCATTTAAGGTGAGTGTGCAGCTACTTTGGACAAGCCTTCTGGCTTTTTCAATCTTGCGTCTGCGTGATGCCCAAAACTGCTGGAACAAAGGCAGGCGCACGCCCGAGATCCAGCTGGTTGGCCCCGAACACTTGCGACCCCCAAAATGGGGCCGTTTCGCGGCCCCGAAAACAAGGCTGCGAAATGCGCCCGGCCTCCTTAAATATATAGTCTGAGCATGAGTTGGAGGCCTGGAGCCCCGACCCCAAAAATGGGGCCGCCAAACGGCCCCATTTTTGGGGTCGCGAATTCTTCTACTTTGAGGCACGCCCGCCTGACTGCTACGCGATGAGGCGACTGGGACAATCTTGCATGATTAAGACTTCCATGGCCGCCTGCTTTCTTATGATGGAAGCAATCAGCATTGAATTAACATGAAAGAAACAGGCACAGTGCAAGTACGCTGGTTGTGGCATTTAAGGTGAGCGTGCAGCTACTTTGGACAAGCCTTCTGGCTTTTTCAATCTTGCGTCTGCGTGATGCCCAAAACTGCTGGAACAAAGGCAGGCGCACGCCCGAGATCCAGCTGGTTGGCCCCGAACACTTGCGACCCCCAAAATGGGGCCGTTTCGCGGCCCCGAAAACAAGGCTGCGAAATGCGCCCGGCCTCCTTAAATATATAGTCTGAGCATGAGTTGGAGGCCTGGAGCCCCGACCCCAAAAATGGGGCCGCCAAACGGCCCCATTTTTGGGGTCGCGAATTCTTCTACTTTGAGGCACGCCCGCCTGACTGCTACGCGATGAGGCGACTGGGACAATCTTGCATGATTAAGACTTCCATGGCCTGCCTGCTTTCTTATGATGGAAGCAATCAGCATTGAATTAACATGAAAGAAACAGGCACAGGGGAGGCCCACTCAAGCGAAGCCAGAATTGCTGGACTTTCTCAGCCCTACATTTGGAGTCGCACAGCTTGCCATTTTCACCAACAGTGCAAAGCCTCTCGAACCGTCATTTGTGGGGTTTCGAGACAGAAACGAAGCCTTCCAAAGCCTCCCCCGTGGGGTTCCGAGGCCCTCCGAAGCCTCCCGAGGCCTCACTCGTGGCGTTCGTGGCCCTGATGTGGCTTATGGGTTTTTGGGGTTGGTTTGAAGTTGGTTTGGGTGGGTTTGACCATGTTTAGAAGGCCTGGGTGGGTTTGGGCTGGGTTTGGGTGGGTTTGACCATGTTGTAGAAGGTTTTTGAGTGGGTTTGAGAGGTTTGGGGCTGGGTTTGGGTGGGTTTGACCATGTTTTGGAAGGGTTTTGAGTGGGTTTGAGAGGTTTGGGGCTGGGTTTGGGTGGGTTTGACCATATTTAGAAGGGGTGGGTTTGGGTTTCGAGAACTTGTTTGGCCGGTTTGTCTCTTACCTTGGCCGCCTGGCTGAGAAGGTTTCAGCAGCAGGGGTCTCGGCCACCATGGAGCGTGCATCGTCCATCTATACACGCCTATCTTCATCTATCAGTTGCCTTCCAGCGACGTGGACAGGATGCCCTCAACATCTCTTGCGGCCGCACGTGGCACCAAATACCGCTTCCGGCAAGAGACATGCCAAGGTGATGTGCGATTTGGTCATTTTTACGCCGTCGCCGACCTTCACCCCACTGCGGTGGGTTCTTAGCGTTGACGCCTGCCTTGAAAGGAAAGATGAAGCAGCGGCCTTGGAACTCTTCCTGCACCCAGACATCTTCTCGCTGGAAGATGACATCTGGAATGACACTATTCGTTGTCTCTTGGACGACCACTTTGCCCTTCTGCTGGTTTTGATTCGGCGTGGCCTCTTGTCAGTCCACCGCTCACTGATCATGGACGGGTACTCCAGCCTTACCCCACTTGTCTCCCATGCGATTGGGCTGCCCTCGGGATGCCTTGCTGCCTTGCTGGCCCTCATGGCCGAGGTTGACACTCCGGATGAGCTGGGGCACACTCCCTTGGTGTACGCGGTGGTGGCCAACTCTTATTCTTGTTCCTCCCTCTTGCTGCACAAGCGCGCGCGCCTTGACCCGCCGACGGGCTACAGTCCACTGATGTTGGCCGTGGCTAAGGGACATCGCCTTCTAGTGAGCATGCTACTGGTGGCGAGGGCATGCCCGCATGCGCCGGCTCTGCACGGCACGCTCCAGGGAGTTTCCCCGTTCGCATTAGCCGAGCAGTGGGCTGACGAGGACCTGCTGCGGTCGTTTCGCCTCCATGGACATGCTCCCGTTGACGATGCAAATGACGGCCCGGCGTTGTTGCCGGTGCGTCTCGCCTTCAGTGGGCGACTGATTGCATACAGCGAAGCAGGCGGCGACCATGCCAGTGTGATGCTCCATTGCTTCCAATACCCGACCGCGGGAAGTGTGATCCAGGAATTCGAGGGGGGCATCGCGGTTGCATTCTCCTCCGGCCTGCCGGCCCCAGCTCTTGGCTTGCGTCGGGCCCTTGCTGGGGGTAGCTTTACCGCTGCCCTACGTACGTTGGAGCACCACCCGCACCTGCTTGAGGCAGTGGAGCCACATGTCTGGGGCGACTACGGCTTGCCACTATACTACTGCATACATCGACAGCTTGGCGATGCACTGGACGTTTTGCTGGGTGCACGTGCTTCGCCGAACGCTCCCGCCCGCCAGTTCCATCCATTGCAGTATGCTGTCCAGCGGGGCACCCCAATGTTAGTCGCACTGCTGCTGCATGCTCAGGCTGAGGTCAATTTTGAAGATGCCGACGGGAGGTCGCCCTTGAGTGTCGCTGCGGCGCACCGAGCTGCCTCTCTTACTCTGCTGTTGGTTGAGTATGGCGCCGTCGTCAGCAACAACTGTAGTCGGCTGATTTCCATGGTCCGGATGTCCTTCAATCGGGCAGGGGTAGGGCGTGACGCCTGCCGAGTTGCTGCCATTCTGCTACAGAGGGCTGGCCCAGTCTGCCGACAGGAGGCCCTCTTATTTGCCTCCGAGGTCGTCCCACAACTCCTGGCCGACGGCAATTGGTTTGCCATTTTCTTTCTGCAGTGCTGGGTACAGCGGCAACCGGAAGAGGTCTAGGCCGTTCGCCGGCGCCACCTTGCGGGCCTGGCTCTGTGCAGGGTGGTGTGTCCAGGGGGCAGGCAGCCGACATACGTCGGCGGCCACTGGGGGGCATTGCACCAGTCATTTTTCAATGTTGGCTTGCACTCGGTAGTCGTCGAGAGGACGCGTTGTGCCCGGCAAGTCTTGCCGCTCAAATCAGTAGACCTGCCATAGCTGGGGAGGGGGGGATGCGTGTCAGTGCACCGTTGTTCATTCACTCATGGTGCTTTCAATCTGTCATTGTTTGATGCTGGCCCTGACTTGGCTCGCGTGTCTCAGACATTTAGCGTGGCAAGAGGCCTTCCAAGTCATTGACCATTGAACGCGGGTTTTGCACAGCCTTGACATTAGCAAGTGACAGCCTACCACATGAGTGCGTGGTTTTTCTGCCATGGCACTTGCTGGTCGGCGCCTGAGTCTGCTAGGTAGCCTCTGTCTGTTGCCCTGACTGTTGGCCTCGCAACCGTGCTTGCTTGCCGTGGCCAGTGCTCCGGGTCGTTAGTGTTATAGCAATCGCTGCCAGCTGGCACTTCCATGGCACCTCGCAGCTCTGCTAAAGGCTCTATGGCGCCAAGGGCACGTAGCCGCAGCAAGCAGCCTGGATCAGGACGCCCACAGCCTCGTGGCCAGGCACAGCGGAGGCCCGATCCTCCCGTCTGTGGGCTCCTTGGCGCTGTGGCCCTGGCTAGTCCCGGTGGCACCCGCCGCTCCTGCCTGTCAAACAACTCGTGGAGCTGGCTCCGCGAGCATACAGGCCTTTGAGCTGGCATCTAGCGCCTCCACCAGGTTGCCGGCCTCCTTCACGATTCGGGGATCTCACTCAATGCCGCGTGATCCGAGCATCCGGCTTGAGGTGCATGGCCCCGAGGGGCCCCGGCGCTCAGGTACAGGAGAGGCATGGGCCGGACGGGAGCATCCAACGGGAATGGTCCTCGAACTGCAGGGGACCTGGAGCCTCCGGCTTCCCCCTGGCTTCATTGTAAGGGTCGGCTCCAGCCAGTCGACCTGCTCTGAGCCGTACCCTGCGAGCTCCGCCACTCTCCTACAGTAATCGCGCTCCAGGGCACAAAACCGTATTGCAGCCTTTGCTCCAAACTGCTCGCATAACTCCTGACCTGTCGTGTGCACTGACTAAAGGTCGGGTGGCAGTGGTGGCGGTGCGCGCCTCAGCTCCACCTCACGTGCTGGTCATTACACCTCGCCTTGGCAGCTCTCGTCGGGTTGAGGTGACCCAGGGGGCGGGCCCGACGGGCCCACTTGGACGCTCAGGTGGGACCTGGCACTGTCCTTGGTGTTGCACAGCTCGCTCTTGGGCTGCTTGTGAGAGCGGCGGCCTCTGCTGCCCTTTCTGCTCAACTTGCTTCAGTCCGGCCGGCGACATACGTCGTCAGCCACTTTGCTGAACATGGCGACGCCCCCCGCGAGGGCAGACGGAGCGGGCGCGAGACCTGTGGCCCGTGCAATCAATCTCGCTGAGCTGCACTCAGAACCTGAGTCGGATGAGGACCTCACCTTCGCCCACCGTGCTGGTCCGTGGTGGCCCCCACATGGTCCCCCGGTGCCTACGCCTGCCAATGAGCCTCCTGAGGAAGCCGCCAGGCGCGCCGATTTGGAGGCCCACAGCCGCCGGATCTCCCTGGACGTATCATGTGCGGTGGCGAACGCCCTGGAGCGGCGAGGTTATACCATGCGCGTGGCACTCACCAGGGTGGAGACCGAGGCTCTTGCTCAAGGCTCCATTGCCGTTTATGTCCGCCCGCTAGCGCCACTGGAAGATGAGCACCCATTGGCGGTTGACGTCAGCCAGGACCTAGCGGATGAGGGCTCGGGAGCGGAGGCGCCGGTCACCCGCTCCGACACAGCCATTGGCGTTTCGGGTCAAATGGGCGCCCGGGTGACGGTGGATTCCGCAAATGTCGACCATGCTTCCCCTCCCCCGTCGGAAGGCGACCACAGCGATTCTTCGGAAGATGGGTTGTCCTCGCCGGAGGGCGTTGCGAGGCCTCGTCCTCAGGTCACTCGCCCGGAGCCTAAGCCCAAGACAGTTTTGAAGCGCAAGCGCACTCCCCAGTCTTGAGGGCCACTCGCCTGTGTCCCTGCCTGATCCGTGACAGGGGCCAACGAGCAGTTTGGGTTCTCACTGCTGCCACGACCGTTTCGCGGGGGAAAACTCAAAAGCACGTTGCTGACTGGCGCAGGGCTCTAGCCGCAGCTAGTTCTCACGTCGTTGACCCCTTCCGTGCCAGGTCTCCCCACCACCGTGAGGACCTCAGGTCGAGCCGATGTGTGTGCTGCCAAGCGCGAACAATGTCTTGTGTGGCGCTGTCGCCGTCTGTGCTCGTATGGGCTGCTAGGGGGCGACATACGTCGCTGGCCCTGTGCCATGGCAGGATCTCCTCCAGCATCTCTTGCTTCAGGACCTCGAGAAGGTGAGTTTCCTGCAGCCGCCGTGTCTGGGCGCCGCCGTGGCCGTGAGCTTATGTTTCCCCTTGGCAGTGGCTCCTTTGCATGCTGCACCCCAGGGTGTACGCGCACCTTTCACAAAGGACGACACAGGCATTGCTGCTCCCTCTGCAGCATGGGGCAGCATACGGACAGGTGTGACCGCCATGCGCGACGGCAGCTCAACAGACTCCGGAGGATGACCCTGTCGGACTGCTTGGTGCCGGCCTGTGTTCGCTTGGCGGGGATAACGCATACGCACTGTTGTGGAATTTGCCTGACAACTGGCGGCACGGGGCACACTCCACAGTGTGACCAACGTCAGAGCCTGGCGCCGGATTCGTCCCGTGGTGGCAACTTGACTGGCACAGCGCGAGCCCCAGACGGTGCTGACAACACCCATCGGGACACCTGTGTGGCGGCGGGGAGCCCCCCGGACGGTGGCTTCTCCTTCCAGGCTCTGCGGTCGGGTGAGGCCGATGGCGAGCAGGGCGCTACTCCAGTGTCTGAGATAGGGCAGCAGTGCCCTAGTGAGCTCGGGGGCTGTAAGTCGCCACGCCCTGGAACGCCGAGCGGGCAGGGGATTTGCACGCCATGGACTAGTGTAGACCCTTTGCTCGGCATGCTTAGCTGGGGAAAATCTCCGCGTCTCGGTCGGTGCAGCGCTCCTTTCCGTCACACGCAGTAAACTCGAGGCCCCTACATCGCGAGTGGCCGGAGACCCAGTGATGCCGCTTAGATGTAGCGCTCCCACTTGCTGGTTTGGCGACGCCGGAGGCCTAGCGTGCCTGGCAGGAGCAGGCCGGTGGTTTGACGTCTCCCAAGCCATTTCGCTTTCCCTTGTCTGCAGTGTGAAGCGTAATGAATGCATTTTCCTCGCGCCGCTACCTTTGTGCTGCAGCCAGTAGGCAGTCGACATACGTCGACGGCCTTGAGCCGGGCTCCTCCATCTCCCTCCTTTGCAGCAGTATGGCAGAGGTTGAGGTCCCCGCTGGCATTGGTGGTTCGTGGGCCGAATTGCCGGCACACGTCAATGTCCCTGGCTATGACATGTTTCAGGTCACCACGTCTACTGACATCGACCCCCTCTTCGTGGCCTTCGCGTTGGCTTTGGCAGCCCAACGGGGCGCGAACTGTGTCGTCTTCGAGAGCAGAATCCGCCGGGCATGGGTGAAATTCCTGCCGGACGACCCACGGACTGATGGGGCTGCGACTCGCCTGCGCCACGATACCGGCATGTGGTATGGCTACCAGGCCTTCATCCGTGAGCGAGCAACGTGATGCTTTTAGGAGTGGGACAGATCCTAAGGGTTTTATCTTTAAGCGTGCTGCGGCATGCATGGACCCGTCTTAGCACGGATTGAGCGCCGGGGCCTGAAAAACCAGGTGAGGGGAGTATCCTGCACTGCCGGGCGCCTTGCTACTGCGGGGAGGAGAAACGTTGACGGCTAGCCTGCCAGTTTCGAGTGAGCTGGCCGCATTGCAGGCTTTTTCGTGGCTCCACTTGCGCCGCGCACCAGCTCTGCGCAGACCTCGCGCGGGGACTCGTGGCCGCTTAGCGCCTAGCAAGTGGCGCCTTGAAGCCTCGCATGTTGCAGGACTGATCTGCGGTTGTGAAGGCCGCTGGTTCCGACCTTGACGCTCCAATGCCTCCTGGACCAAAACACCAGGGCGCCATGCGTCTACCAGCCGACCGTCGCAGTAGGCATTGCCTTTGCCTGTGTTGTGCTTTATACATTTGTATTGCCGCACTCTCATGGGTCAAGCAGTGTCGCGACATACGTCGGGAGCACCTTATCGCCTCCTCGCGGCCTACCTTATCATCCAGTCGCCATGTCGGCGGCCCCTCTTTCATTGGCCTGGAAGCGCCTGGATCCTCCCCTTAATGTTCGATACGGGGACATCTGCCACTTCGACTTGGTGGCGGACCCGGACCGGGGCCTGAAAAACCAGGTGAGGGGAGTATCCTGCACTGCCGGGCGCCTTGCTACTGCGGGGAGGAGAAACGTTGACGGCTAGCCTGCCAGTTTCGAGTGAGCTGGCCGCATTGCAGGCTTCTTCGTGGCTCCACTTGCGCCGCGCACCAGCTCTGCGCAGACCTCGCGCGGGGACTCGTGGCCGCTTAGCGCCTAGAAAGTGGCGCCCTGAAGCCTCGCATGTTGCAGGACTGATCTGCGGTTGTGGAGGCCGCTGGTTCCGACCTCGACGCTCCAATGCTTCCTGGACCAAAACACCAGGGCGCCACGCGTCTACCAGCCGACCGTCGCAGTAGGCATTGCCTTTGCCTGTGTTGTGCTTTATACATTTGTCTTGCCGCACTCTCATGGGTCAAGCAGTGTCGCGACATACGTCGGGAGCACCTTATCGCCTCCTCGCGGCCTTCCTTATCATCCAGTCGCCATGTCGGCGGCCCCTCTTTCATTGGCCTGGAAGCGCCTGGATCCTCACCTTAATGTTCGATACGGGGACATCTGCCACTTCGACTTGGTGGCGGACCCGGAGTTCCAGCTGGCCGCAAGTGACGTTGACACCATTCTCTTGGCCGCCGCTGGCATGCGCGCCAATCTGGTCGTCTTTGAGCAAAACCACAACTGGCAAACGCCAGGAGGCCGAACGATGCGCGTCTGGTTCAAGCAGGTGGCCAGCGTTGCCGACCAAATCGCCCGACATCAGGATTGGGATGCCAGCGGTCGTCAGGGCTATCAGACTTTCTACTTGGGCTGAACGCGGTGGCGGAAGCGTGCCGTGGCCCGGGGAAGGCTTCCCCCCGGTTGGCCTTCGCCGGCGCCCCCCTCTTTTTTGAATTGCCGAGTGTAGGTGCCTCCAGTACAGGCGGCTGCATGGACTCAGCGACATGTGCTCCCGGTTAAAATTGCAGATGTGCTGTCGTTCGCTACATGGCATGTGCCGGACACAGCTGCCAGTAAGCAGTACCCTGCTGTTGTGTTCGCTTGGCTCAGGTGACGACATACGTCGTTGACCTCATAGATCGGGCGCCCCATGGTGCCTGACAACCACACTGGGCCATGGCCGTCACCCTGGATCAAGCGCGGTACGCCATGGGCGGTGCGGGCACTGATGCGCACGTGCCTATGGCCCTCCCGGTTGCCTCCCTGTGCAACGCAGTCGCTGGCTCCGAGCATGTCCACCTGCAAATGCATGCTGGCTACCTGCTTGTGCAGGTTTTACCGGGCTTCACGGGCGTACAAGCAACGGAGGACTTCCCGGTTTCCTGGCGCCTAGTGCTTCGAGGTGCTCCACAGCATGAGAAGGGCCAGCCTTTCTCTATGGTGGGCTACCTTGCCATCCTCTCTGAGACTTTTGAGTTCATGGCAATTCACTCTGACTTGTTTGTAGTGATCTGCTCACGCGATCTTGTCACGGGGCGCCAATTGCTGGACAACCTGGCAGGGCGTTTTGGACCACGCCTCCAGGTGCGGCGACGTGCGCAGATTACGGACCCGGTACGGGCAACTCCCTCGGCGTATGGCTTCCAAGAGCTGCCCACCTTCTCTGACCTGCAACCGTATGCACAAGTACCGGCGGGACTGCCGGAGTACACGCCCCGGGTGCCTGTGAACCTGGGCAAGCTGGCACGATATGTGGTGTGGCTCTGCACTGACCCCTGCGTAGTGCAGTGCCACACATTGTGGCTCTTCACCGACACTGACGCCCTAGAGGGGTATGACCACACACGGCACACCCTTCCGCATATCCTCAACCGGAGCTGCTGGATCGGACGGCATGATGAACGCCATGCCAGCATCTACTTTCCCCTCAGCGGTGAGGTAGGCTTGGACAAGGCAGTGGTGTGGTGGGGGAAGGTCTATGCACTATGGGTCGTGCGGGCCCTTCTTCCGGGCAAGCACATTATTCTGTCGGATCATGATGCTGCGCCGACGGCACTGTTTGAGGTCGCTGACCTGCAGGACCTTTGCTTGGACTCGCAAGACCTGCAAGCCCCAGAGGCGGATGGCATGCTGGCCCCGGACGACTCGCTGTGGGGCTTCGCGCCCATGGTGCCGGCATTGGGCGGGGTTACCTGCCACCGCTCACGCGAAGGGGTCGGAGTCATTTTTGTCACGGAGCCATCCACTGATGCCCAGGGCGGCTTCTCTGTCTTTGCTCGCGAGCCAGGCCGGCTTCATACGGAAGTCGGCCTCACGCCCTGCCACCTGCGCGGCAATGTCTCATGGGCTGCCTTCGTCACTGCGTGTGAGGCTGCTGGGGCTCTGGATCCGAGCCTCTCCTGTCGGCTCACCCGGCAGTTTGGCTTTTCAGACGATGCCCTCTGCGACTGGGCTGCTGAGGTGGTCCCCCTCTTGCTCTCCCAGCTCGCGCATCTGGTCACTCTGCCTCGAGCCCGGCCGCATGAGCGTCGTACGGCGGAGCTCCTTGCGAGCATACCTCTGCTGGGGGCGCGTGCTCGGCATAGTGGTGATGTCGTTACTGCTTGGGTCTACTTAGGTGCCGTCCTTCAGGTACCCTACTGGCGCCCGGGAGCGGAAGGGAGCTTTGATGCGAGCGTCAAAACGCCGAATCCCAGTGAGGATCTCCGGCAGGTCATCGAGCCGCACGAGGAAGCCCTGCGGTGGGCCCGTGGAGCCCACGAACACTCTTTGCGCTCAGCTCCAACGAATGCAGGGTGTGTAGTCTGCCTGGACCCTGCCTGCTCATGGCCAAAACCCTTCCCCCTACCCCCGAGTGCATTGGACCGGCCTTTGTTCATGGCTACGGTGCCAACGGTAAAACCCCGCTTGCTCAGCTGGACCGGCTCCGATCTCTGGCGGAGGCTCTATGGGGTTGGCGGGGCACACCCCCGTGGTGGGCGGTCTCCGGCAGCGCCGGGCTTTCGAGTTGTGGCGCCCGAGCGCTTTCCGGGCTTGGGGGCCCGCCGGGTCCTCCCCTACCGCCGACAGCGGCCATGCTTCACTTACCACATGCGCACCTGGGCACGATGGCGGCTCTGGGCACTCACGCCAGAGGTGGACCTGTGCCAGTTGGAAGAGGCACTGGAGAGAAAATGATGACCCTCCAGGTTAGCGATCAGGAGCTTGCCAACCGACTCGGCCGGGCAGTCGGAGGTTTTGACTTGGCCGATGATGCCCGGCCAGCCGATGCTGGTCAGCTTGTGCCTGCCACGCGCATTGAGTGTTCTGGTGCCAGCACCTTTACCTCTCCTGCACGCAATGACTCATGGCAAGTCATCTGCTCCACCCAGTGCTACGGCCCGACCGGGTGTCTTACAGAGACCTACGACAAGCTACAGGCCACGGCCCCAGCGAGGCTCAGCTCGTCTGGCCGTTACACCAGCATACTCCTTTCTCCCTTGCCAGTCATTCAGTTAGCGCATGCCATGCTTGGGGTCCGCTATGTCGCTATACTGGGCCGGAGGCACGGGTCACCAGTCTGCTGATGCAGAATGCGAAGCGTAGCTCCCACTTGCAGGAAAACCGCACTCTGCCTGTGTGGCCGCGCTCTGTATTGCCTTCGTGACCTTTCCACCGGCTTGTCTTGAAATACGGGGTTTTTCCGCAGGCAGCTACACTGCAGCGCTGGTCGCAGTGCTCCTCCACAAATTGTGGGGCTCCGGCATGATCCCCCGGGGCGACCAGGGTGCATCACCCGGCCCAGCGAATGCTGATCTCTCCCCACGGGTTTCTGTTGCCATCGGGGCTGTTGGCATGCCGGATTGGCTTTTTGCTGCCCTCTTGGGGGTGCCGTGCCGATTGCGCATCATTCATGCCCACGAGGACTTCTTGTGCCCATGGCACCCGACCGACTCGGTCCGTGCTATGATACAGGCTGCGCCGAGTGTGCAGGCGGGCGGCCTGCATTGGCTGACCAATGTGCCCGATGAGCTGTTCGGGCCACAGTGCCATGGCTACTCGCACTTGCTCCTGAGGCAAGTGTCTGCTTTGCCGCCTCTGGTCGATGTCACCGCTGCCCGCGCCTATCTGCCTATGAGGGACCTGGGCAAGGAACTTGAGTGGGCCTTTCAATCCCTTCATTTTTACCGCAGTCGCGGCCTGATCGAGGGGGACTTGGGACAGGTCATGACTGCGCTCTTCCCCCATCGTGTTACAGAAGAAGTGCTCAAGCCATTGAGTGCCCTCCGTTTCCTGCCGTCGGAGCTTTCCACTGCTCTGGGCTCGGTCACGCCCAACTCAGTTGCACAATGCGTAGGGGCCCTGCGGGAGTGGATCCTCACGAACGCCAGGCTCCGATGCTACGCGGAGGATAAGACTGTTTCCCTCCCTTTACCGGTCCCAGTACAGCAGGCCCTCCGTGAGCTATCTATCGAACGGGTCGTGGACTTCCTGCACTTTCACGTCTACAGCCAGGGCGCGGCACTTGAGGACACCGGGCAGGAACACCGTCGGATGTCCCATCGTGACACCAAGCGCACCTACTCGCCGGCCCTCAAGGTCACTGTCCGTGTCGTAGACTACCTTAGCTTTGGCACATACGTGCTTGGCTTGTCATGTCCGGATCCCCCGGCGGCACCTGATGACACTGGCTGGTTCTCACATCGCCAAAGTGCCAACCGCCCACCTTCCGAGGGGTGCCTTTTGGAATTGGAGTTCAATAGGGCACCTCTTGCTGCAGTTTTCGTGGCTTCGGTCGTGCCGGACCGTGTGTCGGGCAGGTCCCGCACTCACAAGCAGGCACAACGCCGGCGAAATAGGCTGAATCCCATCAGTGCCCTCTTGCTGGTCAGCCAGTGGCCCGACTTCTTGGGCGCGGTGCCGCATGCACGAAGCGTGACGCATTGGGATCTTTCCTTGCGTAGTCTTTCCTGTATCAAGGTGGGAGGCGCACTCGATGTCTTCTTGCAAGTGCTGAAAATGCCCGTTGCCCGGGTACCCCTTGCCATTGGCATGCCTATACGGGCAAGTCCGCCGCCCAACTTTGCTATGGAAGCGCACCTGGTTCTCACCTTCTTGCAGGCAGTGGAAGCTGCGGCCAGGGCCCCACAGTTCCCGCCCTCGCCGGACATGACGGACGCCGACTACGTCTCCCTCAGGCAGCGCCTTCGCTCTCTTCAGGGGTTGCCGCAACGCGCCAACCCGCGAGAGGCTTTTAACCACGATTGGCGGCTTCCTCCGGCTCTGATCCCACCCGAGATGCATGCCCTGGCGGCTCTCATGGGGGAGTCATTCTGCCGGCACATTGCTGACCTCCTCGCGAGTCGTGATGGCCTCCTCCTCGGCCATATTGCTGCCATTCTTGCTGCTCGGGCCACCAAGCGCAGCTCTCTCGGTATTCTGGGCTGTGCTGGATCCTCCAAAACCTTTTCGCTCTGGTGCGCACTAGTCTGTATGGATGCTGTGTTGGAGCAAACGGTGTTTTGGACGGCACAGCAGCACTCTGCGCTCATTGCTGTTGTCCGTATTGCCTCCAATCTACTGGCAGACGCCCCGGCGTGGCTTCGGCCTCTTGTCGTGGTGAGGCGGGTCTCTGGCGATGCTGAGATGATCGATCCGAATCATGATCACGTCCCATTCACGGAGGCTGCGGAACATCTGGCGGCAAGCCTAGGGGAGATCAGGACAGCACAGCCGGCACAGCGCGGGCGAGGGGCACGCCTCGCCTCCCCCTCTGTCAAAAGCACGCACATGCTCTTGCTTACGCAAGGGTCGGCCGCACTTCAGCTACGATATACCTCGTGGAGTGAAGTGAAGACTTTCTTAGAAAGCGCCCAAGTCATTGTTATTGACGAGGGCCAGCAAGAAGGACAGCCTTCATCGGCCGCTATCATCGCCAATGCCGCGACCCAACTCGTCATTAGAACTGGGGACCCGAGGCAGCCTTCTGGCGGGGGAAAAGGGGATGTGCAGCTAAATACGTTAGCTCGCCTAAATGCCAAGCCTGTTGGTATACGTGGTCTTGCCCAGCTAGCCCCTCAGCCCTTTCCCCCAGGCAGGCTCGCCGAAGCCCTACGAGGGCTGGTGCAGTCCACTCAGGAAGGGCCGCCTCACACAGTCCAGTACACCAGCCTCGGGCATCGACAGAATGGGCATCAGGGTGAGGAACCCCCTCAGGGCGCCACCTTAACCGTGATTAGTTCGGTTTCTGAGTGCCTCTTCAATGTCAGGGGTCCGGTTACAGTGGGATTGGAAGAGGATCTCCGCCCTTTGCGCAGTTGCCGGGTAACACGACAAGGTCAGAGCTACCTCGTCCCCTATTCTGCAATCACTCATGTGGGTGACCGAGCCTGCACCCGCCCCGGCCGGCTCACACCGGCTGCGATTGCCGTCGACCTGCTCCCTCAATCCCAGTCACGCAGTGAAGCCCTTCTTTGCTACCTCAATCGTTTGTCAGCGGTTGGCGCAATACTTGCGTCGGCCCAAACAGCGCTTCAGGCTGAAGGACTCGAGAGGATCGACGGAGTATGCCTGAATTTGGCGCTGGTGGCTTCAACCCGGCTCCTTGCGGATCTGTATCTGCTCATCACGGCCGTTCGTTACCCGCAGTCTATTGTCATCCGCCCACCCTTGGCGCATTCACCGTGCCCGGTGGAAATCGGTGAACTTGCTGCGGACACAGCCGCCAGGCGTCAGCAGCGCATTGCGGCCGACGGCTCTCACCAGCCAGGCGTGTACTTTGTCAGGAGACCGCGTCGTGCCTCTGCTTCCCATCAAGATGATCTGGTGGAGTGGTTCTGCGTCCTCTTGGTGTTTGCCTACAATGTTTGTGGCCACCGCTTTGCTGTTCAAGCGGGCAAGAAGATTACTGTAGTCACACCGACTACCCGTGTCTTCGACTCCTTGAAGCACGGTTTGGGATTGAGCAACCCGCGGCCGGCGAACGCTGACACGGGTGCTGCCCATAGGGTGGTGCCGGAGGGCACCACCTTCGGAGCCTTTATTGCAGAACAATTGCCGCGCCTCCCTCCACCTGGCCAGCTATCCACGACGGAGGATGCAGCTACCCTCTTCCGCTTCTTGTATCATCATCATAATGAGCTGGGGGCCTTCGTGGACCTGTTCACAACCACAGTGTGTGCTGGTACCACGGGCGCGGTTGACATCTGCCTCGTTGACAAGGCTGGACGGTTCACCATGGCGGGGGAGGACGCCCGTCAGCGCCTCACCGCCGGCAGCACCAGGCCGACGGGGCCGCTGATTATCGCCTCTCCCTCGCATTGGTGGGGCATTATTGCAGCTTTGGAGCTGCATGCTACACTCCACCACACTCTGATCGACTGGGAATCTCTCTACTCGACCTACGGCTTGGCACAGCTGGGAGTGCGGAGCCCGCCCCGGGAGGATGGCGATACAGCACGGGAGTTCTATGATCGTTGGTCGGTCAACAGCATACCTCCGCTTTGCGAGGCTTGTGCAGTTGCGGCGCATTTTGGGACAGTCGACCAGCCGATCCAACTTTTATTGCGGGGAATGGATTTCGAGCACAGCGGGCCCACAGGACGCCTGATTGCAGTCCGCCCCTTCTTCCCGGTCATCGATACTGAGGACCCCATCTTTGGGATGCTGGAGTTCACTCAACCGCTGCCGCGATTCAGCCTGTACGCCCTGCGCGCTCACAAGGGCAGTGGCGAGGCTCCCAAATGGGTCTACAGTGCGTTTCGGTCCACCCATCACCGCTCCTTGCTCGGGACACATGTAAACATCAGTGAGGATGCTACCTACTGTCGAGGCGGCAGCGACAAGGGGGAGTTATCAATTGCCGCCATCCCGGGTGCCTTCTATCTGTATGGGATCGCCTCGGATCTCATTAATCGGACTGTGTTGGGTCGGTTGCAGCGCTTCATGTCTGATTTCCTGCGGAAGACGGGAGCACCTGCCGCCTTGTTGCCTTCCGTCTCCTCTACAGGCCTGGCCCGAGCCCTCTACGACCCTACGGGCTGTGCACGATCGGACCCCAAGAGTGGTACTTTGATCAAGGAGGACCCCACTCTAACCGCGGAGCTACGGAGTCAGAGCTGTGCCGTCTCCACCCCCAAGGCCCCCCAGGAGCCGTGGGCGGAGCGTGTTGAGTCCCTGCTAAGGGCCGTTGCAACTCCACTGACACGCCTTGTCCCCAATGTACCAGCCATTGCCACCGTATGTGTTCCGCCGGAGGAGGAGGATGACTTTGACGAGCAGCACTCCATTTTGCATGCTTACCAAGCCCGAGGACGTAGTCTGGCTGAGGTTGAAGGCCCTGGGGCCGGTTCCTGTGTTTACTCAGGGTTGTTTCGGCAGTTCTTACCCCGCTGCCCCGCTTGGGTTCAAGCATACACCACGCAACAGCAGCTTGCTTTCTAAAACTTTTAGCTTTTGCTGTTCACTTTCCAGCTTTGCTTCATGCTTAGGCTTTTAGCTGTCAGGACTACTTTTCAGCAGCTTTAAGTGCAATAGCTTCAGCCTCTGCTTTGCATGGAAGACGCGCCTGCGCCCTATAGCCCGCAACTCCGTGCAGTCCTGCAAGATCTTAACAGGGAAGTGCGGCAATTCGACATCCGCTTGGTCGAAGCCAACCTGACCGACGACGTCAGGGCCCTCTGTGACAGGCTGTACGATTTGGAGGCCGAATCAGCGGCCCAGCGGACGGAGATCGCCCGCTTGCACACTCGTCTGCGTCGCTTAGAGGACGAGCTAGGGCAAGGGCGTGGCTGGTTGGTTCTTCTCGCTGACAGGACCACCGCTTTGGAGGAAGCCACTCAGAAGCTTGCCATCAAGGTCAGGTCGCTCGCGACCCTGCTTCGAGAGACGCTTTCGGAGACAGTGGCAAGACTTAGGATCTGGTTTTGACCATGGACGTTTCGGAAGCTTTTGTTGGTGATGCGCCAGCTTTGCCTTCTAGCAGGGTGGCTACGGATATACTCTTGGCTGACTCCTCACCATTCTGCTCTGCTGATGAAGCTTTGGAGCTTAGGGCGTCCTTTCGCAACCACTTTGCTGATTTTGCAGATCCAACAGACCCTAATCCACAGCCTCCAGCTCCAGCACCCACTTTTGAGGTTGCTGACTCAGATGCAGAGGAAGCTTTGAAACCCAGGAGTAAGCTTCGACGCCGCTGGCTTCACCAAGCACATTGTGCCCCGGTGACTCCTCCCCTACCTATGGAAAACAGCCCAGGTGCATCCAGCGGTGATCAATCCTGGCAGCTTATAGAGCAGAACCAGCCGGTGCCCGAGAATGCATCCTTTCATGGGTCGCCTTCAGCAACTTCGACATATCTGCTTATGCCATTGCAATCCACCCCTCCTAGACCCAGCTTGCCTGCTACTCCGAAGGCACCCACTTGGCGGGCTCCCAGGGTGTGCTTGCGATACAGTTCCCCTTTTCAGGTGGGGCACAACGGGCGCCAGCCTACAGTTGCTCGGCTCCGCCCCTGCGCTCCCTTCCCCACTCCGCGGCAAGCCCCTAAAGCCGTGCCTGTGCAGCAGTCTACATCCCAGATCTTCCCGACGGCGAAGGCACTGCCGCACTTTCAGGACGCTTCGGCTTACGCGGTCTACCCCATGCAGCAGCCTTCTCCTGTTCAGGTATCGCTTTCCCTGGCAACGCCGAGACCAGTTCAGCCCTCAACAACAGCTTTGCGAGCACCTTCAGAGTTACACCCGCCTGCCTTTCGTGAGCCAATCGCCGGCTTGGTCACCAGCAAGGATAATCATCAGGCGTGCGATGAACGCAACAAGGTACTTTTCGACCAGCTTTGTGCATCGCATGGTGCCTACAGCGAGGTGCTGCAACAGCTTTCAGGGAGTCGCGAGGGAGCAGTGATCAAGTCTCGGCTTCTCAGCAAGGTGAGTGACACCACGGCGGCCCGCTACCTTCGCTCAGTCCAGCTTTTCTTTTGTGCCTTTGAGGAGCTGGGTGGCAACATGGAGTCCATCGACCAAGGTCTCTTCCTTGATGCTTTCTTCGCTTTATCTCGAGGCTCCGAAACAGGCCCCCTTTCCAACAGCATCAATGTGCTCAAGGCGCTGCGCTGGTACAAGAAGCTTCTTTCACTTGCATGCCTCCCAGACCTGTACGGCACAGCTTTCAGTCTCCTCTCCAATCCGTCTGGCCAGGAGAAACGAGAGAGCATACCACTGCCGCTTTCTTTTGTGGCCTTCCTTGAGCGCACCCTGCTTTCAGGCACAGCCAGCTTGATGGACACCATCTGGGCGGGGTCGTTCTTGGTGGCAATCGGTGCGAGCCTCCGCTTCGCGGACGCCCAGCATGTCCGCTGGAGCTCACTTTGTGTGAGCCATTTCACTTTACGGGGAATATGCTACAGAACCAAGACCACCAAAGGCGGATGCCCCTTTGGTCTTCTCAGCTTCGGCCCCTTTTCGTCCTCTGAGGAATGGGGGCTGACTTGGCTCCCCCGCTGGTTGGGAGCATTGGACAAGGTTTGGTCCGACCTCCGCTCCCGCTTTGGGGCCCAGCCGGAACCAGATTGCATGTTTTTCCTCTTAAGTGATGCAGGCTTTGCTCCGGCCACTTATTCACAGGCCCTTCAGAAGTTGCGCCACTGGCTGACGCTTTCAGGGATAGAGCAGCATCAAGCTTCTCAATATACGCTTCACAGTTTGAAGACGACCTTCCTTTCGTGGATGTCTCAGCTTTCTATCCCACTGGCGTCCCGCTTTCTCCAGGGACATCATAAAACCCCTGGCTCTGCCCAGCTTTACTCACGGGACGACGTATGGCCAGCCCTGAGAGCGCAGCTTCTTTTGTGGCGGTCGATCCACTCCGGCTTCCGTCCTGCCAGGCCGCAACACCGAGGGGGACAATCACCGCTTGCCGAGCCCCCCTTCGAGACGGCGGGGTTCCAATGGGACGCCTTCATCCCGGAACTTACATGTTTCTCGCTTGGCAGTGATTTCCAATCATTCCTTGCCCTGGAACAACAGGACGGCGAACTCCGCGAAGCCCGAGAGTCATGCTCAACGATTACACGGTCAGGCCCCAAACTTCCCTCTTGTGTTCGCGCCCGGGCGCAGGTCGACCACTTCGAGGACTCAGATGCCGATGATGCAGGCCCGGCCCGCCCTTCAGCGATGGTCGCATCCACTTTGGAGGTCGAACCCACATGGCGAGATGAAGCGAGCGAGGGGCTTAGTGTGTCACATGAGGAGCAGCCGCTTGAAGCTCCATCTTTTCAAACTTCCCGCACAAACTGCAGGGAGGTGCGGTATCTGCTAGGAGCATCCGGAGTGGCACACCTCAGCGTTTCCCACCCCGGCTCCCGCATGAGACCTGCTTGGCGTGCAAGGATGCCCAATGCCAGGTTCGATGTCACCCCGCTTGTGGATGCATCTCAGAATTTTCCGCTTTTGTGCATTTTCCGCCTGAATCTCGCTTATGTAAGCGGCGGGCATGCATCATAGCATCTTTGGAGGTAGCTTGAGCATCTCCCGAGAAATACAGCGATACATCTTGCACTTCTGGGTCATGACTTTGTGCTACAGCCTGTTTTTCGCGCTTGTGACATGTCATTCCATAAGCTCTTGCTCGAGATCAGCTTATGAAACATAATCCCGCTTTACTTCCAGCGTGGGTCATGGCCAAGTTGTCCCCCGACTACGTGTTCAGCCTCCTCAAAAGCATGAACGAGGCTGAGAGGGCCCACTTTTTGAAGCGAATGGAAGGAGACCCGCTTCTTCCTTCCACAACGCCGGCACCCGCTTTGGCAGCAGCACCTTCGGGGCAGCCTGCTTCGAGCACCGTGATCGACCCCATCGGGGACTCTATCGCTGCCGAAGATTACGGGACACCGGCCGCTTTTACATCTTCTCCCTCGCCTGCTGCACCCACTTTGGACACACCAGCGGAGCCTAAAGCAGCCACCGGTGGCGAGAGCGCCCCCAAGGGAGCCACTTCAGCTGCTCAGGGAGAAGAGGCCAACGCCGAGGCCACAGGTGACGGGGTCACGAACGCCAAGCGCTGGCAACGTGAACCCGAGGTCAAGGAACCGCCGCCGCGACCTCCTTCGTCGCCCGCTTTGGCGTCGACCACCCCAAAGGCCGGGGTACCGCTGCTGAAGTCGAAGAGCATGGCTACGCCCGCTCCACCCGCTTCGGTGGCCACTACACCCCCGGCGGCTACGCCCAGCGCCCCTCCCGCTTCCAAGGCCCCGCCACCGCCGCTTGTGGAGGAGGGCACCACGGGCGGAAGCTCGGGAAACACAGGGCAACAGCCGCCCGCTTCAACACCACAGCGCGAGATAGCCCCGCTTCTCGCTAGTGACGCCCCAGCCTCCCGCTTGGGACACACTATCTATGATAGCGAAGGCCGGGCCACTTTGCAGCTGGTTCAATTGTGGGCATGCCGCCGCCAGTGTTCCCAATGCGCTCAGGGACACTGTCAGGCGACATTCAGCGACAGATCCAACAGCTTCCACGTGTTCGAACCACTTATGCAGAGACTGCAAACGCGCTCGTGGGCGTGAGCGCCAGGAGGCCACTTCGCAGTGGAACCACGGCCAAGATGAGTGGGGCCAGAGCCAGACCGCTTGGGGGGACTCGCCCGCTTGGAGCTCCTGGAACTGGTCTGGACGGGCATGGCAGCATCAGTGAAATCCACGCTGCCCCCCACTTTTCAAGCTTCGGCACTGAATCGCCCACTTTTGGGTCGACCCAATTTGTACACGGGCGACCCCGCTGGGCTTGTGAGCCCGCTGGAGCTCGGCTTTCGTAAGCCAGTCATCTCGAGCACCGCTTCCCGCTTGGAAAATAGGCGGCAAGCTCTGACAATTGCATCGAAGTGTGCCTCCGCTTTTGATTCGCTCAGAAACATGACATTACTTGTCTCCCCCGCTTGGGTCAAGCACAGCTCTCTCCCGCTCGGGGGCCTCTCTCGCTGCCTCGCGACAGGCCACAGGTACACATTTGAAGCTTGTAACTTTTGTTGTGTGCCTCGCAGGACGATCATCTCCGAGGCCCACGCCTGAGAGTTCTTCACATCCCGCTTTACATCAGCCATTCATCCCGCTCAGGTCTCTTCGACATGTCCGACTTCTCGCAGTTCGTGTCGGACTGCAACGTACCTCCTGCGGTGGCCTCTCTGCTTTCGGAGTTTGACACCGCTTTGTACGCACGTGCTTGCACAACTTCTTCCGAGCTAGAGGAATTGATCACCCACTTTATGACCGAAGCCGCGGTGACAGAAGCAGCGGAACGCTTTATCACTAAAGCGTCGTTACGCCTGCTTTTCTCCAAATGCCGGCAGTCGGAGGGCATGGCATCCTTAGAAGCCACGCCCAGTTCTGCTCTCCCGCTTGGAGAAGCGCCTTCAACAGCTGTGCCAACCGCTCCGGCCGCAGTCCCGCTTTCCAGCTCATGGCAGGAGGCTTGGCCTGCAAAACTCAGCGGCGAACGCACTGCAGCGCTTAGGAAAAGGTTCGAGGAGGATTACCCCACTGAACTCCTCGATGCCGAGAGCTTTCCGAGCGCCCGCTTGTTGGCCCTTACCAATAAGATGCTTTCAGAAAAGGAAGTGCGATGGATTCCCTGGAAGTACCGCTTAAGTGCAAGGGCGCAAGAAGACAGCCTGCTTATCAGGCCCAAGAAACAGGCCCGCTTTGACATCGCAGAGTTCTTCTTCGACGAGGCTCCAACCCGGGATATCCATGAAGGCCCCGCCTCCTTCAGCTTCGTGACACAGCTTCTCTCACTTGCTGCGAATGCGATCGCTTTATGCCAGGGGGCACACCTAGGCTCCCTGAAACTCTACAACAAAAAGTTCACCCGCATTTGCTTCACCAAATACGAGGCCTCCGCCAACCTACGGGGCCCCACTACGATGGAAGCCCAGGCAGCTGATCGCCGATGTTGGGAAATCATCGCCGACTTAGTCAATGTGCATCATTGGAAGCTAGATGATGCGCTTCACGAAGTGGCGGAGGTGCGCTCTGATTTGCACAGCTTACTTGCGCCCAGGCCATTCGTACCCAAACCCAAGCACGACCCGGACAACAGCTGGAAGGCCGGCTCCAAAGGCAACGGTCGTGGAGGCAAAGGCGGGGGCCGTGGCGGCAAAGGCCGCGATGGCAAAGGCGAGAAGGGAGAGCGCTTCGAGCGAGGCGGCAAAGGTGGCAAAGGCAAGGACAACAAGCAGGCGACGCCTCCCGGAAAATGGCTTTCAACCATCTTCATGGATGGCAAGCGCCAGACTCTTTGCATGCGCTACCAGAGCGGTCAGTGCAAGGACCCAGCCACGCGCCGCTATGTGCACAGATGCGCAGTGCCCAAGAATGACGGCACCGCTTGCGGGGGTAATCACCCAGCTTCTCAGCATGTGGCTACCCCGCACTAGGAAACCCACTTCAGCGACCAGCGGGACATCGCTGAGGAGGTCACAGTTGTCCCGCTTTCAGTGCCTGCTCAACCTTCAGGTTCAGCAGGGGCAACCTCGGCACTGCCCAAGGCTGGTGCCCCAGTATCCAGTGCATCTTTGGCAATCAGTGAAGGCTCCCTCGACTTCGCTACCTGCTTGGAGCTTTTAGCGCAGTACTTTTCCATTCCCTTCATTGATGCCGCAGGCCCCACCGACAATGCCATTGACGCTTCCGGAGCATATTTCAACCTGGGAGCTTTCTCCTTTGATAACGGCACCAGGTCGGGGATATTTCAGCGCACTGAACAATTTTCCGATGTACTTCGTTTCTTGAACGCTTTCATGCAGCTTCAGTTCCCGGGTGCCTCTTGGAGCTCCTTGTGCGTGAGTCACAACGTTCGTACTCGCTTACACACGGATGCTGGCAACGCTTCAGGAACACTCAATCACACAGTTTCACTCGGCAATTTCAGCGGAGGTGAGATCTGGATTAGCCCAGCTTTGGACCCTTCTGCTGCCAACATCCCGGCCCCATCCACAGAGCGGAAGATGCAAGCAAAGGTGAATTGCGCGACACCTGGCATTCACCGCTTTCCTTTAGCTGTGAATCCCTCCATTGTACGATGCCAATCCAAGGAGACAGGTGGGTATTGACTGCCTACACTTGCAGGAACCTGCACAGCTTCGACATGAAGTCGCTGGCACATTTAAGGTCACTGGGGTTCCCATTGCCTCCAGTACCTACAACACTTCCTCAGGCTGTACCCTCTGCACCGAAGGACAACACGCACGTCGAGATGCAGAGCAGTCGTACTCCGGCAAGCCGAAAAGGAGAGAAGTGCGAGTGAAGCCACTGTCGACTTTTGCTTCCGCTTTGTAGCTTCGCAGTAGCCTCGTAGCCTTTTGGTGTTGCGTGGTGTAGAACTGTCCTGAACACTACGGCGCTCCAACACTTGCTCCCTGCTTCTGCGGACTGCCTCTCCCTCCTCTCTCTTCCACTTGCAATACCAGCCTGTGAAGTCAAAGTCAGTCCGCAGCAGTTCGGCGCACGGGTCGTGGACTTCGCTGACCGCGCGCTGATGCTCCGACGCTGCTCTGATAACGAAGCCTTTCGGGTCTGCCTTACGCCGGTTTTGGCGGTCTCGATTGCGCTTGCCCAATTCTGCGATCCCGTCCTTCTTCTTCCGGAAGGACGGGTCTTTGACCTCTCATGGTATGAGCTTGCTCGGCCGGAAATATGGTGGTGGCTTCTTCTTGATGAACTTGCCGGGCTCAAGAAGTCCCTGCCAGGGGCCCTTGCCGGACAGAAGTCCCCCGTTCGGGACGGGAGCCTTATCCAAATGTCGCTGGCACCTAAGAATTTCGAGTATGCCAACCCGAGTCGGCGCAATGCGAACTCTTCCACCAAGAGGTCGACGGGGGAAGAGCGCACCAGTATCGACCCTAACCAAGGCACTCCTCTGCTCCACTGCGGGGTGCTGTTGCCATTGCAGCTGATGTTGTACCTCGCTCGTGCGCTGGCTGATGGGAATGCGTCTGACTCCTTTTTGCAGATCATGGGCGTACGGACTGGAACTTTCCTGGAGATTCGCGTCAAATGCGAAATTCCTGCTTCGGTTGTGGGCCAGCCTCAGGTCGCCATTGCTGGCCGCCTAATGGAGTGCTTTCGAAGCGGGGTACTGCCGGCAAGGCGAGGCGAGTTTGACCCGCAGCTCTTTTCTTACCCGGGCAAGTACAAGGGCACCTTTCGACTGATGCTCCCGCTGGGTGACGCTGCCCTGGGACTGCAAGCACAGCCATCGCTCCCAATACAGGCTGCGGGGCTTCTACATGGTGCCTTGATGCGCCTCAGGGCAGCTGCAACAACCGATGGTTGGAATTTGCAGGAGGTTGTGGCCTACTGGCTACGTGGGCCCCAGCGGAAAGACTTCTATCTCTCTGAGCGGCTCTGGCGACACGCCCATTACGAGCTACGGGGCTTCAAAGCGCTGGTGCTTCTTCGCGACTTAGTGGCGCAGGAGTCCTCTCAGGATCCGAACTCTCCGCATCACAACGCTCAGATTTGTTTAGGGGGACCTTGGGAGCAGGTCAAGTGGAGAGAGGCTGCCCAGAAGTTCGTGGATGCCGGTGGGCTTGCCGGCGGCCTGTCTTCCCCGTTCATTTCCACGGAACTAATGCCTCATCTTCATACGCCGGACATCGATCCGACGAACTTCACCGTTAAGAGACTATGGCAGCTCTATGGAGAGCGCAATTTCCAAATGCTCTACCTCCTCCGGGCGAGCCACTTCCCTCCAGGCGGACGGGCGCTACAACGCAAGCTTGATGAATGGCCATCTGAAATGGCCAGCACGGCTACCCAGTGACCGACGTGTTTTGGCGTCCACGCCGCCGCGGCCCCGTGCGGCGTGTTGTCCGTCATCGCCGCGCAGTCCCGCTTGGAGGGGGAGGATGACAACATACGTTGCCGGTCCGAGCCCATGTTTGCTCCTTGGTCTTACGGTTTGCATCTCGGCCGCAAGGCAACAACGCAGAAGGGCTCGGCTTTGCCCTGTCAATGGTTCAACTTCCGCGCCATGTGGACCTTTGCTGCAGGGGAGGACCGACAACATGGTCGTGTTGGATTTGCGGCCGTGTGCACGATCGGGAGGCAACAAAACCGCGGGGTTGTCCGTTGTCCGACGGGACGAGAACGGCTGCCGGAGCCTTGTCTTGGGCTCCACCGCTGGTTTTGGGCAATGTGTGGCGACGGCTGCATGTTGCTGCTGAACGGTCGCTGAGGCACCGTAGCTTGCCGAACGGTTACCCCATGCAAAGCCTGGGCACTGCGGCTTCGCGTAGGTAGCTCTCATGTACGTTTCACCGCTGTTTTTGTTTGTTGGTTCGGTTTGATTTGTTCGTAGGGACCGAGTGCTGCAGCCGCAGCCGACGAGGCCCGAACAAGCCAAAAAAAAGTACTAGCTCCTCAATCTGCTGCCCGACACCGCCATGGTTGAGAGAGCTGACGAAAATTCCACAATGATTGGACTCTTGGCCACCTAGTCCCCCTCGAGCGGACCCAGTGACCCTCGTTTTCAACCGTCGACATACGTCGTGGAGTCGTTGGAAGTGCCCTTCTCAATCCGTAGTCCTCGCGCTGCGGACATGTCGCAGGCTGCGCAAGTGGATTTTCCTGGACTTTTGGACTTCTGGACTTTGGTGTGCACGATCGCTTGGAAACGAAATTACAGGGATTGTCCGTTGTCGGGCGCGACAAGAACGGCGGTCGATCTTCCTTGACTCTTTGACTTGGAGGGATCACCTGTTGCTTCGGGCAGGGCCTCCTGCGGTTTCCTCGCGGTCGCTGAGCCGGGCTTGTAGTGTAGTTTAAACTGAACAGTTACTCGCCGACCAAGTCTGCGCGCTGCAGCTATCAGGACTCTGTTTCACCGCTGTTTTTCTTGTTTGGTTGGTTGTTCGTTTGTAGGGACTGAGTGCTGCTGACGCAGTCGACGAAGCCCGCCCACGCAAAAAAAAAGAAAGCCATAGGCAAATGCATTGTTTCCAGCCCGGAAAAACGCATTTGGCTTGTCACGGATGCTTATGCAATTGTGGTCAGTCTCCATGCACCAATCTACTTTCGATTGTTGGCTTTGGTTTCGTGGTCTTGGGTTGTCATGAGCCATAAATAAGCAATTCCATCAGTCAGGAGAACGCGCGAATGCATTTTCCCAGGCCTGAATAATGCATTTGGTGGTGCTGCAAGCATTCTTCTGCCGTGCTTTCAGCTGGCTCCCTTGGTATTTACAGTAGACAACCACTCGAAAACTAGCACAAAACCCATGGGTTTTCTGGTATTTGCAACAGAAAACAGTTGAAAGTAGCAGAAAACCTGTTGTTTTTTATGGTTTTTTGGTGTTTACTATTCGAAACTGCTCTCAGCCGGCTCCCTTGTTATTTACAGTAGAAAGCCATTGAAAAAAATCTTTGCTGTGGGCTTGTTGGAAACGGCCAAAATGCTCGTTTGATTTTCGAAAATGCTATTGTGGTTCTATGGCTTTCTTTAATCAAAAGCGCATAGAGGCATAGCGCCTGAGATTCCGCGAAACCGACAGAGCCCAACTTATCCGTCGGTGGAAAGCCACAGGCAAATTCATTTTTCCAGCCCTGAAAATCGCATCTGGCTTGTCACGGATGCTTATGCAATTGTGGCCCCAACCTATTTGCGATGTTTGGCTGCTTTGGTTTCGTGGTCTTGGGTTGTCATGAACCATGTCAGGAAAACACGCGAATGCATTTTCCCAAGCCTGAATAATGCATTTGGTGGTGCTGCAAGCATTCTTCTGCCGTGCTCTCAGCCGGCTCCTTTGTCATTTACAGTGGAAAACCATGGAAAACTAGCACAAAACCCATGGTTTTTTGTATTTGCAACAGAAAACAATTGAAAGTAGAAGAAAACCTATTGGGTTTTTGGTGTTTACAATTGAAAACCATTGAAAGTAGCAAAAAACCTATGTGTTTTAATTCAACATCAATGAAAATAGCAAAACAACCATGTGTTTTTTTGGTATCTTCAATGGAAAACCATTCAAAAGAGCAAGAAAACCTATGTGTTGTTTTTGTATTTGCAATTGAAAACCATTGAAAACAGCACAAGACAAAACCTGTGGGATTTTTGGTGTTTGCAACAGAAAACAGTTGAAAATATCAGAAAACCCGTTGGGCTTTTGGTGTCTACAATTGAAAACCATTGAAAATAACAAGAAACGTATGTGTTTTTAATTCAAAACCATTGAAAATAACAAACAACAGATGTTTTTTTTATTTTCAATGGAAAACAATTTAAACAAGCAAACAACCTATGTGTTTTTTTGTATTTACAATTGACCGTTAAAAAAGCAAGAAGCCTATGTGTTTTTTGCATTTACAATTGAACACCATCATTTTAGCAGCTTCCATAAATGCATTTGGATGGATGTGTTTTGGAAGCCCCATAGCCTTTTCTTTTGCTTCGACACAGCATGAGATCTGCTCTAAATTTGCAAGGAGAGCTATCTGAATGCATGTTCCAGCTCCCTAAAATGCATTTGGGCACGTGTCTCTTTGCTGTGGGCTTGTCGAAAACGGCCAAATGCCCGTTTGATTTTCGAAAATGTTCTTGTGTTTCTATGGCTTTCCGTAATAAATAGCGCACAGAGGCATAGAGCGTTAGATTCCGCGAAACCGACAGAGCCCAACTTACCGCCGGTAGAAAGCCACAGGCAAATGCATTTTTCCAGCCCTGAAAAACGCATTTGGCTTGTCACGGATGCTTATGCAATTGTAGTCAGTCTCCAAGCACCAACCTATTTGCGATGTTTGGCTTTGGTTTCGTGGTCTTGGGTTGTCATGAACCATGTCAGGAAAACACGCGAATGCATTTTCCCAAGCCTGAATAATGCATTTGGTGGTGCTGCAAGCATTCTTCTGCCGTGCTCTCAGCCGGCTCCTTTGGCATTTACAGTGGAAAACCATTGAAAACTAGCACAAAACCTATGGTTTTTTGGTATTTGCAACAGAAAACAATTGAAAGTAGCATAAAAACCGAAAACCATTTGGTTTTTTGGTGTTTCCTATTGAAAACTGCTCTCGGCCGGCTCCCTTGTTATTTACAGTAGAACACCATTGAAAAATGCAACAAAACGTATGGCTGTTTTTGGTATTTGCAACGGAAAACAACTGAAAATCGTAGCAAACCCATTGGTTTTTTGTGTTTACAACTGAAAACCATTGAAAATTGCAAACAACCTATGTGTTCTTAATTCAAAACCATTCAGAATAACAAAACAACCCATGTGTTTTTTGGTATTTTGAATGGAAAACCATTCAAAATAACAACAAAGCTTTAATTTTGTATTTGCAATTGATCCATCATTTTAGCAGCTTCGATAAACGCATTTGGATGTGCTTTGGAAGACCCATAGCCTTTCTTTTGCTTCGACACAGCACGAGATCTGCTCTAAATTTGCAAGGAGAGCTATCTGAATGCATTTTCCAGCTCCCTAAAAAGCATTTGGGCACGTGTCTCTTTGCTGTGGGCTTGTCGGAAACGGCAAAATTCCCGCTTGATTTTCGAAAATGCTCTTGTGTTTCTATGGCTTTCCTTAATAATTAGCGCATAGAGGCATAGCGCCTGAGATTCCGCGAAACCGACAGAGCCCAACTTATCCGTCGGTAAAAAGCCACAGGCAAATGCAGTTTTCCTGTCCTGAAAAACGCATCTGGCTTGTCACGGATGCTTATGCAATTGTGGCCCCAACCTATTTGCGATGTTTGGCTTTGGTTTCGTGGTCTTGGGTTGTCATGAACCATAAATAAACGATTTAATTAGTCAGGAAAATGCGCGAATGCATTTTCCCAGGCCTGAATGATGCATTTGGTGGTGCTGCAAGTATTCTTCTGCCGTGCTCTCAGCCGGCTCCTTTAGCATTTACAGTGGAAAACCATTAAAAACTAGCACAAAACCATGGTTTTTTGGTATTTGCAAAAGAAAACAATTGAAAATAGCAGAAAACCTATTGGGTTTTTGGTGTTTACAATTGAAAACCATTGAAAATAGCAACAAAGCCTATGTGTTTTAATTCAACACCATTGAAAATAGCAAAACAACCATGTGTTTTTTGGTATTTTCAATGGAAAACCATTCAAAATAACAAAAAACCTGTCTGTTTTTTGAACATACTTTTTCCGCCTGCAGACGGTCGGAGCGTCTAAGTCCTACGAGACGGGCGCGAGCTTTGGCCAACTGTCGCAGGAAGGCAGTTTGCCTCTCGGCGAAACCTGCCGCCCACCTCAAGGCCCAGCACAACCAGTTTGCGGCGGCGAGCGACTGCAAGTTCTGGGTAGGTGCGCAGGCGTTTGCGCTTCGCCACCTGCTCAAGCGCTGTGCCTGCGACACGATCGGCATGAGGCTGTGCGTCACCCGCCCGCGTGACTGGAGACACCAAAGTGGCCGTCCGTCAAGGGCACATCAACATTCATGTCTCGTAGGAGGACATTGGTGGCCAGTCGCTCTCCCGCTTCCTGGCAGACCCGCGCCGCTGCTCTTTCCAACGCTGCCCCACGCGTTCCGAGCACACCGGCGGTCGGGCACGCTGCGCGATGGTCACCGAAGGCGTCGAGGTCGCCTGCGCAACGGCATCGGCGGGGCCCGATAGGCACGGGCAGCCGCAACCTCCGAAGCAACAGTACTCGAAAGCAAGAGCTCGAGAGTCTGAACTCCGGAGCCATGGGCAAGGCTGTTAGGGCACGTGAACCACCGGGGCCTGCCTGGGACAACATCAACGCGCGTGAAGCCGGGTCAAGGTCACAGAAAAGTGCAGCTGCGCCGCTGCAGTCGTTAGTTCGGCCAGGTTTCGCGCTGACACGTTAGCCCCGCCAACGTCGGGCGACTGTACACGGCGGATAATCTCCGCAAAGACTCTCGGATGATGCTGGCACAGGATTGGAAAAGTGTCTGCCCAGGATGCCCAGTGGGCTGCACTGCGGCCTTCCGTGGCCCAACGGAGTCCTAAGCCCCCGAGCTTAAGAGGTAGCGCTGCGCGTTTGCTACCAAGTTCGTCAATGCGGACCGGGCCATCGTTGGCAAGGAGGTCGGCAAGGCAGCGCGCGACTCCTTCGTCGTGGCGACGTGCGAACTCGTCCATCAGGCAAGGCGCCAGCGACCGGAGGAGGTAGTTACAACGTGGCGCGGCACACATTTGCAGTAGTAACCACGCCGATTGAAGGTCGGGTAAGCTTGAGATTCTGTCCAAGCGGTCGTGGTCGAGCGCTTTATTCCGCAGGGCCTCCTTTTTGAAGGCCTCGCTTCCAAACGGAGTGCCCAGAACAAGGAGCCCTGCTGCTCAGGCGGCAAGGAGTGGTCACCGACCCAAACGGGCGCCTCCCCCGGCGCCGTGTGAGCACTTCAGCAAGGCCTGGTGGTTGCTCGACAGTTGCTCGACAGGCCTCCAGATAGCCCCTCTGAAATGGGGTACGGTAACCCCCTTATGAAGCGGTCTTTCTATAAGAAAAAGGGGGGTCACCCCCCCCCATTTTACAAGGATTTGGTGGTTCGGCACAGGTTACCCCCCCCCATTTTGTAGACGGCGCTGGTGGTTCGGCAGGGGTTACCCCCCTCCATTTTATAAGGACCTGGTGGTTCGGATTGGTTCGGCAGACCTTACTAGATTCGTCTGGCATTAGTTGATATTAGTTGCAGGGCCTGTGCTGTAGGTAGCGCCCCGGCCAGTTGTTTTGCTTTGGGAACTGGGTTTCCGGGACCGTCTATCAGCGATTGCCTGGGCGCGTGCCATCATGCTTCGGAGGCGTTCCGCAGCAGACCCTCGGTACAGCCATGAGAACTCAATCCTTTCTTACGCTGAAGTGGAGCCGTCCTCCTGGCCAGCAGCTGTGCGGGCGAAAAAATCATGCCTTGCGATTCCTCCGTTCACTGGTGTGGTATCGCCATTGACACCTGCGAAGACCAAGGCGCAGCTCGGACACCATGCTCGAACAGTGGTGGTTCCGCATGTTCGAGCTCATGAAATGAAGTCTTGGCATCGCTCCTCAAAAAACCGTTTATATTGGAAAGATGTCTCTCCCGTCACTTGGACCATATCTCAGCTGGCTCACTTGGGGCCCAGCATTTTTGATTCACTAGCCTTTTTTTGTTGTTGTCGCGCACTATTTTGCAACCAGGACGAGCGCGGTCCCAGTGCAACGGCGGCCTACTTGCCTGCTTCGCGCGAGACCGTTTTAGTCCCAGCGCGCATCGGCCAGGACCTCGTGCAGGTCGGGCATGGGTCCTTCGCCCAACTCGGCAGCCGGGGGCAGCTCGAGGAGCGTCGCCGCGTAGGCGCGCTGAGCCGCGACCGCGAGCATACCGGACCATCGGGCGACCCAAGACGAGACGGCGGCGGGCCGCATATGGGCGGGGACCGACGCCGCGCGGTGGCGGGCGAGGAGGCGCAGGAGCTGAACGGTTTCGGCGCCGAACCTGCCGCCGACCTCGACACCAACCACGACAAGTCGACAGCGGCGTGCGCTTTCAAGTTCCGGGTAGGTCTGGAAGCGCTTGCGCCGTGCGACGGCAGCGACCGCGCAGCCCGGTTGCACGTCGGCGCGCGGGTGGGCTTCGCCGCGCCTGGTGAGGGGAGAAACGATGGTGGCATCAAGCGCAAGCTGCGAGCCGTGCCAAAGGGGGAGGCCAGGCTAGTGGATGCAGCTGAAACTGCAAGGATACTTCTTAAACCAGCTGCTGTTCGCTCCACCATCTTGCAGGCTGTGTGGCAGCTCGGATGCTGAGACCCGTTCGGCATCTCCTCTTTCAATGTGATGTGGCTATGCAGTTCTTTGCTCATGTGCCAGCATGGTTAGACAGTGCCACTCGCGTGGCTGTGGGTAGCAGCTTGAGTGGGGCTCGGGATGATGTCTTGCCCTGGCTGGAAGCGGCAGGGAAACTCCTGCGACATGTGCAGGAGCGGGCTGTGGCTGCTCCGTAGAAAAGAAGATTGTGTCCTGCCGCCGAGCTGGTCATGTTTCCTCTGATCATGTCCGCCATGCAGTGATTCATGATAATTGTCATTTTGTCCGGTGCAATAACCGTATCCGCCGAGCTTGTTTCTACTCTTCCTATTCGCTACAGTCATATTTTCCGGTGCAATAACCAGAGCCGCGGATCCTTCGCTTCAAGTTGCAGCTGCTGCTCCTCATAACGCTACATGTCAATATGCGTGCATTTATGTTGTTGCGTTTTTGCCTATATTGAAATAACCTGTGACGTCTGGTCCTACAAGACTATGGTCCGTCCGCTTCCTTCCGGGCACGGCTGTCGCTAATCCTGGCTTGCCCATGGGTTACGCGGGTTGCTTGTGTTCCGGTCTGTGGCCGACTGCCGGGGACCGAAACAGGAAAGGTCTGCTTCGGTGGTCAGCGATTCCATTGCCGTTCTTATCCAGAGACCTTCCTGAGCCTTTAGGCCTTCCGATCCGGTAGCTGTAGGCTAGGCCCCGAAGCCGAGATTGCGGGCCGATTATGAGGAAAAAGAAAAAAGCAACGGGAGAATCCAGTCTAGCTTCGTGAACATGGCCTGGAGATTCGTATGTAGCGACGCATTTCTGAGGAGATGAAAGTCGAACGACTAGGGTCAACTGGTAGGGTTTTGCCCCTCCAAGCCCTTATGCCTCCTGTAAAAAGGGCACCGCTACTATAGCCACCTGCACGAAAGCTCTCGTAACAGAGCCATTTTTTGCCCGCTACCACCGCTACCACCACTACCACCAGTACTACACCGCTACCACCACTGCCACCACTACCACCAGTACTACCACCAGTATTACCACCGCCACCACCACCACCACCACCACCCCCACCACCACCCCCACCCCCACGCCCACCACCACCACCACCACCACCACCACCACCACCACCACCACCACCACCACCACCACCACCACCACCACCACCACCACCACCACCACTTCTTTCTGCATGTGTGCGGACATGTCAGTGTTCAGTGACGCAGCGTTACAGTCACGTCGCAGTCGTGGCGACGTTGTTCTTGATTTGACCAGCAGCAGCCTCACCACCAACACCAACAACACCAACAACACCAACAACACCAACAACACCAACAACACCAACAACACCAACAACACCAACAACACCAACAACACCAACAACAACAACAACAACAACACCAACAACACCAACAACACCAACAACAACACCAACAACAACACCGACAACACCGACAACAACAACAAAAACAACGGCAGCAGCAGCAACAACGGTGAGTATCCACAAAGCCTTGGACAACCGGTTGGGACTGCGTGAGCCGGGCGGAGCCCCCGAAAACCGTCGGCCCCTCCAAATTCTTTGTTGGCAGGGCCATATTCTGGGCTCAATCAGAATACATGGGCACAACATGGGGTTTCAAGCCAGTTCAGATCGCACGGGACCGAGGAACATTGGCATCGTCACACAAGCAATGTGCCAGGTACTCAGAGAAGGCTTCAGGATATATGTCTCCGTCGGGGGTGAGAATCCAATAAGCTGAATCCCCATCCGGTAGTTCCTCCCCCATGAACTGGGACCATGTCAATGCTGACGTCGGGTGTAGCACCAGTCGTGCGTGCCACATGTGTGGCTCGTCCTCGAACTTGACGAAGAGTTTCCGTCCAATCTCCAGCGATGCCACCATAACGACCTGCTAGCCAACTCAGCACTGCCCCGAGTAGAGCGAACCCAATCCAGAAATAGGAATGGTCCACCGGTTCAGGACAGCTAAGGGTAATGTTGGGCCAATTGATTTCCGGACAGCTGATGGCAGGGCACGGAGGTGATTCAGGGCACGCTGGGCACAATGGGCAGGCTGGGCAAGGAGCTCCCCAAGTCAATTTGGCGGTCAGCCACTGAAAGGAGCTTTGCCAAGCCAGCTCTCGCAACGCAGCACTATTGGGCATGAGTTGAAGGTTTTGAACCGGAAGTGCTGCGAGTAACTGTGCATTTCGGCACCTCAGGTCCGTCAAATCACCCTACGGTTTCAAAAAGGATCTGTTCCGCCACCTGATTATATGAGGAATGCTCGGGGCGCCGGAAAGGTGCCGCCGCACTGGGGGGTGCTCAAGTCCACGATTCCAGGGTTGATCGCAAAGCCGGCCCCCCCACGGCCCTGCTTTTCGCAAGAGCTGTGGAGACGTGCAAGGCACACGAGATCGGGCTGCAACAGGGATCTCCAGAAGGGACCAGTGCAGGACATCTGGATGAGGTCGTGGGCAGTCTGCCGGGCGCTAGAAAAGGAGAGGGATATACTGTTCTCCATAGCGACTGTACCGATCTCAAGAAAGGTGACCTGCTGAAGGACGACGACGGGTGGCAATGCTCCCGGTTTGGTACCGCTCTCTTGGTGCAGAAAGGTGGAAAGCGGGCGATTGTGACAGAGTCGGAAGCTCCGAATGACAAGTTGGCTGGCAAAGCTGAGGCTTCGGGGGATGTCCGTGTACTTCCAGTCGCCTGGAGATCTGCCACTAAGCGGGGCAGGACCTTCTCTGAAGCGGTTCGCCTCATGGAGTTCTTCGATTTTGAAGATTGGGGACTCGAGGGAGAGCAAACCATCGAGTGGTACTTGCAAGAGATTGTGAGGTCCTCGGAGGGCCCGGTCGGGAGGCATCATACGTGGGTGAGTAACTCCGGTATCCCATCGGGAGATCGGAGTGTTCATGAGCACTTCACCATCTCAAAGGTTTTTGAGATCGCAGCTGAGCTCGATCAGCTCAATATGTTTTCCTTGGCATCTTTCGAGCTGTTAGCCCGACGGGCTCAGCTCATTGAGCAAGCTCATCTCCACAATCCGAGCAACCCGGACTACACCAACGCAGAGCACTACATGGGATGGGGGCCGCAGCGTGGTGGAGCGCTGGTGGCCCCCCAACTTACGAAGCACGTGGCCTTGAAGGCGAAGGAAAAGGCCGAAGTGATGAAGGAGTCGCGAAAGTACTTTGAAGAGTTACGGCTGCGTAAACCCAAGCCCGGAGCCAAGGGAGGCGCCGGCAAAGGGGGTGAGCAGCCGGTGAACCAGTAGCGTGAGAGCGGAGGCCGCCTGGGGCCTCGACATCTGCATGCGTGACTCGTCACGTGACCTTTTTCCACTCCCGCTTTTAGAGGAGGAGTCGGCTCCTAGCCGATTGCTCAGCCGTGGAGTCCGTCAGCGAATTCAACAGAGGCGCAGCACCGTCCGCGCCTGCAACCAGGCCCTTTTTGCGTTGAACTTTCTTGCCGGAAGGGGTGAACACAACATCGACCCTCCTTCCTGTCCACAGTCGAAGATTATGGACGACATTTTTAATCATGTGTCAAGTTGTGGGCGGCCTACTGAGACCCCCACTGCCGAGGAATCCGCACGCGCGATTCTCGGATATGGTGTCAGTCTGTATAACGGATGCGACACCACCGTCCGCCCTTACACCAGGAGTAAACTCTCAATACCTCAGGTAGGAAGCAGTCCAGTGCCACTGCTCGGGGTGTTGCCTGAGGATGCTCGCCATTTCGTGCAAGATGTATCCAGCTTGTTGGTTGATGAACAAGAGTGGGGAGCGCGCTGTGAATCAATGGCGCATCAGAGTATCTATTGGGATCCGAAACTCAAGCGCTCAAAAGCCGTGTACTACGACTTTGTGCGAGACCTCTTCCATGCTGGGTTGATCCGCTTCGATAGCATGGTGCGAGGCCGAGTTTCGGTATTCTGCGTAGCCAAAAAGAATGGCAGACTGAGAATGGTCTTGGACTGTAGAGCTGTCAACTGGCTTTTCCGTGATTGCCCCAGTGTCCCAATGGGATCAGGGTCTTCGTGGAGTGAGGTCATTCTGGAACCAGACACTGATCTGTGGATCTCGTTGTCCGACATCAAAGATTATTTCTATGAGTGCCTCATTCCCGAAGATCTCTCCAGGTACTTCGCGCTCAATGATGTCCCAGGCTGGCTAGCAGAAGAGCTCACTGGTAAGAACTTCGGGGGCCCTGTAGCTCCTTGCTTACGAGTACTGCCCATGGGTTGGAAATGGAGCTTCTTCTTCGCTCAGCTGGTACATGCACATCAGGTCAGGAGGGCTGTCCCAGAGTTGGCATGGGCCATTCTTGAAGACTGCTCACCACCCCCGCGTGTGGGAACCAACTCGGTTGTGGCACTGCCGTACTGTGACAACTTAGCCGTAGGAGCGGGAAATCGTGAGTTGGCAGATGCAGTGCGAGGAGCCGCAGTTGAAAGACTGGAGTCGAAAGGATTCCAGGTGCATGAAATTGAGGCAGCTCACACGTATGCGGAGTCGCTCGGCTTTGCTGTGGATGGCCTGACTGGACAGGTTGGGCCGTCGTTGAAAAGAAGTTGGAGACTGCGACAGGCTTGTGCCTTCTTGCGATCACATCCCCGTGTGACGGGGGCACAAGTGGAACGGCTCATCGGTCACTTCACCTTCCATTTCATGGGCAATCGCTGTTTGCTTAGTGTCTTCAGCGCAGTCTACAGCTTCATTCGCCAGTGTTATCGGAAGCCGACACGGCTCTGGGTATCGGTCAAGCAGGAACTTCAAGTCGCCGAAGGCCTTGTTTTCTTTGCCCATAGCAACATGCGGTATCAGTGGAATTCGCGTGTTTATATGACCGATGCCAGCCCGGCCGGGTATGGAGTCATGCAAGCAAGTTTCGATCCGGCTCAGGTGTGGAACGAGGCCAGACATAACGAACGCTGGAGGTTCAAAATGGTTTATGACCAAAGCGTGTCGGCCCGGTCTGCAGCTTTGAGGGATCGTGATCCTTTCCACGACCCTGAAACAGTGCTTCCGATTCGACCGCCAGCCAAATCCTGGCAAGCAGTGAAGACCTTCCCGGAGATTTCAAAAGAGCTCCTGCGACCAGAATGCTGGCATGAAGTTTTGTCGGGGACGTGGAAGCATCCAGAAGCTATTCACGTCTTAGAGGGGCGCGTTGCAGTGTTGGCACTGCGACACGCAGCACGGTCGTCCCAAAATCATGGACATCGTATGCTTTTCCTCACCGATAACATGTCAGTGGTTTTGGCCTTCGCTAAAGGACGGGCATCGGACTTCAGTCTCTTACAGTGCTGTCGTAAAGTAGCTGCTTACAGCATAGCTTGCGGCATACAGCCACGGTGGAGGTGGGTCCCTTCGGAAGCTAATTTGGCTGATGGACCAAGTAGACGAGGGATGACACGGCAGCTCATTGAGATTGAAGCTCGTCAAAAAGCGGCAGGCGCGGCTCGAGCTAGACGCAAGCTGCAGCAGGGACGTCTTGAAGATTTCCCGGATGGGGCTCCGACCGCCTTGGAAACATACGGTGAAGAACTCGACGACCCCTGCGACTTGCAGCGTGCTCAGGCCACCTTCTCGTCATGCAAGCGCGAAGGCTCGGGCTGTCCCCGTGACAACCATGATCAGGCAAGCACTTCCAACACTAACGGCCCCGCCTTCATTGACGTTGACAGCTGCTTCTGCCGCCCCTCGCTTGGAGATGAAGTTGAGGGCCAAAGCGCAGGAGAGGAAGCGAGTAGCATGTCGTGCGGGCCTGCTCGCCCGTTGGACGACGACCCGTACTACACACAGTCTTTCATATTTGGAGGGGAAATCAGTAAGGGAAGCCACGCGGACCGACTATCAGAACCGGTTTCACGAGTTCACCACATGGGCCAACCGAAATCAGCTCCCAACCGCCAGCGAACTGCAAATGGACATAGCCATCCTGGAATATCTGGATCACCTGTATTTCGCGGGACATGGAGTGGAGGCTGGAGAGCGATTGCTCGCAGCAGTGCGGTTCGTCCGGAGCGAGTTCGGTCGGTTCCAACTCAATCGGGCGCGCAGGGCTCTGAAAGGGTATCGCATCATGGCCCCCTCCACCTCTCGCTTTGGGCTGCCTTGGGAATGGGTGGCGGGCATCACCATGTCTCTCCTGTATCTGCGCAAGCGGCAGGCTGCCTTAATGGTGTTGCTGATGTTCCATTCTTATGCGCGCCCTGGAGAGATAGTCAGCCTCCGAGTGGAGGATGTGGTCCCACCTATTCCGGGGAGCCGAGGTTGCGAACACGCATGCCTTATCATTCGCCCGTCGTCACGGCAGGAAGTCACCAAAGTCGGAGCCTCGGACGACACGGTCGTGATGGACAAGATGGATGTGGATTTCCTCCCACATCTGCTACAGCATCTGCGACACAAAAAGCCAAAACAGTCCGTCTTCGACCTGACGCTCCCGGATCTCAAACGAGATTTCGACATCGCGGTGGCAGCTACGGGACTGGGTCACGAAGACCTGAGCACCTACCAATGTCGGCACGGCGGGGCTTCACGAGATGCTATGCTCCAACGTCGCACTCTCCAGGAAATTCAGAAGCGGGGGAGATGGGCATCAGCATCATCGGTGCGCCGCTACGAGAAATCGGGGCGGGTTCAACAGGCTTTGGCTCGAACTCCGGTGGCTGTCCTGGGATTTTGCCGGCAGGCGGAAACCCATCTCCAGGCAGCTCTGGCAAGCTCTGCGATGGCGCTGCCCCCGCCTGTGAAGTGAAGATCTTCTGTGAGGTCTTTGCGGGCAGTCGTGTATTGACACGGGCAGTTCGTAGACTGACATGCCCTGCCGAACCTTGGGATGTTCGCATGGGAGGTCGATTCGACCTTACGAAAGCTGGCAATCAAAAACGTTTCTTCCAATCCCTAAGATGCCGGATGTATGGTTGTGTTTGGTTTGGTTTTCCTACCGACACATTGTCTTCGCTTGGTCGTTTTCGATCTGCTCAATACCCGTGGGGGCTACATGATCTCAAGCCATGTGAACAGATCAAGGTCGATGAGCATAATGTCCTCCTCAAGTTCCTGTTTCGGGCGGTACGTGCTTGCAACAGATATCACATTCCATGGGTTGTTGAAAATCCGGTGGGTTCGTTATTGTGGCAGTTCTCTTCAATGCAAGCTTTGATGTCGCAGTCTAAAGCTTGGATGTCCGTTGTTGATTTTTGTCAATACGGCGCCCACTGGAGGAGGCGCACAACCCTGGTGGGAACGTTACCATCCGTCCCCAACATTCAAGCGATGTGCCGAGGGCGAGCATGTTCAGCACGTCATACAGTACATGCGAGCCTGTGGGGTCGTGATAAGCAAGGCGTGCTATTATCAAAGCGTGCTGCTGCTTATCCCAAGGAATTGTGTCAGCAGCTTGCCCCCCTCATCCACACCGCTTGCCTAGAGCACACATGACCGTGGGTTTGGGAAGCAGTGCAGCTATCTTTAAAGCTTGGAAAGCTGAAGGCTGCCATGAGGTGCTATCCACGATTCTTTCCAGCATCGGATGCACCAAAGATGATATGATGCGCATGGCGTCTGAAAAGAAGCACTGCGCAGCTTCAATCTCTGGTGTAAGGGCAGTCATTGAAACCGTAGGGTGATTTGACGGACCTGAGGTGCCGAAATGCACAGTTACTCGCAGCGCTTCCGGTTCCCACCGCCTCCCCCAGCACCTCGCAGTGCAGCTATCTTTAAAGCTTGGAAAGCTGAAGGCTGCCATGAGGTGCTATCCACGATTCTTTCCAGCATCGGATGCACCAAAGATGATATGATGCGCATGGCGTCTGAAAAGAAGCACTGCGCAGCTTCAATCTCTGGTGTAAGGGCAGTCATTGAAACCGTAGGGTGATTTGACGGACCTGAGGTGCCGAAATGCACAGTTACTCGCAGCGCTTCCGGTTCCCACCGCCTCCCCCAGCACCTCGCAGTGCAGCTATCTTTAAAGCTTGGAAAGCTGAAGGCTGCCATGAGGTGCTATCCACGATTCTTTCCAGCATCGGATGCACCAAAGATGATATGATGCGCATGGCGTTTGAAAAGAAGCACTGCGCAGCTTCAATCTCTGGTGTAACGGCAGTCAATAAAATGGGGCACTGCGCTCCTCCGCTGCTCAGCGCCCGGTACACGACGAGGTCGAGCCTGCGGCGGTCTTGCGTTCCAACATGCGGAGCGGTGGTGTGGGCTAACCACTGCTGCGGAACGACTTGCCCTTCCGACCCCACTACTTCCCGAGCCACCCGCACCCAGGCTCGTTCCACGATCTTGGCCCGCCTGGCTACCCTGGGGTGTGAAAGGTGATGCGCTGCTTATTGTCACAGCGTCTACTTGGGGAATATCTTTGGCTAAGGCGATGCGGTCAGCGTCTAGTTGGGGATTCGTGGTCGGTTCAAAACCTGGCAACGGCTGCGAATGATGTACTGCAGACACCTTGTGGAAATTAACATGCTACCATCACCGTCCTTAGTCGCATCGGTTTTGTGTAGATCATGGCAGACACTGGGGAGAAGGTTCCGGGAAGGGTCGTTTTGCTTCCTCCGCCAAGCTCTGCTGCCTGGAAGCCATTTTGGCTTTGTTCTTAAACGGAACCCTCAACCCCAAACCCCAAACCCAGCCCGCAACCCCAAACCCAACCCTAAGCACCACTTGTTGCCTAAAGCTTTGTTTTTGAACTTCATCCTTGATGGACTCCCATGCCCTAAACCTAGATGATTCGGCGTCGATGGTTGTTGTAGTTGTAGTTGTAGTTGTAGTTGTAGTTGTAGTAGTAGTAGTAGTAGTAGTAGTAGTAGTAGTAGTAGTAGTAGTAGTAGTAGTAGTAGTGGTAGTAGTAGTAGTAGTAGTAGCCGCCACAAGTGCTCAAGCGGCCGCGCTGGATGAGAGGTTTCGAACAGGCTTGGGGCGCAACTGCTGTGCTAGAGGCTCCTACTGGGCCCTTTTCTGAACAGTAAAGGTTTGCGCCTCCTTTCTACGCCATGGTCCTCTCCCTTTTCTCGCAGGAGCTGCTTTGAGCCGCCAGGTCCCAATTCCTGGGCCCAGACTCTGTTTAAAACATTGCAACACTGGGTAGGCGGTAGGGTTTCCACCTCCGCGGTGGAGGGAGTCATTAGGCTTCTGTCTCTTGACGAAAGTAGCGGATGGCGCAATTGCCAGTGCACTCACAAAACTTTGCATCTCTTCGTAAGAATTCGTTCAAGACAGCATGTAGAAGAACAGTCCGCAGTGACGGGCCCGTACCATACCGAGGGCAGGTTCTGACACCTACCCTGGTTGATCGTCTGGGGGTACGCCCCCCACCCACTCGAAGAGAGCTTCAGTCACAGACTGCTGACTCCCCTGCATATGGCACAGCCTCTCGCAGGGCAGGAAGGTTGGAAAGATCCATTCGAGTTATTTCGTGGAACGCGGGCCACCTAGGTCAACAGCAATGGGGTGAACTCAAAACGTGGCTAGCAGCTGAAGCCTCTCATCACTGCGACGTCCTCATATTGCAGGAAACGCACTGGACTGAGACCAGTGAATTCAGCGTTTCTGGGTGGTACTGTATCTCCTCAGCTTCGGAGTCTACCAAACCCAACACCCGGCCTAAACAAGCTGCGAAGCGAAACACCCGGCAAGAACCGCGAGCTCCATCCACGACTCGCGCTGATGGAGTCATGATCCTATTCTCGCCCAAGTTCGCTCCCAAGAGCTTACGCTGGAAGGAGTGGAGCCCGGGTAGGGTCTTGGAAGCTCGTGCAGACATTGCAGGTACTCGGCTGGTTGTCGTCGCGGTGTACCAACACGCTTGGTCTTCTGCCAAGACCATCCAGTCCAATAAGGATGACCGTGCTAAGGTACTATCTGTCATGTCCAAGGTGATCAAGCAGGTGCCTAAGCGGGACTCCCTTATTGTCGCGGGTGATTTTAACACTTCCTTGCGTCCGAGCTCTCCATTGGTGGGAACGCACGTGAAGCCACCCACTGAGGACCGCCCTGACGAATCCAACCTGTTCAACCTGCTGCTCAGGTTGCGTTTGGTTGCCCTTAACACCTGGCAATGTGACCATATAGCTACCTTCTCACAAGGAGGAGTGGAGTCGCAAATTGACTTCATTCTAACCAAAGAATCTACGGCGGGAGGCAAAGCAAAACGGTCAGCCCCTTGGGTGGACTGCCCGTTGGGCAGCTGGAAGAAAGGAGGGCATTACCCGCTTAAAGCTGACGTACCCCTCCAGCACCACTGGCTGCTCCCATCCCACAAGCCCAGCACGCGCCGGTACGATTCACTAGCTCTACAGGCCTCGGTCCGAGAGGAGGACGATACGGCAAAGGCACTGCGCAGCTGGATAGCTTCCAGAATTGACACCTGCCAGGACCCCAAGGCATGGAATGCGTTGCTTTTGGAAGGCGCAGAACGCTTTTTTCCAAAAATTCCCAAACGAAGACCGATCCCGCTGGAGTCGGAAACCCGTCGCATGTGGCGGGCCCGCACCCACGACAGGGTTGCGAACACAGCTCCCTCAGCACAGCTGATCGAGTCACCTAAAGCAATGGCACAGCCTCCTAATCAGAACACGCCACGTCCGCCGGACACCGAAGCTGAGCTGGCGCAAGTGGCACACCGCCAGGCTGTGAAACAAGCTAAGAAAGATCGGATTGCGAGTTTCATATCGGAGGTGGACGCGAGTCTGGCTGAAGGTGACCAACATATCTCCTTTCAGACCCTCAAAAAGCTGCAGCCTTGGCAGCCTGCGCGCAGAGCTCAGCTCAAGAACAACACAGGACATTTGCTGGGTCCAGCGCAGGAGCTAGCAGCCCTCAGGGACTATGCCAATCAGGTATTTGCGGCCCACCCTCCGTTACGGACTATGCATGGAGCTTTCCCTGTTTTGGAGCCGCCCAAGCTAGCAGCTCACATACATTCCATCAAGCCTAATAAAGCTGTTCCTGACGGAGCGGCACCTGCGGCTGTATGGAGACTGTGTAGCGACATCGTCGCACCGGTCCTCTCCAAACACGTAGCATCCAAGCAGGCCGAGGACAGTCTAGAATCAGACCTCGTAGACGCTGATCTCTGCCTAATTCCCAAGCCGGGCAAACCCTCTGACAAACCAGCAAACTTGAGACCCTTGGGAATCCTTAGACCTGACGCTAAGGGACTGGCGGGAGCGGCCAGAGAAGCGCTTCAACCACTGACTCTCTCGTTCCTCAAGCACATGCCACAGTTCGCTTACCTACCAGGTCGGGGGCTGTCAGACGCGCTAGAACGCGTGGTGCATCACTTGCGGGAGGCTCGATCCCTATTAGAACAGGCCCACCCCACGAGACATGCCTTGCAACAAGGCACACAGGCCCCAGCCTTAGTTGGCGGCCTCACCTTTGCTCTTGACCTCAGCCAAGCGTTTGACACAGTCTCTCGCCAAGAGATCATCGACCTTCTTCAGAGAGAAGGGGCAGATCAGGACACAGTCCATCTCGTTCAGGCTCTACATGACGGGTCTCGTTATGTCCTTCACGCGCAGGGAGATTCCACCACTGTTGAAACCACAGCAGGCATTAAACAAGGATGTAAGCTCGCCCCCACACTCTTCTCGTTCCTTACAGGTGACCTTTTCCGCTCTCTGGTTGACCTATTCGGTGCTGAGCAGGTCTTGAAATTCCTGACAGGATATGCCGATGATCTCACGCTCCATCGGACTATCCGCTCTGACAAGGACCTCAGGGCCATTCATGCGCTCATCGCAGCGCTACTTGAGGAGGTCCGCAAACACCGCCTACGAGTCAACATTAGCAAGTGCGTCATCTTGGTGAAGTTAGCGGGTAGAGAATCCCAAAACGTGATGAACAAACACGGCTGCTGGATCATAAACTCCAAGGGCGAGCAGGTTCGCGGATGGCGCATCGGGCCCAATAAATCGTTCCCCGCCTTCCAGTGGGTCTCCTGTAGCAAGTACCTGGGGGTTATGATCTCCTACAACAACTTCGAGCTGCAGTCCTTGCATTACCGCATAGGGGAAGCAAAGCAAAAGCTGCATCAAGTCCGCCAATTTGTCTACAATCGCCGGTATGCGAGCACCATGTCGAGACTCAAGGTTTGGCAAAGCACAGTCCTGAGCACACTGACGACAGGCCTCTCAGACGTCGGACTCAGTGAGGAGTCGGCAAAGCAGCTACGCAGTTGGCATGCTTACAAGGTGCGATCAGTGCTGAACTTGCCAGCACATACCAGCCGCATCACCACTAAGGATCTCTTCCAGCTTTATAGCATTCAGGACCCGGTTCAAGCGATGCAGGTCAAGCTCAGGAAGAGACTCGAGCGACGCGCAGCCAGAAGCCCAGATATCACAACCGAGCATTCTGTTTTGCAAGTCATCCGGGACAAGCTGTATTTCCTATCACAACTCCCTGAAGCAGCTGAACATCCTGTAGCCCTACATGCGTGCACACTCTGCGATGCCTCTTTCGAGACAGCAAACGGGTTACATTTACACAAGTCGCGAGTGCATCCAGCCAGCATTGACCGATTTGTGCCATCAAGCTTCGATCGACAACTCCACGCGGTGGATGGGATGCCGCAATGCGCCGCTTGCATGCGCAAATTTCATCAATGGAAAGGTCTTCGTGACCACTTGTTGTCAGGAGCATGCCCGGAACCCCAGAAGCTTCGAACTCTGAACGCGACTGACAAACACTCAAGTCATCCTGAGGTAAGGACCCTTTCTCAGCTGCGACAGGACATTGCCCAACTCCCACAACATCGAATAGCGGTGCTCTCAAAGACAGCGGAGGCCCGGGTCCTGATCCATCGGTGCCTCACGTGTGACTTCTGGACTTTCGATCACACTAAAGTCAAGTCACACTTCCGTCAGGCGCATCCTAAGGACTGGTCACGGCTGCACAAGCGCGCAGTCTCTATATGTCAGGGTTTCTCGCCTCACCTTGCCAAGGGACACCCGTGCTCATTCTGCGGTTACAAGGTCTACGATCGCAGACTGCACCCGGAGCAATGCCCCGTGCTTTATCAGGTTAGCACACAGTGGCTGCGAGGGCAACCGGAGGAGGAGGAAGCTGTTACTGCTCCCCCCTCCAAGCCCCAAGAGAAGTCACTGGCCCACTTCTTTAAGTCACGGTCGAATGGCACAGCCTCCAATCAGTCGAGCACAGCTCGTCAACCCCCGACAGACAAGCAGGAGTCCATTTCGCAGTCCTCTGGACATGCGGTAATGCGACCCGAAGGAGTGCACAAGCGCGCTCTGACTAACACGTCAAACTCGTGTTACGCTAATGCCCTGTTCCAGGCTCTGCATCAGATCTCGAGCTTTGGGTATGATCTAGGTGCTTTCCAGTCCGTCCTGTCCCATCTAGGAGACGAGCGAGCCCCCAGATTACTGAACCTGTTCGGCCTGTTTGAATTTCGCCATGCTATTTCAGGCTGGCGACTGGACGGCAGACAGCATGACGTTTCAGAGCTGCTTCTACATATGCAGTCCAAGCCTTTAGGCTCCCTTCAACAAACACAGTGGCAGGGTCGTACAGATGGCGAAGTTGAGGATTCAGACGTGGGAGTCAGCCCTCTCCTCCTTCCCCTCCCGTCTGGCCCTTTGTCACTATCGACTTGCTTACGGCTGTGGGAATCCCAGACCTTTTCCCGTGCGCTTGTCTGGTCACCTGAACTCCTAGCAATTGTGATTTGCCGCTGGCAGGATGGAGTCAAGAACACTCAGCCATGTCTTTGGTCAGGCCGCACCACGGTGCCCGTATGGACCTCAAGCGATGCTCGAACCCAGCGTCTCTATCAGGTCATAGCAGGAGTTGCCCACTTTGGGGACTCCCTTGCTTCTGGGCACTACCGCGCTTTTTGGCCGGAGGACCCCGCGGATGCAACCTCTCAGGTTTGGATCTCTGACGACTACAGACTCCCGGAAAAGGCCTCAGCGGCCTTGAACCTGTCCATCTCCAGGAATGTCTACATGCTTTTCTTGCAACGAATTCGCTAGCATCATCGTTAGGTGATGCATTCCGGCCCAGCTTCGTCCTCAAGGGCAACGCGGGGCGCCCGTGCGTGAGAAGCCTATAGTCAATTGGAAGTTGGCATAGGCCGCCTCACGTCAAGGCCAAGTGCGTCATGAGCGCACGCGGACATGCACACACCGCAATTCTTTTTCCTCTCAATCAGCTCGCCCTCTTTTTGTATAGCTTCCAATCCGACTACTAGGCCGGCATGACCGCTTCCCCTGTCGCAGTTAAGAGTCCGGAGCACAAACGCTCCCGAAACGGCACGGACTATGAGGACGCATCGGGAATGGATTTTTCTGAAGAACCTCCTCTCGAGTCTCTCTCGCCTGCGGCCAAGGCCGCTGCCCTGCCGAGGCAACAAGACCAGCCGCGCCGCAAATCCGTCCCGAGGCAGAAAGGACCTGGGGCGGTCCAAGGGCTCGGGCAAGGCACCCAGCCTCGAGCACAATCAGGTGCCATCCAGGCGCTGAGCCCGGAAGAGCTTACCAAAGCCTTCCTTGTGCACGACGACCAAATGAGCCTGCTGCAACACCAGCTGTCATTGGTGTACAAACTTCCTCAAGACCATCAACTCTCGAAGGCATTAGTTGCGTCCGTGAAATCCTGGCAGGGAGGTTTGAAGAAGCTGCGCCAAGGAGAACCTCACCCCGAGGGATCGTGCTCAGTCTCCCTACGAACTGACCAAGGGCAACCCTCCAGAACACGTGGACAAGACGGAGTACGGCAAGCTTCTGAAGGTGGTTGACTCCATGATCAACATCACCACAGACAAGACCAAGCTGGCACAGGACATAGTGCACTGCTCAGCTAAGCCAAACAAGCTCAAAACGCACGTTATCCTTGATTTCAGGGTGGCTATCTACTCAGACCTCCTGCCTTACCTCTCCCTTCTCGCCTCCCTCTTTGACTCCCACGACGGCTTTGAACGCCTGGGACGAAAGGCGCCGGGAGGACTGGCTCGCAAGGCTCGAGGCCGTCCCTGAGTTTGGCCTAGTTGAAGCACACAGTGCACTAACTCCCTCAGCACAGCTGATGTTCTGGTCAGTCTTGCACACTTGACTTTCGTACAGGGTGCCTAGCATCGATATGCTGATTCTTTCAACAAAGTTCCAGCTGCGCATCAAAACGCAGGGGGCCCTTCGAGAGCAATTCATACCGATCTACTCAACTTCCTGAGCGCGCCAGCCTGGCTCGAGCCTCTAGCACTATGGATCTCACACGGTTTGCGGACCTACCGGGCCCTGACCAAGTCCCACACTTTCTGAATCTGGTACATCAGCTGGACGAGATTCTCAAGCGCAAGGCCTCGCAACTATACACAGACCCTGGCTCGGCGTCTTCTACCAGTTCTCAGTCTGCTGAACGATGCACTCTGCCCTCTGGCAAGGCCCGTCCTCCAACACCGCCAGCTCCTAAACATCGACGAACTGACGCGGCTTCGGAACAGGACGCTAAGTAAGCATCTTCAGAGAACTAGGCACTGCCGGTGGAGCCAGCTACCAGCGAGCAAAACTCATTGCCATGCGTTTTCCTGCATTCGCACTCAGCTGCTTTGCAACTAGGTCACAGGGCTCAAGCTACCAGTGGCAGGTAGCACACAGTGCAGCACGGATTCGTCACAGACGATATCTCCCACTCACGCTGGGATGGATCGTGCTCCCTATCCTGATGGAGTGCATGAGGCTCTTGGTCGGAGCCACATGCCTGGACTTCGACGACCGGTTGACCCCCAAGTGACTGCCGCCATCTCACCAGAGCTCTTAGGCGTGAAAATCGCAAAGGGATACGCCAGCGCGGTCTTCAATTCCAGTGCTGAAAACTTTGTGCTCAAGAAAGTCACGCGGCCGCAGGAAGAGTACATGGCCAGAAGAGAGTTTAGCAGATTATCGCGCTTCCCGCCGATCAATACCATCATCGAGGCTTTCTGGCAGCAAGGCCCAACGCTGTTACTGCCACGACTGTACCCTGCCCATATCCCCTCCATGACAACGGACCATGTCGTCAATCTCGTTGCTGACATCCGGTCTGCCCTCAATGCAGTGCATTCCAGCCAATTGGTCCACGCGGACATCCACATGGGCAACATCATGGTTCGCTATGACCCCCCCACCTATGTCTTGATCGATTTTGGAGGTACGGCGGGGGAAAGTGTCTATCCTCTCAGCTTGGGCTACGGCGCCCTCGGCCAGGGAGGAGTGCTTCATCGTCCTCCTCACGAGCTCATGGAGCGACCCACCAGGACCGTCAGAGGCGACTACTACAGGCTCAGCAAGACGATCTCCGTCGAAGTCGTGGGCCACAAGTGCTGGCGCAACACTGCGTCAGGCTTCCCGATGCCCCCGAAACTCCCCAAACACCTGCGCGTCGAGCTGGCAGAATGGGAGAATCTCGCTGGCCTCACTCCACCCAAATGGCCAGAATCTGCCTTTCCCGGAGGAAGCTGGTACGAGACTGCCATCGATCCCTCGATCACAGTGCAAGCCGGCTTGTACGATGAAACCGGCAATGTTCGTCTGGCCACCGCCGTTTTCTCCTACTCCAGGCAGCAAAAATCCAACGCATCCGGGCTCTTTGGGCCAGAAGATCCAACACGGGCTTCTCTTGACTCCGGAAGCTGGGAGGAATCTGCCGCTTACGCTCGGTTCTTCCTAGCTTGCAGGCTCCGGACCATGGGCAGCCACATCCGGACTATGTACACAGAGGTACTGCCGTACCAAAAGTACAGCAACCAGGATGGCTACCTCATGCTGGAGAATCCCCTCGAGCACTCTCCGCCTCCACCACCTCCCCCGGCTGCCAGCTCGAACGAGCCAGCGCCCTCGACACCGGCTACTGAGCTGCAGGGCATTTGGGCGGAAATGGACTAGGCTTCAATCGAAGGACACAGTCCACCCAGCGGCATATGGCACAGCCTCCGCCACGCGGCTACTGTAACCATTTTGTCGCGGAATAGGACACAGTCCAAAACTACCTGAGTCACAGACTCCGTCCCAATGCCTACAGCACTGGCCTTAGCCCGAGAAAAACCTGAGCATATGTCTTGAGCGCAGTTGTCTGCACAATCCAGCTACCGTTCGCTTGAGCTCGGCTTAGTATCGGTTACCGGCTTCCCACTTGCGCGAGCGCACATGGCTGGCGAAGATGACGGCCCAATCCGGGCCATTTCCTTTCCCGCTGCGATCTTCGCAGACTACATGGAGGACTACCTCACTCTTTCGGCGCTGAAGTTGTACTGTGAGGAGGCCCAAGTGTCCTTGCCGCCGGCAGCGGGAACATGGCCCTCCAATGACATAACGGCATGGGCACACAAAGCTCTCCCACCCCTACAGTGGCAGCAATTCGAGAAATATCTCGATTCCATGACTACCATGACCTGCTCCGAGGCAGAGGAAGGCTGCTTGGTCAATCCCATCCCACACGGAGGATTACTACACATGGTGCCCAAGGCAGAGCAGATAGCCAGCAGCTGTATCACTTCTCGCTGTCTCTCCATCTGGTCATCGGTCCGTCAGGTTCTGCAGCACCTACCTTTCGAGGCCCACGACAGATGGGAGTACGCTCCCAGAGCGGCCGGCTCTTCATGTGGCCAGCGCTTTCGGGTTGGGGCCTTCTGCCGAGTTCTTCCTGGCCTGCTTAAGGAGACGGTTTCCCATCCCAACGTCACTCGACTCTTCAACGCATTCGTGTACTCATGCCATCCAGAACACCAGTGGACTTCGCTTGAGGTCTTGGTAGATGTGCACTCCCCACCGCACAAAGATGCTCGCAATGCTGCCTTGGGCACTTTGCTCATCCCGATTTCGATTTGCGACCAGGGCGGCATATGGATCGAAGACCCTGACGGCTGCGACTACCAGGAGATCCCGCACCAGCAGGGGATGATCCGGGGAAGCTGCTTTGACCTACGTGGTCTCAGCCTCCTCTTCCGGGCGGATGCGCTGTGGCACGCAACTCTACCATGGGAAACCTATACTCGAGTCGTTTTGGCGGCCTACACGGTAAGAGGAGTCTCTCGTTTCTCACCAACGCTGCAACAGCGCCTGACAGAGTTGGGTTTTCGCCTTCCGCTAGGCACTGCAGATGATTAGTTCGAATGGCACAGCCTCTTGAGCTGAGACACAGTCTCTGACCATCTCTGCTCGTCGGTTGAGGTTAAAGCAGGAACTAAAGTACATGTGCTTTCTGCACCGCTGTAACTACGTCACTGCAATTCTTCAGTCCTTCTAGGCTCTAAAGTTCCGCTCTGCCCTACATTCGCCAGCCTGCGATGATGGAAGACGCCTTCGTCCAGCGAATCTTTCACTTCCTGACGCCGATGCTTCTAAGCCTCGACTTCTACTTGCAGCTGACGGACCTGGACAGAACAGCCATCGATGGCTCGAGCAGCCAGTCCAGCCTCACAGGACCAGGCCTCACCCCCACCGAAGATGCGTTTCGTAGGGATAGCCTGACAGCAGCCAGAACGGGCCTCCTGAAACTTCTTCAAGAGTGCTTTAACCACTGGCCGGCCCTCTCCATCACCTACATCCCCCCACCTGCGCCAGACACACTGGACCCGACGGGCATGCATCTTATCTACGAGGTCACGCAGCCGCGTCTAAAACAAGTCCGACGACTTGCCACTGTCAACCGAGTCTGGCATGACCTCATATCAGCCATGATATCTGGTCAAGCCCGCATCAATACAGTGGAACTTCTGGTGGCGATGTCACGCTTGCGCAAGTCAGGCTCAGTGTCGGTTCGTGAAGGCCAGGACATTTTCTGCCTCCCGGTCTCGATGGCGTTCAGATTGCCGGTCGAGACCCTCACTTCACCTCTAGCTCGCACAGCTCCCGCCGCTGCCTACCGCGCCTCGGGCTTCAACGCCTGGCATGCGCTCCTCTTTGACAGCTATGATGACCTGCAGAATGAGACCGAGCAACAGGACTAAATGTGCCATTAAGGAGTCTAACTTTTTGAAGCCAGCAACAGTGCTCTCGGCTTGAAAAACTGGGCATCCTCCGTACCAGTAGGAGTTCGTAGGGCGTGCACTTTGAGTTGAGTTACTTCTCGGCACGCCCTCTGCCGCCTGCCAGTTTCTGTCAGCTGGCTCTAAGAGTCTCCTAACTGCCATGGATGAGCTCTCCCTGCGCCACGCTATGAAACACCTACTCCCAGGGGTACTCACTCTTGACTCTTACGACGCCTCGCCCTATCCCGCCTCCTACTGGAACGATCTGGACCTGCTTCATGATGAAGCTCGTGCCACTCGTGATCGTCTACGGGATCTACTTCTACGTTGGGCTCGTACGGGCCCCTTCTCGCAGTACTCCATTATCGGCGACACACTCAGGATCGACCACAATGGAGTGCATGCTCAGCTCGGCATTGTCAATCTCAATCTGCTACAGGCTATACCGCTTGCGGCGGTCTGCCGTGCGTGGTACTCCGAAATCGCTCGTCTCATAGACGGCAAACCCTGGATTGGGGTGTGGAGAGCCTACATCCATCTGCGAAAGCAAGGAGCAGGAGTGTTCATTGAAGTTCTGCCGGATCAAGCTGGCACCCTTTCGAGAGAGGCCATCAGCGTCCACTATGAGCAGGTGCACTTCATTCCGACCTCTGTCTTGCGTCGCCCTCTTTAGGTCAGATGGCACAGCCTCCAGCCAATTGGTCACAGACCATGAGACGCGCCGGGTTTTTCTACTTTTAAAAAGGCAAATCCGATCAGCGTTGCGGCTCAGCGTTGCAGCTCACTGGTTCGTGCTAAAAGTAGGATTCTCCGCAGTCATTTCTCGGTTTGCTCTCAGCTGCCCTGCCAACCATAGTGGATGTCATCCTTTCTCTGCACCGAATCATGTCGCCGCGCTCTTTCCTTCATCATTCCCGAAGTGGTCGTTGTGGACTTCTACTCGGACTACGGTTTGGACAGGGAAATGCTGGAAACTGAAATCGCTGCATATAGACCCCCCAGCACTCTCGTTCCCATACTGCGGCTCAGGGACGAGATCCAGGAGCAAGCACGCCTCTGGGCCTTCCGCCGCTTACATGAAGGCCTAGCTGTCTTCGTGCAACGGTACGTAGACACGGACTACGACCAGCAGGGCGTCCATGTCAGACTGGCGATACCGCAACCAGACTTGCTGACGGCCATTTCAATGGCGTCGGTTAGCAGATCCTGGTGCGGAGCAGTGCTCTCCCTGGTTCAGCATAAGCTCTTTGTAAGTCCACACCGCACGGCCAGGGCAGCAATGTCTCTTGACCTACGTGTCATGGTCCAGTCTTTTGACACGCCCCAGTGGCACCTCGCGTCCGAAGAGCTCACCATCCACATTCAGCACAACAAGCAGGTCGTGGTGCAGAAGTTCCGGAACCCCCTCAACCCAGACGGGCCAGCGGCAACCATCAGCAGAGACGAAGAGGTATACAGTGTTCTCTATGACCACTACTACAGTCTTTTCTGAGCACTTGTGAGCCACAGGGAGGTCACTGACTCATGCAAGGAATGTGGCACAGCCTCCGATCAGGTGTGGCACAGCCACCCAACTAGTCACAGTCTGAGATGTGCTGCCCACCTGCCCAGAGAAATTGACCTTGCAGCATGCCAGAACCCAGCTACTGCTGCATCATCGTTTGCTCTATCATGCGATCCGAGGTCCCAGCTACCACATGGCACCAGCAGTCCCTGCTCGCGTGCCCTCTGCTGATGTTCTTTGTCTCCAGTCGTCCTGCGTTGCCTGAGCTTCGTGCTTGGTCATAAGACTCTGAAACGCTGTGCATGCATACCGCAGCTGTCAGTTCGAACTGTCGATACAGTAAGCAGCAGCAGAAGTACCGCAGCTCGCACTAAAGACATGCCCTGCAGAAGCTAAAACTTCGGAACAAACTGCGACTCTGCGAAGAGCACAGCTCATCTCCTGGCCGCGTGTCACAGACTCTGGCCCATCAGCTAAAGCTGAGACCATGGACACCCCTCCCAGTTTGGGACCCTTTCTGGTGCTCAGTGACAGCACTTTGCAGCACATGCTGCGGGGACACACGTACGGAGTGTTCCCACTGCTGACGGGACAGGTCTTAAGCTGTCCAGGCGCCGCCCTCAACATCTCTGCCGGCAGCGTCCCCTCCATCATGGAGCTCCTCCACTGGCAATTTGGCCTCTTTGGGCCGCACAAATTCAAGGCGGCAGTTCAGAGTCAGCCGGTGGCCTCCATTTTGGAGAGCCACCTTGACGGACAAATCAACGTTCGCTTCATTCCGCTGTCAAGAAGCCTGCGCCCGGAGAAGCAAATCAATTATGACTACCTGATAGACGGCAGGGTCCAATATGGATTTGCGGACAAGAACCTGCCCAATCAGGAAATCATGGATTTGGCACAGATGCCTGGTGTAGGAGGGGTAGAATGGCTCTACAACTCCAAGAATCTCCACTTCCGCCCCGATGTCGCGGACATCGTCATTCCGGCACTTGTCACAAGAGCCATTGAGGAAATGCGCAACACCCCGACTGCCTGTCCTCGTGGTTGCTGGCTGGAATGCCCGCCAGCAGGACATGCATGTCGAAATGCTTGCTGCCCAGGCTCTGTCACAATGCCGAACTGTCCGAGATCTTTCGGAGGTAGCCATGCAGTATGGACATGGCCCCTGGGGGATGCGCTTCACGCATCTCCCAGAATGGGAGGCCGCCCCCGTCCCGGCCCTCCTCTTCCAGACCTACGTCCACGACGACAAGCCGGAGCCAGCCCAAGTTGCGGCCAAAATGTTTGCCGGCTTCACCCGAAAATTCTGTGATGATGGTGTCCTTCGGGCTACCCTGCGGCAACTCGCCGGAAAGTACGGCTCCAATCTGCTGGATCGCCTCAGTCAGCCTGCTCATAGAGCAGACGTGTTCCGCTACGTCTACCACTACCAGCACGGCGGCCTCTACGTCGATATCAAATGTGGCTTTGTGGTACCCTGGGAACAGGTACTCAAGCATCTAGCAGCAGATTGGAGCACAGCTCACTCAACGAAGGCAGGTGAAGTGGGTCACAGACCCTCCCCACCTGGCCAACTCCCAAAGGAGTTCATGGTCATGGCCATTGGAGTCAAAGGAGATCACATCTTTCAAGGCATCATCTATGGCAAGCCCAGGCACCCTTTGATGAGGGAAGCCATACAGCACGCCTTCAGCCGTCAGGTTATGACAGCGAAGGCGAACTTGGAATACATGACCTTCTGCAAATTTCTCTGGCAGATCTTGGGTCGAGACCTTGGTCATTCCCCTCAAGCGGGATGGAATGTTTCCACCAAATTTGGCCCCATCTACCTGTTCTCGGAGCGCTGGGACAAGCGAGTGAAGAACAAAAAGTACGACAATGATGGCCACTACTTCGTGACTACCAACAACACGACAGTCGCCTACACCAGGTGCTGGAAGTGGCTGAAGGGATTTCAGGGAGACCCCACCACCAAAGAACGAACCGATCGCATGCTGCAGAGCCAGCTCCCCGACATCTCCCTGGAAATCCAGTCTGATAGACCCGAAGAGCACAGCTCACCACAGCCACTTAGGTCACAGACCACGGCAACCGCCACATCGGCTCCTCCTCCTCCCACTCAGGAGGATATTGAAACCTATGTGGCAGACAGCATCCAGCACAACTCCTTTGCAGAGATCATGGCCACGGTCCGTGAGACCCACCACTATAACCAAGATCTTACAGAGCAGGATGTGCTGGAGCTCATCCCTCGCGGATTAGGGCAAGTGGAAGTTTCAGGAGACATGTGGTTATGCTGTTTGCACTGCCGGAAGCACAACAGGCAGGTGCAATTCAGTACTAGCCATGGCCTCAAAAACCACTTTGTCACGCAGAAGCATAACCCGTCACCCAGCGCCATGTCGGCATCCCACACACCTTCTCCTCCCCCTCCCCCAAAGCTCCCACAGGAGATTCCCCTCCCCCCCAGCAGTACCAGGACCAAAGGTACAGACAAAGCAGCCGGCTTTGAGCCGCCGCCCTCTCCCCCGTGCCCTTTCACTTCCTCAGCAGCTGAAAAGGCGGCTTATAAGGCAAGCCAAGCGGAAACACCGAAGGCGGCCCCAGCGCTTCCGGCTAAGGCCCCACCGTCCATGGTGCCCACCCCGTGCCCTGCGCCTCCATTTTCCTCCTCGGCAGCTCCAGCTCCCCCTCCGGCGATCCCTGTTTCCCCGATCCCTCCGCACCCTCCCAAGTCCGTTTCTTCCCCAGCCCCTGCCACCCAGGCCGCTCCGCGTTCCCACACGCCCCCTCCCCCTTCTTCCCGCCCCCCGTCAGCATATGAGCCTCCGGAATCCAATGCGGAACTCGTCGGCTATGTCCCACAGCCGGCTCCACAACAGACAGTACGTTACACGCGGCAGGAGCTGGCTCAGCTGCTGAGCTCCCAGTCCCACCAGGACTGGATTCGGGCCTTGGCTTCCATCAACATCCTAGTGGCTCCGGTCATTCTTGGCGGCCTCACCAACCATGAGCAACAGACCCTTTGGTCTACCAGGATGGAAGCACTCCGCGAAGTTCCCCCGCTGTTCTCTGCCATCAAGTCGGTAAGGACGCAAACAGGCCTCACATGGGACACCGCCATGTCGGTGAGGCGGGTCCTCACCAGCGATGGGAAGGTCACTATAGCCACAGGCGCGGGAGACGCCTATCGCGAGCTGGATGCCCCCACAAAGGTGCATGGCCTTATCCACGCCTGCTTCAACAAGATGTGGGACGAAAAGGCCTTTCAGCAGCACTTCCCCTCGTGGGTCGAGTTCAACATGATCGCCACCACCATCGTGGCAGTCTACAATGAGACGGCCAAATCAGCCGGTCTCCCAGCTCGTGTCTTCAGGGTCAAACCCGACAAAAATGCCTACTCCATCATGAAGATGCGGATCCAGCACGACAAGGGGCACGAGGAGGACAAGCGCATGGCCAAACTGGCTGCTGCTGCCCCCAACAAGCGCCCACAGATGCAGGAGGCTGACACAGAAGGCAAGCGACAGCGCGATGGCCCCTCCTCATCTTCCTCGACCCAGTGGGCCAGACAGGCACGCTCATCTCAAGAAGACGACTGGGACTGGTGGCAGCAGTGGTCCTGGCACAGTTACTCTCAGCAGTGGCCAAAAGGTCATGACCAGTGAGGGCAGAAATATGTCACAGACTCTTTGATCCCTTATGTCACAGACTCAGGGAATTCGGCACTCTTCCGACGCTTAGCAAATCTCTTCGGAAGCCTGTGAACCGCGTGCTAACCTCGCTTAAAACAGCACTTCGCTCTTCAGCGAGTTGCCCACGTCCAAGCTGCCCAATCCTCACTCCACCGGAGTTGCTTTCAGGTACATGCGGTCATGAGCACATGACCCTTACGGCCTTCTGTCTTCAACATGAGTAATCCGTGTGGGACGCCACGAGACGGATACTCCAGGTGTCGGCTTCGTCTGAGGTACGGCCTAATTGTTGAGACAGGTGCACAGATGGACGCGTCTGTTCACACCAAGGTGTCGGAGGAGGAAGCTTTTGTAGCAGTAGTCTGTCAAGTTCGAGCTGATTAGAGAGGTCTGAGCGATGCATGCTAGAAGCAGTTTCACGAGTGCACGAGACCAAAGGCGCCCGCAAAGCGCAGAGCACGCTCGCGCAGCGTTCAATTGAAATAGTAGTAGTAGTAGTAGTAGTGGTAGTACTAGTACTGGTACTGGTACTGGTACTGGTACTAGTACTAGTACTAGTACTAGTACTAGTACTAGTACTAGTACTAGTACTAGTACTAGTACTAGTACTAGTACTAGTACTAGTACTAGTACTAGTACTAGTACTAGTACTAGTACTAGTACTAGTACTAGTACTAGTACTAGTACTAGTACTAGTACTAGTACCAGTACGGAGGGTTGGCTGGGCTCTCGGCTTCCAAGCCAAAGCGCAGGGTATCGTTCAGGGTATCGTTCTGGTATCGTTCAAGGTATCGTTCTAGGTCCAGTTAGGATACCCATTTTTCGAGCTCCAGTTGTATCGGAGGCCACCAAACTGTATGTCTTCACAAGCTTCCGGACAGCGTCTAAGAGTATTACTATTCGTATTAGTATTGCATGGTTTTTGGTATGAGGAATGGCTGGTTGTCGGGCGCTGCGATGCCAATGATGCGTGTCTTGAGCGGGTGCTTCGGAAACCAATCGTGTAGTGGGGAAATGGCTGGTTTTGAAGTACTGTGGTTCCACTGCTGTTTGTGTTGAGCGGGCGACTCTGAAATCGAGCGTCTACATGGTGATTGTAGTGATTTGCACTGACTTCTCGGACTTACCGAATGCGCGGCGTCTGCTTAGAACGGTGTTACCCGAAGACATTGGCCCAAGTTTCGCGGGCAACGGTAGGAAGTTGTATCGGAGGCAACCACAATAGCCATTCTTGAAAATGTTTCTGTCATTGACACGGGCGAATGCACAGCATACCATGCGGGAATGGATATTCCGTTGGCTTGGAAGTGTATGTCGTCAGAAGTTTCCGGACAGCGTCTACATGGGGATTACCATTGTTGACACACACGCAGACCATGCTTGGAGACCAGTGCATGCACGGCGTCTCATGGGGATTGGCAGGTTCTGGCCTTCAAATCGGCTTGAAAACTTTATGTTCGGACTTTCGGACCCACGCGTCCCCAACTAGAACTATGATTTGCACTGCCTTGCACTGCCTTTCTGAATGCCGGCGTCTAGTTGGGGATTCGCATGAACAATATCCAATGCACTGCCTTTCGCGGGCCGGTGTAGGAGTCGAGTGCGCGGGCACGCGAGCGCGTGATCGCCGAAGCGGTCCACCGCGCCTCCGCAGCCATGGGGTGGCCTGCATGTGTTGCTGTGCAACGGCAAAGGTTGTCGCAGGGACGCCTCAACACGATCTGCATGGCGGGCGGCGGGAGCGTGGTCGCCGGCTCAGTAGGGATCGCAGCGAGCCAAGCACCTGCCTGCGGTCCGGCCTGGGATCGCAAGAGTGCTTGGGAACTGGGTGGCATATCTGGCAGCAGCGTGCGCTCGCGGAAGTGTGTGTTGAGGATTCGCGTCACGCGCATCTGCCATCCATGCGGCCAGTCTCCCGGCCCCGCGTCGTCTGCCGGAGGCGGGCGCGCCCCTTCCGACAGAGCACGCCACGTCGGGCAAGCTTGCCAACCCGCCTCTCGTAGTAGCTCCCCGGCTTCCACCGCCTCGCGCAAACATGGCGCGTCTCGGCCGGCTCCGCCCTCCAAACCTTCCTCGCACCGGCGTGCGAAGTCGGGCGCGCGGGCTCGCATCACGGGCAGCGCATCGGCCCACGCGGCCCAGTAAGCTGCCGAGGCCGTGCATTGCGCGGATTGCAGGCCGAGTCCACCGAGCGCCGCAGGCAGTGTGGCGATCGTCCAGGCGTGGGGCGCATCGTCGAGGGGCACACCTCCCAGGCAAGCCTGCAATGTTTCCCAGATGGCTTCGTCATGTGCAGCGGCATACCCACGTGACTCGGACGGGGGCAGCGTGCGGAGCGCGTGAATGGCACGGGGGGATGTGCACATGGACAGGAGGAGCCAGCTGCATTGCAGGTCGGGCAGTTCGGGTAGCTGCTGGAGGACTCCTGCATGCGATCTGCCGCCCATGCGCTCACGAAATCGGGGTGTCCGATTGGAGTGCCCAGGAAAAGCAGGCCCCTCTCCGCCGGTGGTTTGTCCCCTCGCCACACCGCGGCTCTCAGCTCGGGGGGTCCCTCCCAGCGCGAACGCCCTTGTTTTGCCGAAAATAGAAGCGATGCCACAGTGGGCCTCGACGGCTGTCGTCGCACTGTCCAGGGCCGCTCGGGCACGCTCTGGAACTGTGACGACATAAACGTCATCGAGGAAGGTCAACAGGGCGTCATCGCGGTGCAGCTCGGCCGCGGCTTGGCACAGCGCTTCGTGTTGGCCGAGCGCGAACAGTGCTGGGGCAAGGGCATCGCCCTGCTCGCAGCCTTCGCCTTGCGGCACGGTCCGGCATGCCCCCGTGCTGTCCCACCAGCAGTAGCTGGAGGGTTGGCCGTAAAAAAGCCGCACAAAGGGGAGGAGCTCTGGCGCGACGTCACGCAACTTGCTGAGGAAGGCTACGTGGGACATGGAGTCGTATGCGTAGCGGCCATCCAGCGACACTAGGACCGAGCCTGGGCGCAAGGACAAGGCAGCCCGCACGCTAGCGGCGAGTGCGTCCGTCCCCGCACGGGCATGGAGTGCGAACTGGTATGGCCGAGTAGCGTTGTCAAAGACCTGCGCCCACTCCTTGGCGAGTGTTCTCGCGACGAGGCGGCGGAAAACGTCGCCTGTGGCTATGCCTCGTACCCCTCCGTCGGGCTTGCGCAATGCCGTGAGGCGCGCCATGGCCAAGCCGGCAACGATATATCTGCCAGTACATGGGCTTGCGCGAGGTGCGTGGCCGCCTCAGTCAGCAGTTCCAGCGCCTCCAAGTCCAGCAAAAGCAGCTTCAAGTGCTCCGCCCTCATGCCTGACAAGCCAGCCACGCCGCCCCGTCGCGCCTCGCGAAGTGCGCTGGCGACCACTCGGGTGGAGAGTTGAACGGAGCGCTCGGGCTGGTACTGAAGCAGCTCGGCGGGCGGTGGGGCCCGCGCCTCGGGCGGGCGCTTCGCGGGATCGGTGAGCGCCTCCCACGTAGCGTCCGTGCCCGGCGCGAGCTCCGCTGCCGTGAGTATTTGGCGGGCGCGGGAAAGCTCGCCTTGTCGAACTTTGGCGCATGCCGTTTCGCGTTTGCGCTCGGACGCAACAACGGGGTCGAGCTCCGTCAGCGGCTCGGGGGCTCGCGTCCCAGGCCGCGCAGCGGCAAGGAGCTGTGTCCATTCGCCTCGTTGGAACGCTGCCGCCCGCGCGACGAGCGTTGCCCGGCCTTGCGAGCCTTGTTGTCCGGGAGTGCCAGCAGCATGCGCGGAGCGAGTAGGAAGAGTTTCCAGGCTCTGGAAGCGTTCGGGCCGGTGCCGCGACCAACCGCATGCGCTGCTCGCAGGCGCGTGAGGGCTGATGTCAACGCATTGCGGACTGCCGCGCGCATGAAGGGGGGCACGTCCTGCAGGGTGGGAGCGGGGTGTCGAAACTCCTCGCGGAGATCAACGCCATCGAGCGCTGCCCATGCTGTGTCTGGAACGCCTGCCGAAGCTCGAACGAAGGTGTCCAGAGGCTCAGCATTCGATGGGCAAATAGGCACTCCACCATCGCCCTCGTCTCTCTCTCTCCTCCGTGCGGGCTGAGTCGCAAGGTGCAGTCCGGCGGCGAGCTCGTCGGAGGCCCCGTCGCGTCGTAGGCGAGCGCCGTGCCGGGTCTGTACCATGCGTTGCTCGCACATCATCGGCCAAAGCCCGTGTGGCTGCGGCGGCAATCGCGCCAGCGTCGGATTCGAGCAGCGCTGACTGTGCTGCCGCTGTGAGGTAGCCGTCGGGGCCCATGCACAGAACAATGGCAGCCTGCAGTGGTAGCGGCGCGTCAGGCAGCGCGGTCAACACCGATGCCAAAGCGATCCTCCGCTGCCACGCTTCGCTGGGCATCGTGGGCTTCGCAATCCGCCACAGCGCTAGCAACGATCGAGCGAGTTGGCCTGGCGCTACTGGCGCTGCCCCGCGCAACTTGGCTGCAAGCTCGCTAAACCGAGGCCCGAAATCCGGAGTGACCCTCCAAGCCTGCAACGCGCGCTCGCTCAAATTACCGGCTCCTGCGTGCAATAAAGGCACGTAAAGCCCTTCACGACGCCCCGACACATCGCTTTCGCATGGTGGGCCAGGGTGGGCAGCTTCCCCAACGCGCCTGCCACGGTAGGGATGCGGCGTCCATTCGTGCCCAACACTGCTCGATCTGGTCGCCTCTCCCGCAACCCCCTCGCGCGAGGAGGTTAGTGCCGCCCGCTCCGTCGGCGAGGGGCCAAAGTCGGGGGACGCAGGGCCGCAGCGTCTGCGACCTCGGAGTGGTTGGCGACAAGATGGGCCATCAAAGAAGCTGGTGTGCGCTGCGATGCCCGGCAAAGTTCTTCCAACGCCGCCTCGCATCCCTGTAGCAAATTCTGCAACACCTCGTGCCGGTGAGGGTCCTGATTGCGGGCCGAAAGCTCGCGCAGGAGGGCCTCCCAGCTCCACGGGGTGCGTGGTGAGGGGCACTGCGAGGGGCGACCTCCCGCCAGCCCGACAATCGCACACACGGCTCGGCGGAAGAGAAAGCCAAGCAGGACGCCCACCAGAAGCCACCCCCATGCGAGGGCCAGCGGTCCGAAAGCCGGGGTGAAGTAACGAGGCGTCGCTCCGCTGCATGTGAGGGCTGTGTGGGTCATGCTTTCTTTGCACGTCGGCGGCAGAGAAGCGGCCCACCACACAGCCGATGAGGCTGCTGAATAGGCCCCGGCGCATGCCGACAATAGCTGTCCGAGCACGGCCGCCGACATGGCAATGAGTTCGTTCAAAGGTTGGCTTGCAAAATGGCCCCTCCTTCCGCCTGGGCTACCTGATGTGCCTGTCCTAGTTGGTCATAACAGAGGTATGTGCTCTCGCGGCTATAAAGTTGACGGACAAATGGTATCAACGAAGCCAAGCGAGCATCCCGGCGGAGGCCTTCAAACATTGCTGCCCTGGCTATGTGGTCGTAGGCACCAACACCATCTGACAACCGTTTTCCCGAATGCGGAGGTCACGCTTGTTTTGGAACCGAAAAGCCTTTCAGATCGGACATGTTGCACTGCTTTACATATGCGGAACATCCCTCTTTCCCAGTCACACTCCCCCTTCTGCAATCCGCAGAACAAGGGCCGATCAGGAGGGGCCGCATCTGTCCTCTTCTCGAGGCCTTTGAGAAGGTGCTCCACACCTTCAGTTCCAAGGAGCTGTTCTTCACAGCGTGACAAAAGACTCAAGGCTAATCATCCCAGTGTTGCGCCGTATGAGTACGGACGCCCTGTACGAGGCGCAGCTCAGTGCGCCCTTTCCACTCACGATCGGCCAACGTTTGGGCCGGTTTGGCTAGCATCCGGTAGTTGTCGCTCACAACCTTCACTTCGCCATTGGCAAACTTGGTGAACGTCTGACGCTCGCCGGTCAACTGAGCTTGGGTGGGCCCTCCAGAGGTCTGTCCTGGCACGAACATCTGAACCCGAGGATTCGGGTGCCATCGGATCACAACTCCACGCAGCTCATCCCATTCCCAGCGGTCTCGCTTGCCGCTCGGATCCCGGAAGGTGTAGGCATTCTCGGCCGGCCGGGTCACAATGCGAGGTTCGGGGCCCTGCATGGTCACCGGGGGAATCGGAGGCGTTGGCGGACGACGCTCTCCAGTAACACGACTGCGGTTCCGCAAAGTAGAGGAAGCGGCAGCCTGGGAGATCACCGGTGAGTGTACCTCCTGTCGATCCTCAGTGCCCGAATCAGGATCTGAGGACCTACTCAGCGAGGTCTCTTCCTGTGTTCTCCGCAGGCCGCCTCGGCAGTGCTCCAGCATCGTGTTGAGCGCGCCCTTCACACACTCCCAAATCGCAATCACGGCCGTCACACAGATCGCCGCAAAGAAGTAGTCGCTGTAGGGGTGGCCTGCCTCGGCAGCTTCCACTCTCTCCACCAAAGCAGCCATGCACAGGAGCAGGACCAACTTCTTCGCAACCTTGGGATCCACTCCAGAGGAGACAACCCGGGTCTCCCTAGAGCGCACCATTCTCATTCTCGCTGTAAGCTGGCTGAAGCGATCCACGGCCAAGGCCTTGGTACCAACATCGGCCGTCATGACCTTCCCGTCGATGTGGTAGCACTGCCAGTCGTCCTGCTCCAGCAGCTCTCGGATCATGTGCCCACGAATGCGAAGGTGCCTTGTTCTCCACGACCCGGCCGCACACCGGCAAACCGCCAAGGCCGCTTGGGAGTCCGAGTAGATGACCTTCTTCACCAGGGCATTCTGTTGGCAGCTGCCCACCATGAGCTCTGCCGCTAGATGCTCGGTGGCCTTCAAACAGTTGGTCAGCTCGCAAATCGCCACCAACTCACTTTCCGCCGTCGACATAGTGACGAAGGGCTGCCTGGCGCTCGACCAGGCCACCAAGCCACCGGCCGCCATAATCAGCACACACTGCTGACTTCGCTCCGAGCCAGGGGCAAAGGAAGCATCACAGAAGCCTTCCAACGCAGGTCCAGACGAAGCGGTCCTGGCCTCTGGGTCCGTCTCATGCTTTCGCGAGTACAGCAAACCACCGCTAGGGTACCTTTTCAAGTACTTCACCAAGTGCATGCCGCGATAAACCGCTTCCTTCGGGGCCCGGGATATGGCCTGGGACAGCACGTTGGTGGCATACATCAGCTCCGGTCGGCATCTCCCCGCAAGCCACTGGATCTCGCCAGCCATCACCTGGGCCGCCCGAGAGAAATCCGCAGAAGTCTCATTCTCCTTCAGCACGAAATCCTCCGGCTTCAGCTGAAGGGGAGCCGGAACCTCTTCGAAGCCCTCTAGGTCCTTGTAGCGCCCCAACAAGTCCTGGACGTAGCTGTCCTGGGTGATCTTCAAGCCGTCGTCGGTCTTCTGGATCTCGAAACCGTTGAAGGTAACATCATCCCACTGCGGCTCAGTGCACTTCCAGGTAGTAGTGAACATGCGAGCCACCTCCTCAGCTACACCCGGCTCGGCTGCAATCAACAGGTCGTCCACATAGCAGATCACGGCCCCCGCACGTCGGGCGCCAACTTGCACGTACCACAAGCTATCATCGACGCCAGAAGGGGTCAAAGTAACTTCACCACCGGCCACACGTCCACGGAGTTTGGCCATCACCTGGTTGCGGTAGGTCTCCCAGCTCTTCGGCGAGGTCGACATGCCGTACAAGGCCTTGCGAACTCTCCACATTGGCTCCTTGCATATACCCGCCAGCAGGAACAACTTCGGAACCAACACCAACGTAGGCCTTTTCTCCTGAAACAGCAGCGGGGCCAGGAGGAAGGCCGTCTTGACGTCCAGCACAGCCAATCTCCATCCTCGACGGGCAGCTTCGCGAAGCACAAGGCGGATCAGCACGCTGTCCGCACCAGCCGCATACTTCTGCTCCCGGGCAAACGACTGGGCCAGAAAGTTCCCGCAGATCACCGCCCTCGTCTTGAGGCGTCCCGAGAACGCTTTGATGGTGTGCACGGTCTTGCCCGGCACCAAGTCATAATCGCGGCCCGCATCCTTCCATTCCTGAAGCTGGGCCTCGGAAAAGGGTTCCACGGCTTCATTCTCCCGCACCAAACTCTCATACTCAGAGAACATAGAAGGAGCCCAGCGCTGAAGTTCCCGCCTCACCACCTCGTTGGGGATGGTCTTCGTATGCAAAGGCGCCTCCTCGGGATCCTCAGGGACCTCGGTCTTGCGCACAAAGTCAAGGCCCTCTCCTCGTCCCACTTCGGCCCTTCCACCACATCGCCGGCTTCTCCTCGCTGAACCACCTGTTCCCTTTCAGCATACTCCTCTTGCACGGTAGCCAAGCGGAGATCATCCAAGTGACCCTCGAACAGGTCCCAGCCGACTTCCAGAGGCACCTCGGAGCCAAGCAAGTAGTAGGACTCGACGTCGCCCCCATCCAAAGGTTCCAGCTTGGCCACCATCGGAGGGCCAAAAGCACCCCACTGTTCCGGGCCCCCATCCTCCTTCCGAGAACCCTCATTGATCTCGACCTCAGCACCAGAGTCGAAGCCATCGTCGCCGATGTAAAACTTCTGGGGAACCTGATCACCACTCACCTCAGACACCCGGCACGTGCACAACGACGGATCCACCTCACAACCTTTGCACACACAAGCTGGATCGCCCTGACTGGCTCCACCACCGACCAGAGAAGATTCCAAGGTCTGATCCTCCCCCGGGACCAGGTCACACTCGGCACAAGACGAAAAAGCTCCACAAAACTTTCTCAGCGCGCCCTTAGGACGCCGCAGGCTTTTCATCTCTCCTCTGACCCCACCGCCTCCTCCTTCGGGAGCAACCCGAACATGTGGTGGAAGAGGAAATCCCAAGCCTTGTAGTAGATGACGATCCCGACTGACGCAGTTGCCCCCGCAGCCCACGGTGTAGGCCGTGATGGTGTAGCGCATTCCCTCCCAAGGAAGGGGCTGATGAAGTTGGTGAGGATCAACAGTCACCGGTTGATGGTAGGTGGGCCAAGCGGTGCCAGGAAGCCAACGGCCTTGCACTTTGTTCCAGGTCACCTCCTCCTTGACTGCAGCGTCATGACACCATAAAGCACCGCCAACAAACGCCCCACACGCGACCAAGTGGGCCTTCGTGCCCGACTCATTGTTGCTGTCCCGGTGGCACTGCATAGCATTGTTGAAGTTGAGGGACAAGGTAGTAAAGGTGGTGCCCTCCGGAAGGAGGTTCTTCATAGCGGTCACCAAAAACTTCGTAAGGGCAGGTCGGTGACGAACAAGATTTGTGGCCCCAACAACTCCTCCATGCCGGAACATTCCCGCTGTATGGACCGAGATGAACTGGCTGTGGTCAAAGGCGCCTCCGCGACGGTTGGGAGCGCGAACATCTGCAAGCCAGAGCCCGTTGAGCAGCTCTTCCACAGCTTCCATTGAGAAATCTCCAGCATCCAAAAAGGCCTCCGCAAGCTCCTCGTCCTGCAGTAGGTGTTCATCGTCACACACCGCGAGCTTGTCCACATACTCGGACTCCTCGAGGGAAGCCACCACAGGTTGCTTGCCATGAAGGCGCCGCCGGGCTCCCGGTTCTCCCGAAGGAGCAGGTGGAGCGTCAACCTCAAACTCGCCGGACACCTCCTTGACATTCTCCACCGCCACCATGGTTGTCAGGTAGCTGCCGTCCTCGGTCCTCACCAAGAACCCACGTGACACATCCAGCGACGGGCAGAGGATGTGAGCCGCCACAACCTTCTCGGTGAACTCCTCCTTCTTCATCTGCCACGTTCGCTTTCTTACAAAGACCTTAGTTCCGAAAGGTGGAAGGCGAGGTAGGCGAGCTCCAAGCTGAGTAGCCACCGCTTGTCGAATCCGGGCCGCGTAGTGTCGCATCGCAAAGGCCCACATATTCGGACCAAGGCCCGAACTGGCCAGGTAAGTCCTCACCGCACACTTAGCACGGCCCACCAAAGCTTCAACGCGACCATTGGCTCGGAAGTCATCGGCAGTGGTTGAGGTGTACACAATCTCCCGGTCACGACACATTCCTCGGAAAGCTCGATTGACAAACTCTCGGCCCCGATCGGTATGGATCCGTCGCACCACCAGGCCAAGACGCCGAACTTGTAGAAGAATCTCCTTGGTAGCCGACAGGACCTCCGGGGCGGACTTGGACGCCAGCGGGACAAAGAAGGGAACTTCCACCACCGAGGCTCCCTCGACATTCTTTTTCTCCGCCATCGCCTGCCACTTGGCTAAGTTCTTCGCCGCGTCTCGCCCCTCTGGGGCTTCACCTTCATCATCGGCTTCGCTTCCCCCGGCGAGCACCGGGTCCTCATCGTCCATAAAACCCACTCCAGCTCCATCGTCAGGCTCGCCTTCCGGATCAGCAGGCTGAAGGAGCTTGCCCAGCACATCAGGAACCACCAACGACCCAATGAGCCCGTACTTCACCTTCTTCAAGTTCTCATCCAGACCTTGTCGCGTAGGCCCGATGAGGTCGAGGGACAAACACCAAGCCTCGGGCGTGACAATGCGTCTATGTTGATGCCCGCGAAAAGCTCCAGCAAGACAGGCCCGGCAGTCCCGTCGATACGGGGTATGGTCCCGTCGTAGATGCTCCAAGAACGCCGCATCCATCTTCAAGAGGGTGTCCAAAGCCGCGCCCGCAAGGCTGGCCTCGATGACATCCTTGATCACGACCTTCAACTGAGGAGCCCATGCCGCCCAGGATGCTGACCGAAAGCCCGCTCCATCATGGTCCCGTTCCTCCACCGAAACAGTAGACGGCCCACGAACTCCTTGCAGCTCGGGCGGGCACCTTATCGATGACAGCACCCTGGTAGGAAGTCGACGAACATGCCCGAGAGGCCCTTGATCAAATTCCCAGGCGTGCCATCCAAGGGTCCTTTCCAAGAGGCGAATCTCCGGAGTGGCCCATAACGACGGCGACGCGGCCTCCTTCAGAACCTTCTTCGGATCCTCAGGATGTTCCAGGAGAAAATCCGGTAGGCGATCTCCACTGCCCTTGGCGACAGCTGCCGCCACCATCCAAAGAAAGATCATACGAAACACCATGATCGTATCCTGCTTGACCCTCCACTGCTCCCATTCCGAAAGTCCTTCCCGGCCCCATCTTCCAGGTCCATCACGATCACGTAGTGGCCGCAAACCTCCATCGCCATCCGTTCCCAGATTGCGCAGGGCCGAGTACGTCCGACGGGGCGGCCCGCCAAAGACCGTCTTGATCTTCCCGGTCAGCGCCAGGTCCAACAAAGCCGCAAAGGTATCATCCGCCATGATGTCCTCCGCCTGATCCACAGTAACCACGTGGGCGGCCTCCGCCCTGGACTTCCAGCAGCCACGGTCTTTCCCACAGAACAAGTGGACCGCCACCGCCGAAGCTTGCCTCCACCGCTTTCGCTCTCGACGGTTCCAAGGAACCTTGGCTCCATCCATAGAGGCCACCACCGGGATGGCCGAGAGAAGCCAAGGAGGAGCTTCCGGAAAGGAATCCTAATTATTTGAGGAATTTATTTTGTTTTTTTTGGGGAATTTTTTTTGTTTTTGTGCGTGTTTGCTTCTGCCTTCTGTTGTTTTTGTTTTTTGCTTGTTGCTTTTTGTTTTCTGCTTTTGCTTTGCGCTCCGCTTTCTGCTGCTTCCTGCTCTCTTTACTTTTTGTTTTTTGTGTTTTTTGCTGTTGCTTTCTGTTGTTTTATGTTTTTTGCTTGTTGCTTTTTGATTTCTGCGTTTGCTTTGCGCTCCGCTTTCTGCTGCTTCCTGCTCTCTTTACTTTTTGTTTTTTGTGTTTTTTGCTGTTGCTTTCTGTTGTTTTATGGTTTTTTGCTTGTTGCTTTTTGTTTTCTGCGTTTGCTTTGCACTCCGCTTTCTGCTGCTTCCTGCTCTCTTTACTTTTTGTTTTTTGTGTGTTTTGTTTTTGCTTTCTGTTGTTTTACCCGGCCCCCGCGGCCCGTTATCGTTATTATTATTATTATTATTACTGTTATTGTTATTATTATTATTGTTATTATTGTTATTATTATTATGATTACTATTGTTATGATTATTAATATTATTATTGTTATTATGATTATTATTATGATTAGTATTATGATTATTCTTATTATGATGATTAGGTTATTATTATTATTATTATTATTATTATTATTATGATTAGGTTATTATTATTATGATTAGGTTATTAGGTTATTATTATTATTATTATTATTATTGTTATTATTATTAGATTATGATTATTATTAGATTATGATGATTATCAGATTATGATGATTATTATTATGATGATTATGATTATGATGATTTTTATAATGATGATTATAATTATGATGATTATTATGATGATTATTCTTATTATTTTTAAATATATTTATTATTATTATTACTATTATTATTCCCCACATCACTGTGTGGGGTTCTTACTTTTTGGGGCTGTCCCGCCTCCTCCTCCTCCTCCTTCTCCTCCTTCCTCTCCTCCTTCCTCCTTCCTCCTCCTCCTCCTCACCTCCTCCTCCTCACCTCACTCACATACACACACACACACACACACACACACACACACACACACACACACACACACACACACACACACACACACACCCACACACACCCACACCCACACCCACAGCCACACACCCACAGCCACAGCCACACCCACAGCCACAGCCGCAGCCACACCCACACCCACAACACACATACACACACA